>JAJEKV010000006.1:23941489-23975551 GCA_021234155.1 Isoetes taiwanensis
AAAGTTTGAGTTAATATGCTTTGCATGAATTTTAAAGTATTACCATCGGTTAATGCTACGATTATGGATTTTGTAGAACATAATTTTGCTACATTTTATATATAGAATATAGCGGTGTTAGGCAGTTGGAGATAGCAATGTTCAATGAGGTTAAATAGTGTGAAATATGGATTCATAAAGGGTATGTAGCTTAAAATGTGGATGCAAACTAATTAGTTCAAAATCATAGCATGGTCAGAAATAAGAACTACAAACCATAGCGTGGGTGTACTAATTTAGAGTTTAAATACTGCATGGCGTGATCTCTTGATACGAAAAGTACTCTAAAAATGTTCATCTTCTTTTACGGTGCCCAAAGAGGAAGAAAACCCCTAATAATTAAAGGTTCTAATCACCTTGAAAGCACCAGATGCAGTACCATATGATCTCACCTTAGATGATGAAGGGCCAATTCTTTATAGCAACCCATGACCTGCACGCCTGAAGAGGGAAATGGGCGAGGGGTGTAGGGTGTGCGTTGACCTTTACTGCAAAGACAAATGGCAAGCTAGAAACAACTTGCACTCTCTTCTCGGCGAGGAAAAGGGAAGGCGAGATAAGATGACCAAACAAAGGGATCCTAATCTCTGTGAGGAAGAAGATGACACCAAGCGCAAATTGCTCTTGGAGATTACCTGAAGGCGAGAAGAAAGATGCGCTCGGACTTACTCCTTTGTGGAGGCCTCACATACAAGGATGTCGTTCATGAGGCGGATGTGAGCGGTGAGACATGTTTACAAGTATCCATTAGAGGTAATTTGAGATCAATTTTGTCCCATTAAAAGGGATGCTTAAAAACCACCTCGGCTTTTAAAGCGTCAATAAGAGAAAACTCCAGGTGTATTTTATTCCGATGTGTGTGGCGGTGATGTCTTGAGTTCCTATTGCTTTTTCATAAAATTGTCTTTTCTACTATAACTTTTGATCAAAAACTACGATTCGAACACTATTTGTGGCAATGGATTCGTCTCCTCAGATCTTTCTAATGACAACCATTGTTATATATCTTTTGGGATATAAATATATAAGAAAAGAGCAAAAAACCATATTTTTAAAGTTAACACATATGGCTTCAATGAAATACATCATAACCATATATCACTTGAAGATCTTTTCATTACGCATCTAATGCAACAAATGCGCAACATTTCATGAGAGTAGATCAAAGTTACGAAGCGGCGGAAATGAAGTTGTTAATCTTGCATTAATTGGAGTTTGATGTAGGTACTCATTCTATTGGAGGATTCTTATGGGGACAAAAGGAGATCTCAAATTACCTGTGGGTTGGCCAACCAATGTGTGATTCACGTAATATCTATTTGCCAAGGGGTTCTGTTGTGCGTGAGGCATATTCACTAATGAGCACCAAGGTCACTATTTGCGACCAGAAAGCTAGGAATTAGGCGACTTGAAAGCTTCTAAGAGGGTCCTAGATCTGGGAAGGGATGTTCAACACCTGCAGTTGTCGAAGGCATGGAGGCTTGTTTTTGAGAATGAAAACGAGGCCAGTGGGCGCAGCTAGAGGGCAATGAACAATTTGAATAAATACCGACCATTATCCATTGGGTCTTAAGGAAACTTTTGCGATCCATGTAAGTCCCTCATCCCAGGTTCATCAAGCTCCATTTATGTTAGCGAGGAAGATATGATCGACACATGCCATGGAGATTATTCGAGCATGATTAATAATCCAAGTCAAATGCCCTATACTTAGGACTTTATATTAAAAATATTTGTATATCAAATCATTAATAGCCAAAAAAAATTTATATACCACATCGCTACCTAGCATCATGAATGATAGTAATTTTTGAACATAATTTCGATTACATATATTTTTATGAAAATATATACTATCTTAATTTTTTCCACTGTTCACAATCAACACCCAAAGATCCAACTTAGCTCGATAACAAGCGTAACGAGCACCAGGGTTGACCCTCACGGCAACTGGGATCTTGTCAAAACACAAAGACTAGATCTAAGGTTGGTATAGACCTTAAATAAACAATAGTATTGGTGAAGAATTGAATATAGCACAATAGCGGGCGGTTTCCTTTGTGTTTTGTACACTTACTATTATGGTTTGGTATGATTTGGTTTATATGTATTCGTTTGACTATACTAAATAGTATTTCTAGAGTGCACCTTTTCTTGGCCATTGATTTTCAAAACAAAGGGATATTATATGGTTGTGTGTGAATATTAGATAAAGACTAAAAAGAGATCAAGTATGTGGTTTATGTGAATATTATGAGTTTGGGCGGTTGGTGATATCCTGACTCCAGGGCTAGGGTTTTGGCCCTTCAATCTTAGATATCTCCCTCTGGGGTGTCTGTTTGACGGTGCAGTGTGTTGAAAAGCTCTTGTAGTAAACTTTCAAAGGAATATAGCATCGGAAGTAATTTTATCTCGCCCAGTCCCAAAATTAGGATCGTCTATTTGACTCACATGGATTCGCCCGATTTCGTTGCTAATCTCGAGATATCTCTATCTCGGGTGTTCGTTTGAGGCGATTTTTGTGTTTTAAAGCCAACACGTAAAAGCTTTCAATGGTGTATATAGTATCAGGTGGATTTCTTTGTAATTCGGTCCCATAATCGGGATCATGCATTTGGCCTCTATGGTTGCCACCGTAGACATGTGACCTTGCTCTCTGATTTCACAGCTAGTGGCCTCTTGACCTTTGCCTCCTAATTGTCATCTCAATTTTTCTTGCTCATGCCCTTTTCCATAGGTTTGTAGCAAATTGTATTATTACAATATTTATTTTATTAGATGCTTTATACATCTCGTTTAGCAGTTTCTAACCAGAATGAAGTTATAAAAATATGTCACGAGGTCCACGGCATGATGTCTGAAGCAACCTTCAATTCTCACCCCTTTATTATAATCTCTACAGATTTGTAGATCCATCTAAGATGCTTATCGCATTCAAATGACTTAGAGTGATCAGATTTAGCATGTCTTGATCTTGAATAAAGCTCGTTGGTTTAAAAGCTTGTTTGTTTACTTTATTAAAATTTTAAAATTGTTGATGGAAGTATTAGCTGGCTTACTGTGACATATGATACTCTTTCCATCCTTGCAGTTTACCAAGAGGCTTAGTATCTAAAAGGAGATTTTTACCGTGGGAAGCTTAATTAGTCAATGATGTCTTTTGTATCAAGCTTGGTGGTTTTAATGCCAATAGTTCTTTTAAATGTATATTTTGACATTGATATTTCCATCACATTAAATATATTCCTAGTTAGAAACACTTGATGTTTTTGCTAACGAGGAATATATTGAAATAATCTAAGTCTTATATTAAGTTCTTACTCAAATTTAGATGGGTAACTACTAGTATTTATATATTATATTTAATAGTGATAAGCTACATCAATAATTAGATTGCCAAAAGACTACAAGCGCTGGAAGTATGGTTCTCATTGGAACTATGTGGTTCGATGTCAAAGCGAGGAAGATCACAATCACTTGCGGCGGTGCCTTGATGTATGCTTCCTTGTAGCAAACGCTACGGGATGTGGGTGCTTTCACGAGTACGAGTTAATACAACACACTACCAGCGGTAGATTAATCCAGCACTCATACGAGGCCCGAGGAACAATATCTACATATACCTTTGCGCGTGAAGAAAGAGTAAGGTGATAGCCTCCATCCGCATGGTGCACATCACTACAGAGATGAACACAGGAGGCATCACGAACATGAAGTATTTGCCCTTGACCGTTGAACATGAATGCCATGCTCTTCAAGCACTACAAGAGAAAGAAGGTTATTATGTGGTCTTGGCCATCTATATGGTCAATATATATATAATAGTATGCGTGTTGTGCATGGTATGTACATGAGTTACATCACGATACATGAGGGAGGCATGCATGCATAAGCAAGAGTTTGTAGCAGGGGATTACGGGAGGTTTTGTAGAGTTTTGGACTGCGAGGTTTGCAGGAGCAGAGAAGGCGGAGAGGATTGGAGGATCGGTTCGAGACGAGGCTTAAGATCACAGAATTCCATCAGGCGGCATCAGATCTTCTTCTATTAGGTGGGGTTACGTTGATTTGAGGTTACATATCACGCATCTATGATTAGATAGCCATAAGCTGCAAATGGCAAGCTTAAACTGATGAAATCTGATCAGTGGTAGTTTGCTATACTCCCTTTGTTGATTTATTTAGATTTATCTATATACAAAGCTACGGATTGCAATTGGATGCTAGGAGATAGAAATCGTCTTGAAGGTTCAAGAATTGCTTCCAACAAGATTAATAGGTCGAGAAAGAATGTGAGTCTGAGAACCAGATTTATAATCAAAGGACGTTGTTTTGGTTCTAAGGACCTTTCAAAATAGATCTTTTCAAAACTATCAATTTGGCTTAATTCATGTGCAAAACCGGTAAAATTTGATTGAATAGTGCCGATTGGGGAATCAAATGTAACGATTCCTCATGGGCAGCTCGAACAAGCGGTCGGATTGAGATATGGCTACATCGTTGGTGGAGTTGTTATTTTCTCTTGTTCTCTAATATGGTCCCTTTCTCTACATCCTATTTTCTTTTGTTAACAAAGGTTAATTAATGATAAATAAATATACAAAGAGTCAAAGGAAAATATGGAAGTACAAGGGCATGGATCTAGCATAGGTGTCCATGTGGGAACAAGTTCAGCACAGATGCGAGAGATATGGATGATTTTATGTGATCTATTAAAAACATGCAGCACCTTGAATAATTATCTAACTAAGGAAATTTGTATTTTTATAGGAACAAATCTAATGATTGGAATAAAATATATTTATTGCCTTTTTAGAGCCAGGGCATATGCTGGGAGCAGTCTAGCATAAATATTTGACATAAAACGATCACTAGCCATCAAGGATAGCAAAGCACGGAATGTTTGAATACTCGTATTAGTTGCATCATGTTTATTGGAAGCTAAGGAAATGTATTTTTAAGTGGCAAATATTGTGAACCATAGCTAAATAAATTATTGTATCTATTGGAACTTTGAAATGTCTAGGTCACATAGAGATAGACTTTAGCTTTAGCCAAGAAGACATTTAGAAAGCTTATGGGGACTTTTTTGTGGTATGGTATAGACATAGAATCCAAGGAAATACCTAAGCTATGAATTGGTAAACTATTCTATTCTATTCTATTCTATTCTATTCTATTATGGGGAGAATGTGCTTTAAATGGTAAGCTTTGAATAGGAGGCTAGTAGTATTTTATTTGGTCAATGAAGTGCATGTGTTGGATTTACATCGATTATGTAATGATGGGCTTGTGACTTCACTCGTATTTGTATTGTAATCATGGCTTTAAATTTATAACCCGACCTGGGATTAGGTTGTGTAGGTAGGCCCTCGACAAGAGCAAGAGTATGATCTAGGCAAGTGTTTGTAAAATATTCTAATGAACATCCACATGCTATGGTCTTCATTGTCCTACTGTCTTGATATTTTGTTATCTCTTATGGATCCTCAGGGGTCGGGCTTCTAGGTTTGGTGGCCTAGGTTGCTCAGAGCATGCTCATCTTCATCGTGATTCCCTGTGGTATTCTTGTGCTCTATGTCCCGGTCAGCGAGGGCGTATGTGTCTTGCCACCCCATGGTAGAGGGTCCTCGATTTTGAATATTGGCTGGAAAGGGCCATGCATATCTGAGGTTCCTTACATCATTCACTTCTGGGGCTCGGGAATGTGAGCTGGTGGGCATGTTTACACTTATGAGGACACCGCATATAAATTTGGTAGCGACTTCCAGCAAATCCTGTGAAATTGTGTTTACTATCATGTTGTCATTATCTAGCCGGACTCACATAGGTTCGTGTCTTTACTTGTGCTTATGTCCTTGTTGACCGAGATTTCAAGATGTTTCTACATGCGATGTGACTAGGGATTCCCACTTAGTCAGGGACTAACCCGAAGTGAATGCGTAATAAGTGAATTAATAGCGGTGGTCAACAGGATTAATGGGCAATTAATTTTGAGGAGCATGGTTGAGCTAGAAGATTAAGGCTGGTGCTATATTATATTGTACTTATATTGTGAATATTTTAATTCTTACGGATTTATGTTGAATTCATAAAGAATGGTTCGGATTCAGCGCACACACTTACCCAGAGAGGGAGGGAGGCATAATCACACAGGTGACTCACGGGCATCGAGTTGTCAGATGGGCATATTTACTACGAGGTTCCTTGAAATACTATAAGGTTTGAGGCAATGTACTAAATGGTATTGATTTTATCACGTATTATATGATTTTAAGGCTCTCCTTTACCCTCGTCACCCCGTGTGAATGATATGCACCCAAACCAAAAAGGGTTTCGAGAATTTAGTTTTAAAGTGTTGAAGATGTAATGATGCAGCCAATTAATTCAAAAAAAATTATGGTCCCTTCGGAGACCTAGGAAAATTAATTGCACAAATTAGAAAAGGTACATATAGATATACAAAAATAGCCATGAAATACTAGAATAGCTAAAGAAACAATATAACTTATAAAAAAAAACAATAAAATACATGGAAAAACTATAAGAAGATATCTCGAAGCGATAAGAAATAGTTTTGCAAGTTTGACATTGAAGTTTACGGCCGTATTTAAGGTTCAATCATAATAGGTCCACCGCGGTAGTTTCAAATTGAGAAATATAACATTTGATTACTAAACTACTTTTAAAAAAAAAAAAAAAACCTTTCTTAACATATATAATTATTATAGTCTTACCTTAGCATTTGTTGACACGTTAGTAAATTTTTGTGCTGTAACACTCCTTTGTAAATTTTGTTGACCGCGTTTGAGGATATTATCAGGACTATAAAAAGTGGATATAGCGCGCTTCACGCCGTTTCGAGACTTCTAGATACATTATTTCCATCGCGTGCTTGATGCTTCGAGGATTGAAGGCGATGAATCTCGGAGAGGAAAATCACGAATCAGTAATGTGTTTGAAAGGAGAGAGCGGTCAATGCCCAAATTAGGCTATGAAAGGGGCATACCCTCACGGAGGTGTAGCATTGAGCGGAATTGAAGCACCAGTGCCATTTTGGACGGAAATTGCATTTGCGGCCCGAGAAAGCGAGTTTGAGCTTACCACTTTATAATCGCCTTTACCTCGTTTCTCAATTTAGGCGTTTCAGCGGGCGGGAACATTCTTGCAAGATCAGAAATAGAGCCACGCCTTCCACTTCTTGATCTGAGAGAATAGGCGGGAATCTCTGACAAAAACATTTCGATTATGGAATTTTCTTTGAAGCCACGCAATTGCAACAACAAAGCGTGGCATTCTTCAAACAAAGCCAAATAATACGCAAAGAGGTATTTTGTGAAGGATTTATGGGTGAGAAACTCAAAAATTTTGATCACCGCCAGTTCTTACGCACGGTTTTGGCGAGAAAGAAGATAATTACAGCGGTATTACCGGTTGAAGAAAATTTGGAGGCTGAAAATGGCGACGAGAAGAACTCACACTATAGGTCTCTTGGGGCCTCGGCCCTTCACTTGTATGATCAACAAACTATGAGGAAAGCTCTACAGAATACCCGATTTTGGAAACGGAATAAAGGCCACTGTTACACGACCCCTTGATTTTCTTAACTGCTGAAGCGAATCCTTAAAAATATGCAACAGTCCAATGAACCGCTTTCCATCGGAAAAACCTAACCTATTGCCTTTGATTTTTTACCCGGTTGCTGATTTTTTATAGGTACTTCGAAAATTCTTTCCGAGTAGAGATGTTCCAGTAGCACCTGGGGCCCTCAAACCTGGTTTCCCCAATGTAGAAACTTATGGCTCCATGATAATATAAAAGTATAGTTGCCATAGTATGGGCTAATGAACAAAGAGGTTGACCTACCTCAATATATTTTTGATCAAATATATCTTTGTAGAGTCATCTGCCTTTGAGATTATGCATTGTTAAAAATGCGGCTTCCTTTTGTGAAAAAGACTATTTATTGTGATTTATATTCGCTTTGCAAGCATTTATCTTGCCTGGTGTTTCATTGTTCAAAACAACTTTAAAGAAGAAAACCTTTGGAATCTTTAATTGTTCAAAGCTGTTTACAACGAAGAAACCCGCTTTGGAATCTTTAAAGCAAGCGGCAATATGCATGGCTACTTTTAAGAAGTCAAATGTCGGTCATACATTGAAAGAAGTCAATCGTATTTTTCATGGATTGAGGCATTTCACACAAAAGCTAGAATGGTTCCTATGAACTAAAGCATTTTAGAAAGTAAGTCGAATACATTCTGCGCATGAGTTTCACCTCTCATCTAAAGTATATAATTTATTCAAAAAACAAGGGCAAATAAAGCTACATCAATTACAAATTATTACCTTGTTAGACAAATTCCGACCAATGAGGTGAGTGGTAGAAAGGACTTGGAGTGCGCAAACAATTTTTCTTCTTTGACTCGCTTCTATACACATAAGCGATCAAGAAAGAGAGAAATGTTGGCCGAAGCTGACACAGCGCCGCAATAAATGCTTGTAATCTGCTCAATATAGAACATATATAAGAAATCTTTTGCCATCATGTAGGTAGGTAGGTAATTCGATGTCTTGATTGTTATACCATTCAAAATATTGTAACAAGATAAACAAGTTCAATATCATAGTTTATGAACTATGATATTGAACTATGATAATGGACTAATAGTTCCTAAATTGACTCGAGAGGAGATGCTTCAAGTTCCCCAATTCGGACTTGATTACCATCTTCCCATGAGCCGAGGAGAATGCTATCCCCAAACAATTGCCATACACAACCACCATTAGGCGCTACGAGGCCCACATAAATACATCACCAAAGATTTCATAATAAAAGAAAAGCTTCTCTTAGAGATGTCATTGGTACTCGATCCCAAACTTCGCCAAATAAAAGCGAGGTTTTAGCAGGAATTATGTGCATCTTGTTTGTGTTCAGCAACTTGAGCTCACAGCATAATCAAGTCGGCCAATTAAAGCGGTATCGCATCCAAGTGGGGTAGAAATGGTATTTGCATAATCAATGTTGGATTTCTATTGTGTCACGACAAAATCTATTCATCAAACTCATAGCGACCATTCCTCTTCCCGTCCAAGGTCATGTAGAAGCCCTGCACCATTAGAGAGCAAATGCCTATCGTCCTATGGACTTTATAAAGAGAAATTTCTTGTGTCCATGCATCCAAAGTGTACCCCGAAGAGGATCTCACAGCACTCACAGCTAGTTCAAGAGTTCCAAGAAAAAGATGGCTGACTCTTCCCTATATATGCTTTTTGTAAATGTGTTTTGTTCTATTCAAAGCGTATTGTATGTGTCTTTGTAAAGGCTCTTAACTTGCTCATTAGAGTAGAAGAGGTCCACCAGAGTGCTTGAGGCCCATATATCCATCGCGCAAGAGCTCTTGCCACCATAATCATCCCAGTTGTTTCCAAAGGGTAGGAACCACCTTAAGGCCAAAGTCTTTTAGCCTCAGAGATCACAAAGTCAGGCCCTCATTGCAGTAGAATTGTACTGGCAGGCCTGCTGCCATGCCGTTGGATCCAGTGTCAGAGTTTTTAAAATACGAGAGCACGTTAGGCAAGTGCTTTAGTCCTTTCCAGGAAGTTAGTGACATTTGGAGCGATACACTTGGGATTTTGGGCAGTAAAGGAAGCCAGTATGCATCAAATCCGTAGACATAGAAAGGCTGACCATGGAGTAAGAAATGAACGTTATTGACGTGCCCAGTCATCCCGGCAGGTGGGGGTGGTGGAGGCGACCCATGTTGAGTGGGAGGTGGAGGCAGCCCATGTCGACCCCGTTGTTCCCCATGTCAGGACCCTTGAGACAATAGAAAGTGCATAACAGAGTGACGATCAGGTGCTCTTGAAGCCCATGATGGTTCAGCGTTGGTTGAAGACCCATTTATTGTGGAGCCTATTATATATAGGAGGAATTAGGCCACAGAGGGTTGCGCTTTTTTTTTGAACCTTGGCAAATAATGGCCCTGCAAAGATGGCCCTTTCCTCATTTGGATCGTTTTTTGAGGGCGTAAGCTCTCCTTTCTAAAGGAATCCTTTTCCACAGGCAAAGAAACTAACGCGATCTGCCACCAACTTGTTCAGCTATGTAACTCTGCTTTCTTTCCAGAATAAATGTCGAATGGCGATCGGAGGTCTGTTACAAAGAAATCTTTAAACGGTAAGATTCCTAAGCCATACTTAGAAGCGTGGATTTTTCAATCAATATCAGATGGAAAATGCTTAGAAAAAGTTAGTTTGTATAGCATGTCGTAGGAGGTCAGAAATTACTGCAAAATTCTGTGCATTTTACAGCACATAATTTATTATCGGCTGTGTGCGCCGCTTCGTTTTATCCCATTCCTTTTTCCCTGTTTTGTCGGAGGGCGAAATGGGTCGTGATAGCTTCCATGTCTGCCGAGCTTCAGGGACTACCGGAAGAAGCAGAAGAAGGAGCCAGAAACAGGAGGATTAGGCTACAGCGGGCTGCTTACATTTTCTGGAAGGTTTCAGATTAACACTGATTTGACGGCTTCAGCATCACAAGCATGAGGGGCAACTTCCGGCATACAACATGGAAATTGGGTCGCCGTTTTGGTCGAACAAACCACATGCTGCCATCTGGCACGCCCTACAATCCGGAATGGAAAGTGGGAAGCCAATTGGAGCGTTCAAAAATTGACAGGCTACACTCGGTTGTCAGTTTACACAGTACCCTGTATACAGACAGCTAACCTTAAGTCCCTCTGTTTCTTGAGAAAAAAATGACAAGGATTTCATGCAACCAAATGAGCGATGAAAAAACTCTTCATAGCATCATAAGAATCCCTCTGCAGAGAGGCAGATTTGCCTATAACTAGGTTCCTGAACCAAAATCAAAGAGATTATACAATTTCTAAGGCGGTAAATGCATATATTTTTCATATAGAAAGAACAAAACCAGCATAAAATGGCCGACAGGCCTATTCTAAAACAGAAAATGCAAGAAAAAGACACAGAGGAAACAAGAAACAGAAGAATCCGGCAAATGTCAAACCACCAGGATCCAGTCTGGCCTTCCTTTGCCGTTGCCTTTAAGCAGGTGTTCTATCCCGCCACCTCGAGTATAAACCAAACCCAACCCTTCCTGTAATCAATCTACCAGCAGCATAAAACTCGAAAATATCCTGCATTTTTGAGTTGCATGCAAGGAAAATTAAAGTAAAACCATTCTGAAGCATGAAAGAAAAATCCTCTGAACTATTGCCGCACTTTGCATTAAAAACAGACGGATTCTAGTGAAACAACAAAGCGATCCTCATTAAAATAGCGCTGAGGCTGCAATAGGGCAGGCGCCATAGCTATCCAGCGCCAGAGTGCCGAGCGCCAGCGGCGCGAGCATAATGCCGAACCTCCGCAAAGGGAAATTTTTTGAAGGAAATGCTCCCAATTTCCATGTTGTGGCGGCGTAACCACGTGGTCCCACATTCCGGTGGGACCGGTGACCCTTTCCGGCTGCCGCCAGTCGCGGGACCACCAGTCCACGCCGGAATGTAGTCAAAATGGCATGCCGCCATGCTAGGATTAAAAATCTTATTATTTCGGCATACAGCAGAGTGCAAGCTTCTTATTTTGACACAGCGGAGTTCTTTGCCGGCATCCATCCAATGTGGTTCTTCCGGCATGCAGCAGAGTTCTCCGCGATTTCGTATCAAGAATGGATACATCAACAACGAAGCAAGAAGGCCACCAGTTCAGTGTTTTGTGGAAAAATCATCCTGCTTCTTAAGAAGAGTTTTCATTAGGATCATCCCTCTTGTTCCTATTCTTCTATTTCCCGTTTTTTCATCCCGTCATATGAGCTCTTCTTGTGTAATTTCATACTTGAGCTCTTCTTGATGCAATGGGCGGCCTGCATATGGCCATTTCCGCCATAGGCTTTTGCTCAACATCGTAATTTCTCCTCCGTTTGTGCGTGGGTATTGCGCCGGTCGAAATTCCGTATAATTTTCGGCAGCACCGCCAGACTCGGCAACGCACTCGGCTCCGCGCATTTCGTCATCATCTGGCGGTAGCCTCAAAATTATGCTTCGAATTTCTTCGGTACGTCATTACCAACCACATCATAAAATTTGCCGTTCGGCGGCATTCAGCAGCATGTGCTATTAGGGGCATGGGTTTGCATGGTATGGGATCTCATAAAGGGTGAATGGCATGCAGGCTGGGGGTGTTCTTGAAAAAATTTGAGGGCCATCCAAAGATGGCGGGGTGTCTTGGCGTGGCTGCATAGAACCATTGATATTAATACGAAAACATGTACCCAGAGAACCCATCCTCTTCTTCCTGCTTGCCAGAGGTTTGGACCATCCAGATCATTATCAAAATTGATGCGGATCCGTCCATTCATAACATCCTGAGGTGTTATGGAGTAAGTCATCATTATAGCTCAGGTAACACCTGCCCGATCAAAGATTGATGAGCGGATTGGATCACTATAAACTTGAGGCGGAGTGTGTGTTTAGGAATTGATCCTATATAATTTAGTTTGTACTTTCGTTAATCATAACGCAGAAGCCTTGAGATTAGGATACTCTCATAACACGTAGTTATATCTGTCACAAAAATAAATTAATAACTTTCCAAAATGTTCTGACTTTACTATGGAAAAAAATAGATGGCACTTGGAGAAACACTTGTTTACGATGGAGAAACACTTGTTGTGAACATATAATCTCTTCTGCATGTTTTGCAATCTTCTACCACATCCTCAAGTTTTCTTCTCACAATAAGTTAATTAGATCTTTCAGCTTTCTTCTCACAATAAGTTAATTGGGCAAGGCGAATATTATTTCCTGCATTTTTGCATGATTGTTGCATGAAAATATTTCTCTAAATGGTTTTACATGTACCACATAGTGTAGTAGTATATATAATACTATCTCACGGGCATGGATTCCATTTCTCTCTCTTTTAAAATGTAATTTTAGACAGTTCTTTTAAGATAAAGGAAATTTCTAGGTAATATGTTGTTGCAAAGAGTGCCAATTTATGTGCATATCTTGAAACATGCCATTCCAACATGCAAAAGGGTGTTTAAAAGACCATTCCAACATGAATTGCATGAAAGCAGTAAACTACCACCTCATAGACACAACATGCATAAAGTACATGATCCCACCTCATAAATACAATATAAAGTTGAATTAGTTATTTTTGGTAGGCGTGCATTTTGGTGCCCGGCGTGGCATCTGCCCGATAATCGCGGAATGGAAGTTGAAAGCTGCGCGTGGTGACCGTGCCGCGGGTTAGGAGCCCGACTTCCGGCTGACTAACCTAAAGGGCTTAGTGACGAGTTAGGGTTTTACGGTCGCGCTGATTCGCCATGCGCTTGATTCTTCGGATCGCGGTTCTTTCGAACCCGGAGTGCTTGCCATCGCCACTTCTTCTTCCACGCAGATCGACGGTTTTTCACCATCGTTGCCATGCTTTAGAGCATTTTGGGGAAGCTCACGGTTTCCGATCCTCTTGTTTTCTCTGTTTTCTTCTCTGATTTTCTAGTTTTCTGTTTCGATCCAGCGCCCATTTTTTAGAAGAAATGCTTGCCATGGCCTTGTTCTTGACCCAATGCACTGCTAGTTGCATGAGTTTACTTCTGCAGTGTAGTCTTCAAGAGAATTCCATCATGTTATGTAGGATATGTTAAAGGGGCGAAAAATCTTTATGAAACCTTGCGGATCTTGTAAGAATCTTTATGCAAGTGCAGCGCCAAATGCCTGTAAATTTGTTGGATGCAGAAAGAAAAAAAGATCTAACTTCTATATTGTAGGGAATGGAGGTTGGGGCCTCCATTCCGGTTTTAGGGTGACCCGCTCCCGTAGCCCGGTCGCGAGGACTACTGAAACCGAATAAGAGCCTAACCTCGACTATAACTATGCATAAAGTACATGATCATGGTTAATAATCATGTCTGTTCCATGTTCAAACACTATGGTGACTAATTTGTCCAAGTTAGCTAATTTGACCAAAGTTCTCTAGGTGTAAACATCTGAGGTATATCCATGCCATCATCATGTTTTGAAGCCCCATTACCCCTATCAGGCTTTGGATTTTGAATATAAGCTAATGAATAGAATGAGATAGGTGGAATGGTAGATGAATGAATAGATAGATGGTGAATGAGATAGAATAATGAATAATGGTATTTGTCAAATTCTATATTTTGCCAAATTAGGAGACCCTTGATTTTTTTGTAGTAGCAAATGTGGAAAAAGATAAGTGAGCAATTTTTAGGCATTAGATCTCAGATTTTTGCCAGATTTATAGCAAAGCTCACAAGCCATTTAGGCAATTTAAGCCATGTTGTTATCATTGATTATTAATAATTTGGAAGCAACGAAAAAGTCATTTATTCTTTTTCATAGTAAAATAATTTTGTTAGTGGGGTACTACAAAAACTACAGGTTTGCCCAATCCAAAAACAAGCGACTATGTAATGTTTTGTGCTTAGTTACATTTTATTTGAAGAGATAACCTAAGGCTCTCGCACAAGATGTGGTTAATTAGAAACCCTTACACGTGATTAGGGAGTGCCAAGGCAATTATGTATCTTCAGGAGTGCCAGACAATACATATCTTCAATTTATTAGGTTGTGTGATATATTGTTGTTGCACTTACATGCATTACCCGATCCACTTCCATTTACCTACTACTCTACTATTATGTGGTGCACCAAGAATTTTTTGAATCAATGGTATTCAATGGGCGTGGCATTCAAGCCTATTTGGTTTTTATTTGTGAAAACATGCTTGAACCTTTTTTATTTGTTTGCTTTGTACACCTAAAGAAACAAATTAAACCATAGAATGAATCTAGTTTAGAGAGTTAAAGAGCTAAAGGTAAACCATAGGATAAAGCTGGTTTAAAGTGGTAGTGGTGTGGTTTATTATTGGGTATGAACTTTCTGAAATGGCCATCATTTTCCTTTAAGCGAGTAATAAATGTCATTGGCCTGGCATTTAACATCGTAGCAAGAGAAAGAACAACTATTCAACGCTCCGGTGACATAGGATGTAGTTTGTAGCCCAAAAAAGGGAGATCACCAGCCCTCGTGTTATGGATAGTTGTGCATGCGGTAAGTACTTTTGAATTCCACCATAATAAGCGCAATCTAATTAGCCGCACACCTCAATCTGAGACCATGCCAATGAATCCGCCAATGAATGAAACTCCGGCATGTGTCACTTAGGCTGGTTTAGCTCTAGCGACATGACATGAGATTTGGAAGCGTTTTCTGACCCTTCTTGGAGTTACCCGATTGAGTTATGTTGTTTGTTGTTCTTTGGAGTTTCTTGATTGATTACGCTCTTTGTTGTTCTTGATGGAGTTTACGTGCATTGTTCTTATATGAAGTTTGTTGGATTTATGGAGTTTTGTGTGAGTTTCTTGAGGTTTGATGGAAATTTCTAGATCTAGCTTGGTCTATCATTCTTCGTCCCGATTTCTTAGTTCCATTCAAAGATTTTTAACTTCTTAAGATGCTTTGTTTCTTTTGTTGTGGATTTTTCTATGCATTGTTGATTTTTTTTATATCAGTTTCCTTTTTTTTATATTTTTTTCCCACATGTAGTGCAATGAGGCGGATGAAAGCAATACAAAAAGTATTTGGTTATCTAAACTTTTAGAGGCATGTGGCTCTCTTCCGGTCCATCAAGTTGTTGTGAAAAACTTTGTTCTTATTATGTTTGAAAGTAGTGATCACGATGGACTCTTTGGTATCAAGAGGGATTGATCCCGCTTGGTGGGGAGTATATGATGTATCGATTATTTCCTCTCTTGGTTTTACGGATATGGTTGTACATTAAAGATGCCTTGTTGGTTCTCGTGCCTAATCTTCCTCGATCTAATATCAATTTCTAGTTGCAGTTACCCAAGCTGGTGCTGAGGATTCATATCTCACATTCCATCATGGCTTGATCAGAGGATTTGTGACTCAATGCCGGTGGATTCGGCTTTGCGAGATTGTATAGTGGTGAAAAGTGGGCCTTGGTATAAAATTTGGATCTTAAGCTTGAATGGTCGATGCTCCCGTCTGTTTCACGACAAGGGAGAGCTTTTACTAGCTTTAGCCGAGGAGGCACATGGAGCATGTTCAACCTTCTTCTGAGCTCAAGCTCCGGATTTATTTACTTCTTCGTCTATTCACTCGATCAACCTTTACCGTTGTGTTGCCTCCTCATCCATGGAAGATGCTTGAATTCGGTTCGACGATTAATGCGTCTTTAGCCATCATGCATTGCACAGTTCATTCTTCTCTCCATGTTGATGCTCTTCCTCTCATGTTTAGAGGTTGTTATGGTACGATGGTCCACAAATGTACGTGCGCCAAAGGCATGTCAGATTGGAACAAGTGACGGGAAGAGAAGTCGTTATGTCATCTCACCGGGCTATCCTTCGTTCACCATTGATGGCATGATAAATTTGATAATACGGTGATGATCATCTCGATGTAGTAGACCGTTGATTGTGATAAAGAGACATTAAGCGCCTCAAAGGTGGCACAAGAATTTGTGAAGTATATCTTGTGTAATAGGTGGTTTTGCTTAGTGGACTATTTAGTCCTCCTGGGTTTTGAGTCCCATGTCACGAGGTCCTTATATGTATGGAACTGCGATAATAGATTATGTGCTTCAAAAAGAAAAAAAAAATGATTAGAATAAAATAAGAAAACAAAATAATGAACAAAATGGCTAAAACAAAGAAAATAAATAAAATGGTGGGTGGCACGATCACGAGAAAAACTGCTTGCCATTCTTCTTCTTAACTGGTTTAAAACCATAGAGCATGCCATTAATTTGGTGAAGGGATTTCTTTGATTGGATTTCTAGACTTGCCTTTACTATAGGTGTTTTGATGGGTCTAGATTTACTTTGAAGTCATTAGTAAGGCAAAGAAAGTTTAGGTTTAGCTTTTAGGATTGAACATGATGCGGCAAATAACTATGATTATGAAATTGTCATAGTAAGCGAGAAAAAGGTGTATATATATTTGTGTCCATGATTTGCTATTAGAGGTGCACAAGAAATTTATAATATGATAAATGTTCATTTGACAATTGAGAGTGATGGATCGTTTGGAGTTTCTGTTATACAATGGAGGACAAATAAAGCTGAATTTTAACTTGTGTCAAATTCGATATAGCAGCCATTTTAAACTTGTATAGAGTTATTAGGAAGATTTTTAAAAACTTGTACACATAAAATTTATAGGAAGATTTTTCTTGTCACATATATAAGTAGATATGTTAAATACATTACCCAGAAAGAATCACGCAAAACAATTGATTTATCTGGTGAATTGACAGCGAGATATAGTTTATATGTTGTTTTCGCGTTTGTTTGTTAGTTTCTTTTTGACAATGTATTTTCTTCTAGGCATGGTATATGAAGACTAGAGTTGGAACGGTTGAAGGTGGGGAAGACTTGAATGCGAGATGTGCAATAGAAGTGTGAGTGTTCCTTGATGTCGTATGTTCTTGTTGTGTACCACTCAGGAAGTTGGGAAACTTGATACAAGAGCATAGAAGCACGAAGGCATATCAAAGTAAGTTTTTATTGTAATCTTTTTTATGTTTGTTTGAAGCCCGAGTTGATATGATGATGATGAGTTTACAGGATCTTGTGTTTAGTGTGCATTTGGGAAATATTAGATTTTTATCTTATATGTTTTTAATTCATATGTAGAATTAAAATATGACATGAAGTGCTATTGCCTTCTTAATTAAGTATAACATAGAGTCCCTGTGCGGGGGTGCACCTAATGTAAGTCTTATGGCATGTGTGTGCATGGTTTAAGAGAATTAACCCTTATATGGAAATTTCCTAGAAAATATACCTCATATTTTATGTAAGCCCTACCATATTTCTCTTATATATACACGAATTCAAGCAAGAAAAATGCCCTCCCATATATGGAGTATGGTTTGGCCCTAAACAAAGCCTCGGTACACTCACATGTTTTTCTACGGTTTTACTAATTGCACCCCGGGCTATTGCCGCACATTACAAGCGCCATAAATCCTACTGCTTGGGCGGGGACCCGCAATGCTACATCATTATCTACGTCTAAGAAAAGCGTGGGCTCATTGCCTCCATTGCCTTACGAGTGCCCATGTCTTAATTGAAATAGAAGCGAGATGGATTAGGGGCTCCGTAATCGAAATACAACATGTCATTTAGCAGTGAAAGTTTCTTTGATTGCAATTCTAGACTTGCCCTTTATAGAGTGCTGTGATAGGTCTAGATTTGCTAGGAGTCGATAGTAAAAGAAAAGAAGTTGAGTTTAAGCGTTTAGGATTGAACCACGATCTAGCTAATGAAGCTATGCTTATGAGGGTGTCATAGTAAGCGAGAGAAGGTTGTGGTTATATTTGTGTCCCAGGTTTGCTATTAGAAGTGCACAAGGGGTATAATATGATAGTGTCCATTTGACAATTGAGTGATGGATCGTTTGAGTTCATTATACAATGAGAGGACAAGTAAAAGCTAGGGTATAACTTATATCAAATTTGGTAGAAGTCCATTTTAGATCGTATATGGAGTTATGGGGAAGATTCTCTTATGCATATAAGATTATGTTAAAAGCCATTGCAGAAAGAATCGTGAACCTTGAGAAAGAGTCGTGAGAACCTTGCAGAGTGGTTTATCTGGTGTCGATAATGAATGTAAGTTTATGTTTTGTTCTTTTGTTTGTTCGTTTCTTTTTGATAATGTATTTTCTTCTAGGCATGATATGTGGAAGTAGAGTTGGATTGGATGCAGTCAATTCTTGGTTGAAGAAGCTGATGGGAAGACTTTAGATCTTGGAGATGTGCAATAAAAAGGTGGCGAGTGTCCTTGTTCATATGTTCTTGGTAGTGTACCTCCATAAGTTAGGAAAACTTGTTCAAGGCATGAAGCATGAGGCATATCAAAAGTAAAGTTTATTATAATCATTTCTATGTTTTTTTGTTTTGAATGTTTTTAATGTTTAGTATGTTGCTGGCTAGTGTACCTCTGAGGTTGGAAACTTGTTATAAGGCACAAAAGCACGAAAGGCATATCAAGTAAGTTTATTGTAATCATTTTATGTTTTGTTTAAATATTTCTAATATTTACTAATGTAGTCGGCCAGTAAGTTGCGAGGAACATAAGATCTGATTTTTCTTGTGGGGATCAAACTGTTGCTTGTTGTAGATGTTATTGCCTTTTGTTGGATTTGGATGAGTGGTTATTTTTTTCTTAGGATGTCACAGCCATGGATTTTTATAGCTTTCACTTTGAGTCATATAAATGGAGGGTAGTAGATAATAAAATGATATTGTCTACCCTTTTTAAATGAGAGGAAGTGTATATGAACTTTAGAATTGAATCTCATTGTTTTTGTATTGTCCTGTGTGGCGTTGGACATCATAATAAAGAGGGCGATAATGTATGTCTAGTGTTGACTTACTTTCTGGAATTGAACATATGCAATATAGAAATTGTAATTGTTTCCAAGTTTTTATAGCGACTAATTGTAATCAAATGAAAGCAAAAGCCGAGATTCTATAGTTGCAAAGGAAAGTAGAAACTCAGTCCATCCCTCCCGTTATTGGATGAATATATGGAGCAGATCGATGTATGATCGCTGCAGTTCTTGGGGCCCTCCTGTTGGGGAGTCCCCTCCCTGCATTTGCAAAATGGAGTCTTAATTACCTTATACCCATATATGATAACATAACCATAGTAACAACAGTTGTACATTTCCCATTGGGTTTCATCATCTACATGCAAAAGTAAAACAAATGTAGATTATGTTGGCATCGAATGGAAGCTTTAATAAAGGATGTTAGCGGATTCATTACCAGGCCAATGCCCGTTGGCCATAGGTAGATAGATATTTGTTTTAGCGTCTGCATTGCATTTGAGTGCTTCTTTAAATAGTTATTTTAATGCTTCTTGGATAGAGTATTTTAATGACTCTATACAAGGAGATATATAAGTAGAAGCGTGCAAATCCGAGCCAATCTTGCTACTCTTTCAGGCGAATGCCTTCAAGCATCGTATGAGAACAAAATGGATTTTGCTTAGTAGCGATAAGAGCTGACCCTAAAGTTTTCACCGCTGAGTTCCTTGGAGACAGAGAATCATATATTTTCTTATTTAGTGGAAGTTCGTAATAGAAGAGGCCAGGGTATCTATGTAGAATATAGTGTTAAGGCTTGGGAATATGGTGTTAACTTTAGTTCACTCAGCAATAGTATGTTAGTGCTTTGCAGTGGCTTGTGGCGGGTGGGTGGTGTTGGAAGTATGGTTGTAAAACTTTTGCTTGCAATGACATGTGCAATTTAAGCTTGTCCCGGCACGTTAATTGACCGTTTTTTCAGCAATAGGTGAAGAGATAATGCATAGTTGTTAGTTATAACAACAAGAGCGTTCCTTATAGGATATTTATCATCGGGCTTGATAGATTGCTTAAGTTGTTCATATTAATTGTTCAATAGCCAAAGTTCTTATAATTTCAGAAATTTTGTTCGCACATCATTCTAGGCCGTTGTTAAAACTTGAGATTTTATGTTTTTGAGATTTTATCAACATTTATCTCGAGAAGATGTAATACATCTCGAGAATACATTAATGGTCCCTATTTATGCAGAGAATTACATGTTCTATCATGCATCACGTATCCCATTGTAGTTGCCTTGCTGTTGGATACATAGTAGTTGCCTTGCAGCTATTACATCTATACAAACCATTGTATTTCTCTTATCGTGAATAGAATGAGAATATGATTTTATAGATCCGCAGGAATGGCTGGCCTGGGGACCCAAGTGAGAGGAAGCGTGAGTATTACTGCGAGGGATTAAAAACCTGGAGCCCAGAAGGTTTTGAGGGAAAACCTTAGTAGCAATAAGGATCTTGCGACATCTTTGCGGTTATGTACGCATCACCAAAATGCGGTGAGGTTATTAACCGGATAGGGGGCATAGGTCGTATCATTACCTCCGGATAAATTTAACAAGCCTCTGGTAGTGCTTTCATTAGCTCATGCAAGGCGATGAGACTGTAACGAAACCTCTAGAGCCGGATATATCTTGATGCGAACGAGCACAGGCGTGACTTTCATCCTCAATGGCACCGATGGCAGCGGCGGACTACGTCCTCGCGTGGCTCCGGGTATCTCCTGTCTCAATTCACGGTGAATTGTGCACTGTCTTGAAGATAGAGCAATCACTCTGCGCTTTTCATGGGTAGATGGAGTGCTGGTGGTGTGGGCCCTCGTGGTATGGGATTGGCACCTGGCGTAGATAATTTTGCCACCTGACGTGTGAGGGCCTCATCCCAAGCTTGGCCATGAAGCAAACATCCAGAAATCTTGCTTCAAAGCGGTAGCGTTCCCCGCCGGTGTATGCTTAGTCCACATCTGTGTGCCTTGCACATTCCATAGCGGGCTCCTTTGGGCTTGTAACCGTAGGCTTTTGGTGTCAGCTACTTGGAGCCCACATCGCCAACTGCCAAAAGCAAGGTTGGAAGTGATAGAGACTTCATCCATAGCTACCACCTTAAGGAAGTAAATAATGTAAGCGTTCAGTAGCATGACTCGTAATGGAAAGGAAGCACATGTCACGGGGCAAGATGGAGTATGGGACCGTGGACTTCCTCCCGGTCTTGGGGCCAAAGAGGCTATTCTATTTTTGCTCTAGATGGATTTCAAGTGGTGAGGAATATCATGGCCCCATACGCCCCATAGAGGAGGACGGTTCAACCAAGAATACGAACAAGTGCTGGTGACCCCCATGCATACGGCCTTGTGTTGTTTTGCATTGCATCACGGGGCTTTCCGACTGCGGTGACCCGTGGCACGATGGATGCATCCCGGTGTGTGGTAGTAGAAACTCAATGCCAAATACTTATAAAGTACGAGCCACCTCCACTGCACGTCACGAGTAAGGAGTGGGCGGGGAAAGATGTGAGTGCAGGATAGTGGGATAGCGACACCCTTGTCTTGTAAAGTTAACTTTCATGCAGTGGAGTGGCGAGAAAGTGTCCATCGAGGTAGCGTTACATGTCCTCAGAGGTATATGCGAGAAAGGTCAACATCGCTCGTATATATGAGTTGCGGATTATAGTGCATCAGCCCGGCCTCGGTGCTCGGTAGCCATTCTTCTAGCTGGTGTCTTCACAAGCCGATGGGGATGGGGCGGCAGGCACTGATACTGCTGGCAGACTCCCCGGCGGTGTGAGGCGGCCGGGCAAACCTGCATTATAGTACGTATATAGCATTATGCAGTCGGCGGGGTCCCTAGGCTGATATGATGCGTCACAGCTTATCCGGGGGCGTATTCAAGAAGCCTTCGCGAAATCCATAAACCTTGATCTGATTCTTGCGTTGATTCCGGCTATCACTCTATAGTGTTCACAGTGAAGATATGGTCAATAGTAGAATCTCAGAGGCGGAAGCTACTGTACGTGAGCAGCACTTCTCCATCCTCACGCCTACAAAGTGTCGGTCATTTGCTCAAGAATCCGGCAAAACAACTTGGCAAAAGGCAGGCGTCATAATGAGTGCGATAGTTGGGCTGCGTAGGGTCCCTGCTTTGTATATGGGCACAACTCTTGGTAGTCCGGTCTTGGGAGGCCTTCTTGCAATACTTTTGTTGAAAGTCTTTGTGAAGCAGAAACCATTGGGGGCCGACCCACTTGAAGCTTCACGCACGCATACCATCCATCTGGCGCCTTCCGTTAGCGGCGTTGCGGTATTATGACATCCCCTTGATGTGGCGGTGCTGAGCACATGCGGAGAATGCTTGGTGCGGCTTCCATTGGGTCATACGAACTGCGCAAGAGTATCTTGCTCGTCGGAAGAGAGTGCCTAAAGCCTCCATTTAGACCTTTCCATACCCATGGCATGCATTGGGCTATGCATGCTCATTGAAATGATGCAAATTTAGTGTTATTGAACAAACTTGAACCTTGCTCTTTATTATATGCACAAATCTATCTTAACATGAAGTCACTTGACCAGTCATTACAAAAATTGCATCTTTCATGTGGAAAGGTATCTTCGAATTAAAAACTATTGTCTTGATTGTTCTTAAAAGTGGATGTTACAAATGCATAGGATTAGCGGTTGCATGAAGGAATTTTCTAGCAAAGCAAACAAAGCTGAGAAATTTCTTGGAAGGAAACAATATATGAAGAAGCTTGTTTGAGAATAACCTATCTCTTGTGTATTACAACTATGCGTAACTCACGAGTAGGTTCTTCGGACACATGTTCAAATAAGCGTATTACCACTATATATCTTTCTATTGCATCGGCCCTTCATGTTGGACCTATTGAAGAAATGTCAAGGGACATGGATTCGCCGACCTTTACTATTAGGCTACCCATTCTTAAGTAGTTCATTCATAGTTCTTATTATGGGTTTGTCATTGAAGCACATTACATTGCACCAAGTTATAATTGCAAATTTGTTTTTAAAGACCCTTAATACGCTATGCATTGTCATAGCAACTTACCACAAAGTAAACCATCACGACATATAACAAAGCTACTCTTTCTCACTTTGACGAGGGTCGCTAAACTAGACACGATGTTGGACGCAACTCACGATAACAAGTTTATTCCGGTTTACAAATTCTTTGACGTGCTATATTTGGATGCCTCAATGCGACTTAGCGAAGCTATTCGTGCAAATCCTCATAAATTAAACATTAGATGTAATTCTAATATAAAGAGATGAAGCGAGCAAAGTTACCCGTCCTTTGCCTTTCGTTTGGAAACACTCCATGCGAGACAATAACCTCCTTCATAACGCATTCGAGCAACATGCTTGTGTATGAAATCCGCGGTAGCAGGAATATAGGTATGTATGGTCGACTAAAAGCTTGAAAGCTAAACGATGACGCAGTAACAATCCATGGTAGCCATTCACGAAGGTCCCCTCACTAGTAGCCTTTTATTTTTGCCGGTGTGCGTGTATTTACTTTGCCTCTTCAGCATTGCTTAATGTTGTGCAATGTCATTGCTTTATATTCTTGTTGTAGGCTTTGATGGTGTGATTTGGTTTAGCAATACTAGAACAAATTTTTTGTTTATGTTTTGTCCATGCGCCAATTCATCCAACAGTCCATTGACTTGGTCTCTTGGCAGCCAGCAGCATAGACATCATGGGTGTTAGGATGCTTAATGAGGATTATTGTCAAGAATTATATGAAAATGAATGCCCTATCTTTCCAGGACCTAAGCCTCTACCATTGGAGAATACAGCTCTATCAGGTGGAGAATACAATATAGCGTCGGATGCAGTTCACAACAAATTTTAAACCTGTGCATTCTTGGTCTTTTGCCTCTAATTTGAGATTTAGTAGATTTGCTTCACTGTAATATTGATAAAGAACAGTTAGGTATGTTTTTTAAGGTAAGAGGGATCAAAATGGTTTCATAATCACTGCTCAACAAATATTAAGGAGCACCATTGTTATCACACATATAAGCATTTCCACACTTTTATCAATATGTCATATACATATGGATGCCAATTACTGCACTGCAGGTAACACACTATCCTAAAGATATTATAATAATATGCAACAACACCTAAAGTAAACCACATGCAGCACAACAAGTTAATCTCCTATCAAAATTCCATGATCTAACAGCATAACACCAAAGAGAAACCGGCCTAGAGCACTGTAATAATCCAGCGGATAAGGTGCAATAATAAGCAGATGCCCTTTTAGAATTATGCATGAGATATGCAAAGTCGAAATCCAGGTCTAGCTTGACCTAGATAGCTTTTGTCTTTGTCCATTTCTTTTGCACATGCTCCTCTGCATCAAGCAGGAATGGTTTGCCTCGGTTCAGAAAGCATCCAGTTGATGGTAAGCCTCACTCTAACCATTTCATGAATCACCAGAATGCATGTCAACAAACATGCGGCTTTATTGGAAGCAGTCAGCAAAGCATTTGGTTCAATTGTCATGGTTCTACAATAAAATGGCTTAATGTTCTACTGCCAAAATGTTGAAAAGCAAATGGTTGCAGAGTTCTACTACCTTGAACATGCCTCGTTGAGTCCTGCTGTGAAACCAAAAAACAGGTTGAATGTTTAAAAGACTAAAGTTTCTGGTGATCATAAATAAATATAAAACACACAAGTGGGATACAATGCACATGGATGTCCACGGAACCACTTCACATCATATAGGATCTTGCATAAACGAAAAGCTATTCTGCACTCTGGAACCATAAGCTTATGTTGAATGTTTAAAAGGCCGAAGTTTTCAAGTGATCATAAATAAACATAGAACTTACAATTAGGATTACCTGTGCATGGATGTCCACGGAACCACTTCACATCATATGAGCTTCCCAATGCAATCTTAACTGCCATTTTGGTATGAAAAACCAACTCAGTTGAGCCTAATGTAGTGTTAAAGGTGCCTGAGTTGAGACCATGAAAACAAACACGATGACTGCATCTCTATAAGTTGAAAATTGAAACTGGACCCAAAACTGAGAAGGAGTTGTGAAACCAAACCCAAGAACTAGAGCACTGAATTAGATGCAGGAGAAAAGAGGGATGAAGTTCCCCTCTGCTAAACCAAAATGAAAGCCACATCTTCAAAATTATTCAAACTAATAAATATGAGTCAAAACAAGATAAATCAGACAGATTCTATGAACTATCAATTTTTCATTTTTCTTTTTTGGAATGGAAACTGCCTTTTTATTCATTAGATAGGAAGAATTATATCAACGATCCCACATTGATCTTATAAAAGTATTTCTGCATATACGGAGAATAATCCCCATATGGACTACCCAGAAATTCTGCACAGATTTACTCTTACCACCAAACACCACCTAGCGAGAGAAACAAGCAGTGTAAGAGAAAACGCCCTCTGCTTTCGCCGGCCACCACCGCTTCATGTGAGGTGGTCTCTCAGCTTATAAGCAAGTAGATCACCGTAAATCACCTGTGAACGGAATGCGAGAACCAACATTGTTGGGGTAGCAGTCAACCTGAAGTTGGCGACAAAATACATGTCTCGCCGAACTCCTCCGTCAAAAGCCCAATGCAAGATGTATAAGCATCCTCCTGCCCACAGGCGAACTATCAATCAAATGGTAGCCAATCAAAGTGATATGCAACAATAAAACTGCAAAACCCCTCTCAAACTGCCTCATCATTGAAGAGTGAATTTATTTTACTAGTGCACCCCTGCTTTTGTTGTTACCTTTATGCCAAACAACCACTTGCATCTACCCTGGCGTCTTTGAAAGAAAAGTCGCCAGCAACTTTGTACACCTCTCTCAGACTGTACGAAGTCACCCTGCATCCATTATATTATTCACTTATGTATATCTCCCCGGAAGAATCATTTTACTACCATCTCGCCAGAAAAATACATTTATACAGAAAGACATGCGCCATAGGACTCTTACAAAATGCATCATTACACATTCAGTGTGACAAAATTCCAAGAGGAAGGGTTGGAAGTGCAAATACCTGGAGCAATCAAGTGATGATTGAACAAGGCAAGATTGATGTACAAAGTGATTGTTAACTCTCCTTCCAGTCATATTGAAATGCACAACATCTAGAGACAAGATTGTCATCATGTCAGGCATAAATCATAATGGAAGCCCGGCATCTTAGCCAACGAGTTGCAATATTGAGTCATCATTAAACCTGCATCCAATTATTGGTGGTGAATGAACCATTAAGGCTTTTCGACATTAGTAGCAACTTACATTCAGGTATAAAGTGCATGATGATCTCTCTCTATTTGACACCGCCTAGGATCCATTGATCTACTCATATTAGTAGGTCACTTGGCTGAATCCATGCGAAATTCCACCTACCGATATACTGATTTCTTGGGGTTTGGATGGCTTTGCATGGGTTATGATCTTCTAGCCGGTGATAGAAACCATACTATCGATTATCATCTGGAGAAATATAGCTCCTCGTTCTGGGAGTATCAATGGATTGTCTGCAATGCGGTAGATTTGCTCCATATTTGTACTCTCACCGTTAAAACCCGGAATGCTCTCT
This sequence comes from Isoetes taiwanensis, assembly GCA_021234155.1. Classification (NCBI taxonomy): domain Eukaryota; kingdom Viridiplantae; phylum Streptophyta; class Lycopodiopsida; order Isoetales; family Isoetaceae; genus Isoetes; species Isoetes taiwanensis. Next base: position 23,968,587 of record JAJEKV010000006.1, read on the forward strand.
TTTGCATCTTCCATTACATCTGCTCCTCTAACATCACTCTCTCACCTTCCGGCATCATCCCATCTGGCGGCTGCATACAAATTTGACAAGCATGATCTGTGCAAAGGACAATGCTGTCGGTTCCAAAATGGGATGCTAGCTTTGCAGCATATGATCCCCATTTACATCTAGAATTGCGCATGCACTAAACAGGTTTGTCTGGTAGCCAGAATTAGATTCGAATGGTAAGCTTTCAAAGTCAACTCCCTCATGCCGTACGCGTTTAGATCCACACAACCACAATGCTCATTGTTGGTTCTTATCTCCACTGGCGGCGATGAAATAATTGTGACCAACTGAGGCAAAAGACGGGGTGTGGCTACACACGCCCAGAAAGAAAAATGAAAAGTACTTATCTGACTTTACACCATGCATAACATCTATTTAAAGGGTAGAAGAACTTCGCACATATCCATTCTGTGCACATGCTGCAATCATGTATTCCATGTGAGACATTTTTGGGGCTGCATTTTGTTGGTCATACAAACAGATGAAAGATTTCAATTTCACGCATATAAATTAAAGTGCCGAGTTACTGCAACCGTTACTCAGGCCGATTTCGCCGGTTAATAAGCACCCTCGGATGATGGTACATCTCTCAGCACATCGTCTGTAAGCATTAACAAAGGCCAATTTCGGTAGAACCCGGCCTCCTGAAATCATCCTTGAGAAAGGTTTGAGAACCTCCATTGGGGGAAACCACTCACCGGTATAGCTGCAATTATTGTAGTCCAAGAGACCACCATTTTTGTTGCACACATCTTCTCAAATGCTGCTCCTATGAGCTCTGCAGACAGCACCTGTATGAATGAGGGTACAGCACTGCATCTCATTCTCAAAACCTTATAGCCAACAAGCATGTACAAGGTACTTTGTACTAGTCCCATACGGCATCTAAGGTCTGAGAAAAGTATCAGGCTTCTAGGCAATAAGGAGAATATCATCTGTTTGAAGGTCTGGGAAAAGCGTTATTCTGGCATAAGCTTATTTATTCCAGCAAATTACATCTGTTTGTGGCTTGCTTTTTAAACAGCATTGCAGCATCTTCAAGGTCTTGCGCGCATACATTGGGGTAGCCACCGCATGTTTGCGATATAGTCCACTCGAATTATCAGCTTATGTATTCTTTTTCCATCCTGTGGAACATTCCAATCCAACACATGCAGCCAATATGGCCGGAAGTAAGGTACATGCGGCTGCTGCAAATTCACGCGCAACATTTGGATTGAATGATCTTAAAGCTTCAACTATCCTGTATGCTATCATGGCATTCCATGAAAAAGGCATTTACGACATTTGTCAAAATACGACCTCTGCATCCTTACGAAACTCTTGCCGCGCTTTGCTATCCAGCGCTAAGACTTCGAAACACATCCTTACTGAATCATTACCAATCATATGGGCATGAAAATCTCCCAATTCGTCCAAGGCCATTGGATGGCCGCCAAAGACCTCAAAAGACTAGCATACATGGCGGAGGGTTGATCCCCACTTGTTCATGCAGCTCAAATTGGTTCAAAAGCAGCTGTGCAGAACAAGTCGCAAAGGCACGGCTTTGCTTAACAAAAACTTAGGTCCGTTCTATACAGGATGTCCGCCAAGATCTTCTGATCATCCGTCCTGGCCCACCATTTTACGTGCCTTTTCATATTTGGAGAACCAATCCTTCTATTACGGGTTGAAATTGAAGGCTGCAAAGCTACCTGGTTTTGGACGGGGCGAAGATTGCAGCTAATGCGTCCACCCCAAATGCATCGGCTGCAGAAGGTCGCCTGAAACATCCTCAAACCCCGAATCACGAGAAACAGGCAAACGAAAATAACCCAAAACATTATATGTGAACTTTAAGAAAATAATATAGCAAATTCGAAAATCTTGACTCAACCATTGGCGAGAATAAATTCTACGTAAATGAACCCATTAGGACAATGTAGCCATTCGTGCTTAATTTTTTAACGCTGCCACCGCTTTGGTGCAAGCCCCGAAACGATACAAAGCTTAATCAATGAGAAGACAAGCCCTCCCTGTTGAAAGAAATTGATGAATGTTCGCTAAAATACCGGTTAATGATATCTGAATTGATTGTATGAGAGGTGGTCACAATATGATGCATGGGCCATGTCTGATGCGGATATCAAAGGAAATACGTACGCCCTACAGTGTGTACAAAGCCCGCGATGCATTTGGGGCGGTCGTTGTTGTGGATATGTTGCTGCAGAAAGAAGGTTGACGAGGAGTGAAAATGTGACGCAACGCGAACAGATGATTAGTGCCATATAATCGCGGTAACATCGTACTTCTGAAATTATATATCAATGTTGAAATTGCGTTATAAGATATTAAACGGCTGTACAATAGCTATGTCTACAAAAGGGGCCAGGATATATGATCAATGTGAGAACTTAGAAACAAAGAAATGGGTGCCTGGAGCACCACCGCAAACTCGCATGAGGTTGGTGAATTCTTAAATCGCGCTACTTTTTCATCTTCGAGGCATCATCTGGAATTCTCATATGAAATATAGCAGCGGTTCATCATCTCCACACTAAATGCATTGCATCTCCCAACTAACCGAATGTATACTATACTCCGGTATGGCGTGGACATAGATAGGTCGGCTACTTTTAGAGATGAATGCATCTAGAAGCACTGTTGCTCACTATGATTTTCCTAAAAGTTTCAATGATAGATCTAATAATAAAAAAATGGTAGGCTAGATCAACAACCCGAAGTTTCTATTGAGCGCGCGCGCGCAATTCGAGGAAGGAGGCGATCTTATTCTGACTGATGATCCCGTGGCCTGCAATTAGTTTTAACACTCTCTTTCGTGAAGTTATGTGCGAAAGCAGCATGCGAAAGATTTGGGTTTGGCTGTTTTGGCAAACTTGGGAATGCGCTGGAAGCAGGCATGGGCGCCACCACGTTAGCACTTGTTGGTGGCGCACGAATCCCGTCGCAGGTAAATGGCAATGTTGATGGGATCATGCCACATCGCCATGGATTATGCCAGAACCGATAAAAATACGTGGCGGTTGTCCAGCAGGCGCAACTGGCGAAATCAAATTCTCGATCCGCCAGAATCGCCGGGGATTGGAGTTATCTCCGCTTTTGCGTTGTAGTCAGCATTTCACGGAGGCCAAAGCGTTTTATTGGGAAAAGCGCGCATATTTTATCAAAATTCCAGACAGAGACTGGGCCATTTCTGACGTATTAGCGTTCTCGATGAAAGTTTTCCTCTAAGTCTTCCATAATTCTTTCTGGTTTCGAGATGAGCAAACCAACTAAATTATCATTTCAGATATCGCTTGTTCTTACAAGGAGGGCCAAAACTCTTAGTTTTAGCTTCTACTCCATGTTTTTACTATTTCTGGGACTTGGAGTTAATTCCTAACTAGCTTGAAACGCCGGCTACGGCACTGGGACGAAGAAAGCTGAAGTGTCAGTTCGAGGAGCTGGAAAGAGTGCCCCTTCTTTCTCTGGGGTTTTGAGTTTGAAAGAGAGTTTTTGGAAAGATGGGAGCCATTGCTTTTTTCCTTTTTCTCACAGACTTTTGTTTATGAAGTGCTTCCTTTCTCATCGTTTTGCTTTCTGTATACTCAGGACCTTTCAACGTGAACGCTTTTACATTTTGTGGGTGTGGGTTCGTCAGCCAACTTTGGTTTTAAGGATCCAGCAACCAGTATTGAAGTTTTTGGAAGGCGATGCTTGGGATATGCGGTGCTGCGGAATGCGCCCGTTAATTTAAGAAATACTTGCGCGCAGTGGAAGGCTCAGGATTATTCCACTAAAGATAAAGCTCGAAAAGTTTTGTTATCTATGATCAACAACAGCCTTCGCGGCAATCTCTTTGAACAACGCTGCTGCCGACTTGAAATAAATTGCGCCAGAAATATGGGCAAAATTTATTTCAAAGGTTTGGAACCCAAAAATTGGTCATATTCGCGAACTATTTTGTCTGTAAATCTTACGAAAGGGCAGGATGAAAATGCATAAATTTCATATTGGATGCTGGCGAATGATTTATGCATTGTGATAAAACGTGATGCTGATCATGTTTGTTGAGTTAACCAACCCTCAGCGTCCTGGTCCCAAATTCACTTTAACGCTAATATTTCTCGTGCAATTCCGTTACGCGCCCGGTAATGGCGGTTCATGTGAGGATGCGCTGGCCGGGTCGCCTGCGCTTCGCTGAACTCTTCGCTGATTTTGCGTCAGTCATCAAATAAACATTTGCTCACGAAATATCTGGATTTTGCTGCCGATTGTGCGCCAATGCCTCTCGCTGGCATGGCTGCGCTTTGGGCCATGCCAATCCCGGTCCAGAAACACAAATCCACCGATTCGAGAGAGCAGCTGTGCGCTTGGTTGACGCTCCTGCCTGTGACTTTAATGCTGGATCCCTTGGCCAGCGTTGTTTTCAGCGCTGGCTAATTCCGTTCTCTGGCTGAAAGCCGATGATAGTGCCCATCATAGCGAGAAAAGTGCAAACTGGGAAGGATAAAATGAGCGATGCTGCGCGGTTCAAACTGTGCTGGCTGAACGAACCCTGGCTTGAGCCCACCACCCAAAAGTAGCAACTCAGGGTCGGTACCAGTAAAGATGCGTGATCACGCTTCGAGGCGACTTTACGGTATATTTATACACATGCGACAAAAGGTATTCCTGGCGGGTTGGTTCGCTGGGTTGGTCAGCGAATCCTCAAACGCTGAAGTCAGAATTTCCCCTAAAGCTTGATGACAAAGAACCAGGTGACGAATCGACATGAGGAAGTTGATTCCTCAGTGGTATGAACATAAAATTCAGCCGAAGACAATGTTGCCCATCTGCTCGCTCAAAGATGTGATTTATATGATAAAGATGGTATTAGTTTTTTATTTCTAATAAAACACCATATAAAATCATCATACATTGTTTCTCTGTGCATCTACGGCATGGAGTGACACATCTCTCATGCATCTGTCGACAGCTCATATCTTTGATGATGTCATATCATGACCTTACTCGAGAGGACATCGGTCACACAGATGCTCTTGACACGCATATCCAGCGGCATCGCGGTTAACGGCCAAAACTGAAGATCCTGCTAGTTGCATCGTCCGGGCGTCGACCAAGGCTTCCCACAACTTCACTTACCGAGGGGCAAGAGGTAAGTGGCTCCGGAGCCACCACAAATTGCCGGGGATTGACTTCTCAACTACCACCACCCATTGGGATCGCGACTGTCGAGGTTAGCGGTCGCGGCGGGTTGGAAAGCACCCTTATATGCCATCGCAGAACAGCGACCCTGAAAGGCGGTTGGCGCTAGAGCCACCCGATCACGTTTGGGGCCTTGAGTCCCTTTGTATGGTTGGCGGGTTGGATCTTCTAGCGGGCCACGGGGTAAGTCCGCGATTCCGTACAGTCTCCGGAGAACCCTTTCTACCTGCCCGCTTCAGCGGTACGTGGAGCGCCATATCGTTTGCCAAAGACAAGGCGATACCGCACTGCCCCATCTTTGCCCAACCCGCGGCGATGATGGGTACCCCAGCGCTGAAATCTATGGCGGGAAAGACAAGCTCTTCCCGGTGGTTCTCCCGTTGAGCGTCGCGAACCGCGATCAGTAAAGTCGGAGACAAAAAGAAAGGCGCCCGAGAGCATTTAGCGCGCACGGACCCGCCGCCGCGAAGCCGGGATCAGAGGCTGCGGCGCCGTTAAAGGCGGCACATATCGTAGCCGAAGTCAATCCCTAAGCATTGAAACGCCCATGAAGAAGCCTGCTTCGTGACGGGTGCACATAAACCCTACGTAGAAAGCAGAGCGTTGACTTTCAGCTTTCACCCGAGCAAAAGGCTTTGCGATGGGCGATTGGCGAGATGAATGTGTACACTACCGGGATACTTCATAAGAGAGGCTGTGACCCGACTACTGATTACGGCCCGGTTGCATCACGGTCATTGACTTCTTCGGCGTCGATTGGGTTTTGTTGGGGTCATACCTCGGGGAGGTTATAGATGCGGTTCGTTTGTGTGTCCTCGCGAAGGTCTTGAAGGCGTCTAATGCAATTGTAGATCTGCCATTACTGTGCTGGCGAGGGTTTTCCTCGAAAACTTGAGGGGTTTTAATCTGTATAACTCGCTGGCGCTCTCTTTATGCAGGTCCCCTTAAGGCGGTTGAACAAAAGTGGTGAAGCCTATTCTATTCTATTATTCTATTCTATTCTATTCTATTCTATTCATTTGAAACCAAGACCATTTGGGGGAAAAGGAGTGATGTGAAAAGTTGGTTAGGTTTGAGTCTTTGGGAAGTGGCTTGATGATATGCACTTAAGTACATGATGATATTTTTATTCTCCCTTCGGTTCAAAACAAGCTTATCTCCGGCATAAGAAAATTCCTTATCTATGCCATGGATGTGTTTTTGTAATGAAAGCTTTGCCGATAATGGCAAACCTACCTAATTCCATGCTGAGCATTCATTTCATGTCTTGTATTTCGCATATTCTATTTCTCTTTGGACCTCATGTCGAAAAGCAAAATGGGACAAAATACATTTCCATGCTTGGGTGTGTATCTTTGGAGATAGCGGTATTTCATAATCATAATTTAATTTCGCACCGGGGTTTTCTGATACGTTTTACATGTACATTCTGGCGCATAAAAGGTTTTGCTATAGCATGTAAGGGTCGCGGTTCATTTACACTTATAGTTTTCATGGCTTTGCATGTCATACATATATGTTTTCTTACATACATGTTGTATATTCGAGTGTATGGTCCACAGATGTGAAACATTAATACATAAAATTAGGGTTGCGAGGAGTTTTATATTAAATAGATGTATTATATATGTATTATGTATTGACCATTTGCACCATGCGATGAATACTGAGAGGAATTAAAAATTGGAGGAAAAAGAAGTAAGAGAATATGTAAATGAAATTCATGGGAG
>JAJEKV010000006.1:24388722-24687298 GCA_021234155.1 Isoetes taiwanensis
TGGTATTGCTTCCGTTCAGTTGCGTATTGCTCCTTGACTAATTTTAGGGTCTTCCTCCGATGATCACTGCACCTTGCCACCACTTCCTCACATAGCGATAGCTACTCATGATCGAAAAATTTGTGTCCCTATGCCAGGAAGAATTTAAAAGTTTGTCTTAACCTAAAAATGTGTGTTTTAGGGTCCCGCAAGGCACTTTGCTAGGACACCAGATCTCGGCTGAAATTCATGTGCATGAGGGCAAATCACTATAATCGATTCTCTTGACCCCTAGAACCTCAAAAAGATGTTAAGAGGCTCATTGGTATGACCAGTTTCCCTGGGATGCACATTCCTAACACCACATTCTAAGTCCCATCCACCTTGATTGTGTGAGAGCAGGGTCTTGAGTTCCCAAAGGCAAGAGTATTAAGTATCAATGTGATTGAATGGACGTGAGAATAATGGAAAGCTTTTTCAAACTATACTTCCAAGAAATTCTGGGTGGGCGGGCACTTGGTACACCGAGATCACCGGGACAACCCTTTCAAGTTTATATCTTTGTGACAGCAAAAGCAATTGGCATAGCGTTGGTCCAAAAGGGATAAAGTATTTGGGATTGATAAGGAAAGCAATGGGGAATAGAGGAAGAAAAAAAGTATCTAAATATGAAAAGTATGCTGCTGCCTTGATGTTCCTCTTGGATAGCATGGATATTTGGTTAAAATGAGGCAACATGTTCTGTGTTCATAGAAGCACAATCAGCAAGTTTCTCATAGATCCCAAAAAAGGATAGTTCTATAGGTAGTGCTGGATTTGGGAGTATGATTTGGAAGTCGCAGTTGTACAAATGCAAAAGAAATCAGAGTTTATACATACCTTGCGCCTTTTATTCCCACTTGAGTCACGGGAGCAGGGATGTGATGTGTGCCCTAACATTGATAGAAGAAGATTAGAGAATCCCTTGATTGTTCGATACACTCCACGGAAATTCACCCCTCTATGTAAGTGTCACGCTGGCCAAAGTTACTGCGGTTTGACTCGAGAGTTGACGGAGAGATTCAAGGCGTTGGTCTTCCAGTGCTTACTTGTGGAAGGTGTTCTTTGCAAGCGGATAAATCAAGACATATGTAGATGTTTGGATTGAGATGGGCAGTTGGTCCTCAAAGTGCCGTCAAATATTATGGTGGCCATTTTTTAGGAACCCTACAGCCAAAGAAGAAAGATTATATCCGCAGTAATGGGGTACTCACGGGCCACGATTTTCCAGGGCTGCTGTATATATCTCGAAATGTCACCAATGCAGTCCACAGTAGGAGAAAATCTTGCACCGGAGACCTTAGAAACCCAACAAAGCTCACAGAAGTTTTATTATGGGGATTGGAACCATTAGCCAGATAGAACCTCCATAAATTTGCCCGACATAATTATATCCTTGTGTGCCCGAGTCCTCTTTACTTGGTGGAATTTAGGCGGTGCCTACAGGGGATACCCAAGCGCCAAAGGTTAAATAAAAATTCATACCACCGCAGAGATATCTGTGGTTTGGAATACCCACTTTCCATATTATTCTTGACGGTACACTTTGTAAGTAATGATCTTTTAGAGCATCCTATCACAATTACCCTAAAAGATCAAACATACCAAAAGTAGCTCCTATTACCTCTAGGGTGAAAATGAACGTCAACCACCAACAAAGTTCTTAGGGGGCATCCTTAAAAATGATTAGCAGAGAGAACCTAAGCAATTTGGGTGAAATTGGTGATGCTTTGTGGGCCCTGGGACTACCATAAACCTCTATAGGGATGACACCATTCCAGCTTGTGCCTCTATAAAGCCTTGAAACCATGTTGGAGTGCATCTGAGGAGTTCTTGGGCTTTAAAGTTTTATCTATCAACAAAACTTTAATGCGAGGGAAGAAGCGTTAATTTTATAGAGAATATCTTCTTTGATATGAAAGTAGAGAGGCGAAAGCATGGCCATGGTATTGAAGAAAGGGGAGAGCTGTCTTCAACAAAGAAAAGCAGATTTCAGGTTCCATATGTTCCACTGGGGATATGGGTGCTGATCTGGGATAAAGAAAGATCGAGAAAAGAACTCCTCTCAAATTTGCAAACCTCTGGAAAGGTCCATATTTTGAGAAATTAAAAGCGTCGCACGGTACTAACTCTATCTGCGGGATCTCCATCTGGATGAATTACCAAATCCACAGTAAATATACAACCTCTGAAGAAATCCGGATCCTAATATCTTGCATGATGGTAGAGACCGGGTTTCTGTTACGGGCATCAAATGTTACCCACCTAGGTGCTTGCTGCATTTTAATGTTTAGTCACGTTGCATTGTTTGGGTATTTCGCACTGAGTAGATCCTTTGATTATTTTAGAAGTTTACGGCCAAGCTAGATGCAGTTAAACTTCTAGGAACGGTGAGTAAGAGCACCTCTCGTGGATCATTTTGATTCACGAGGCCATGGGGAGTTACTATGTACAGTTCCGTTAGAGAGCATATGTATGGTAGAAGACTTGAGATTGTGTTGGAGCACATACAAAATCTATGATTTTACATGGCCATGGAGGAGACACCATGATGCGGTTGGAATCTGTATTTCAGGACATAGGTTCCTTTAAAGTTAAAAGTTTTGGATTACTCATGTTGGCGTTTATATTTGATTAAAAAACACAGGCACGGCTAGACTGACCAAGCATGGAGTTTGAGTCAATGGTTCCCTGTCTTATCAATCCAAAAATTTGAATTTGCATTTCAGAATTTGGTGTCTGTAACCCTATTAGCCTCATTTAGTAAGAAATGTCCATGAAAGCGAGATACTAGATCCTTTGAGCTGCCAGCACATTTAAATGTATATCTAGTGCCAAAAAGGATTATTGGACATTATGGTGATTCGACATCACTTCAAAGATTCTGCTGGGGTAAAACTCCACAGATTTCTTAGAAAGGAAATGACAAAAAGTATAAATTTTGTCTACCAATCTTGGGCAAGTCTGAGGTTTTAATGTTCTTGTAATTACATGGTATTTTGTTTAGTCTCCCGGTTGAAGAGTGCTAGGTTCCAAACTACAGTATTTAATTGAAGCCAATCTTCTATTGATCCTATTCAATCTATGTGGGAATTAAAGCGGGCCTCATTATGGTTAAAGATACATAGGAACTAACAATTGGTCGAAGCATATTTCAAATGGAAACAAGAGCAGATATCTATGATATTGTAATAAATTTGGGAATTGCAAGCCACATCATCATACAGTGGGGCGTGTGCAGATAAATCAGCAATATAAACCATTAGCAGAGAAGGAAGTTTAGAGTCAAAAGTACATAAGTAAAAGGGTGAAAAGTAAATTAAGGATATGGTTAGATGTTGAAAGCCCATGTATAGTGCAACTATAAATCTTAAAACTATAAATAAAAGTAATACAGCAACGTGACAGGAAATATGGCAGGGGTATAACTAATATAGTGGTGAAAGCATAGAACAAAATGATAAAAATAAACTAAATTGAACATTGTGTTAGCACATGTAAAGACATAGGACAAAATATGCAAGAAGGATTCACTTGGGCCAGATAGGTCGAGACACGTCTTTAAAAGAATGACATGAGAGATAAATAATGCAGACACATTAGAAGGAGGAAGTCCTTCTAAAAAGCGAATCAAACTTGATCAAAAGCCAAATTTTAATGTTCTTAGCAAAATGGTAATTTGTTAGGTTAACAAAATGAAATGCTATGTTCGGAAAAACAACAGTTTTAGTGAAGCCATCTTCCCAGTGAACCCTGTTAATAAGTCGCGAGTCATGACCGCCCATTATCATCAAAGACCATGAGGAACTAAAAGAAGTCCAACCACAGGTTCAAGTATGGAACCAAAGCAGAAAATCTAGCAATGTGTAGCGATCCCGAGGAGGTTACCTGACCAAAACAAATAAGTTTTAAGATATACCCACAAAGATAAGTGTAATTTTAAAACCATCAGTGAGAGTTAGAATCGATTATAAAATACATGAAATCTGGCGTAAAGGTCAGAGTCGACAAAAAAGAATTACGTAAATAAGGTGAAAGGTTTAAGGGGACGGTAGGATCTTGGCTTGATAAATAGCATAGTACCCAGCAATAAATCTTCCAGGTCACATTTAAGCGTGTAGACAACGATTAACACAAGGAAACATAGAGGATTAAGTAGACTAGTAGTGGAATCTGAGGGAATAATGAAACTAAATGAATGAATTTGAAGACTTTTATTTTCTTATCTTGAAAAGACTTAAGACAAAAATATGTGCGAGGATGCTAAAAGGAAGAACCATATTACGGTGGCAGAGTCTCATGGTAGAAAACAAAATAAGACCCACCATACAGCAGAAGTGACAAAATGAAGAAGCATTTAGATCATATAAAGAAGAGCAAAGTGACTTTGCATAATCGCGTTTAAAATTTCAGTCGGACTTGAGAACCGAGCTTCAGGCAAAAGCGTGAGGCAGTGTGAGATTTGCATCGGCAATGCTGGGGTATAGAAAATTACAACCATAATCTGTTTTAGTCTTCATGCATCTTTAAAAAAACATCTTCAAGCAAAAAGAAACAAAAAGTGACAAAGGTGGGAAGCTTCGGTGCTGGCACTAAACAACATGACATTAGCATGAAAATGGTAATGCATGAAGGGCCAAAAGTACAATGAAGACTTCTCGGTTTATCACCGTTCACCTTTGTAACCTTTTGCCCGCATGCTTGAAAAGATGGAGCATTTAAAGGGATTTGCAAAAAAACAATGTTTAATAATATTACCAAAGAAGTTCGGATAGATCAAAATATGAAGATCAATGATAGTTAAAGAGGACCTTTTAATAGAGATGGAGCTCAGAATACAGGTAATTGGGAAATCGGTCCAAGTTCCCTAAGCTGGTGGGCAGTCAGGAAATTGACCAAGAAATAACTTTGAATTTTTAAAAGATCACCGGAGGAAATACCTGATGGTCATCTTGTTCGGAAGAGCAATCTTCTTGTTGTGTCTGGGGTATGGACAAACCAAGAATCGCATCGTGTCTTGAGATCTAGTATATAGTGGCTGCTGGAATCACCATTATACTTCTTGTTGCCGATGACAGATTTATCAAAGAAAGCATTTCTCTTACACCACTATTTCCCTTTTGCTTATGCTCACCATTTGTCTATTGTATTGTAAAAAATCGTAGTCGGACATGCAAAGCCAAGAACTCGTTTGTAGGAATCTTCATGGAACAGGGAGGAAAGCGGATTATTGTGCAGAAAAAGTTCCACATTTGGATTGGAATAATATTGGGACACCTAATTATAATGAGGCCTAAATTAGAAAAAGGTTCATAGGTTTATAGCTTGCGGTCTTCAACACGCTTTGATTGCACGCAATGAAGTAATCTTCAAATCCATTAGGCTAGAGAAAAGGCATTACCCGGACTTTGCCCGAATAGGATGTAGCCAAATGCTTGTCTTGCAGGGAAGGAGTAGGGTCATCATGCATCTTCGATAAGAGGTCCGCTGACCAAGGGGCGGAAATGTAAGGGTAAAAAACTGCATTCTCGATTCTCTGGCGTGGAAAAAAGATTAAGTAAATGGGAAGATGAAAAACCATTAGGGTATTAAAAGAAAATAGGAAGATGAAAAACCATTAGGGTATTAGGTGGATAGTAATAATCTTGCCTAATGTATAAACAATGAAATAAGTCTACTTCGGTTAGGTGAGATGTGAAATTCACCGTTGTCAGAGATATATAAGTGCAGAATCCCATCAAAGTGATAAAACCTCATGGTGTGTGAAGGGGATAAAAATCACCGGTCGCTTATCCATGAAAAAAAAGGAAAACCTTGGGTATTTAAAGAAATAAGGTATTGAAATAGTTAAAAATAAACCAAATGGAGTTTAGTTGGTAAAAGGTTCTAGAATACCTGTGGTAAAATGCATAAACACCATATGGAGAAGCAAAAAGATTTTACAAATTTCAACCCAAGATAAAACAATTTTAAAGACCCACCAAAGAGCCGCTATGGGTGTTTGAATGCTTGTTGAGGTAACATATGAAGGTCTAGCAAAAGGTTAAAGTTCCCGTAGTCAGAAAGCATAATTTTAAGCCATTGTAGTATAGGGTGATTCGATTTAAACTGAAAGGTCTTAACTTCGCCTCGATTGTAGCTTGTAAAATTAGATACATATAGTGCCTTTGGAATTTCAATTAAAAAAAACACCACCCACCGTAGGGTAGTTATTGACCTCTATTTTAGTAGCTATAATAGTAGGGATGGCGCACCCTTACTACATAGTAGAGGTCACACCAAACCCCATAATGTGGAAATTAGAAGTGCAAGATATGACAAAAGGAAAATACCTTTAGATGCATGCCAATGATATTTTTGTATAAGGGTCTCATGATCGAATTTGAGGCCGGAAAATCATTGTTCGCGGATATAGAGAATGACTCTTTTCTTAAACCATTCGTTCAAACCCATTGTTGATGAAGTAATTGGAGTAAACCGGATTATGTCCTCAGAAGCGTAAATAATATGGCGGAGTTGATATATAGGATACGACCAACCGAGATAGAATCCACGCTGGTAATGCTTGGTGGTATGGCATACCGCTTTTGCATGAATATATTTTGCTCGTCTTTGGAAGGGCGCTTTGTCCCTCTTATCATACCTATAGGTTCCGTTAATGCCAAGCTCCTTGTTTATAATTTCAATGGCCCACGTTGGAGGAAGTTGGCGCCAGAGGCACCTGTGAGGCGAGGGGCTTTGTCGCGGTCGGTGGCATTCGCCAACAGGGGGGAGTGCCGCAGATTGGTTCGTTCAGGCAGGATGCACATTTTCCGACAGCCGCTATCGCCGCCTTGAACCCCGAGCTCCCCAACCGCAATGCGGCCGCTGCCCCGCTTCTCCCTTCTCCTACCACCCCTTCTCCACGCTCCTACTCCTTTCCCTCACACGCCCACGCCTCTCCGGCCCACATCTTGCCTCGCTCCATCTACTTCTCCCTTTCGACCTCGCTCGCCCTCCCCAGCCAGCTCAAGCAGATACCATCCCTACCGGACAAATAGGAATTGCATGTCTCGGGTGGTCTCATGGAATTGCCGAGGGCTTCCCTTGGCGAAGGGGCCGTCTGGCGAACTTTCAAGTGGCGGTAGATATGGATCTCATCTTTCTCATGGAACATGGGAACTATCAGGCTGACTACTGAATCCATGGATACCAACACTATAGGTCTTCAATAAATGCGGGGCCAGAGGGGTCATGAGTGATGGCTTGCTACCTCACCGGACAACCTTAGCATTCCGGTTACCCTCGGAAACCAGACGGAACCTATGCCGGTACTTGTGGGTTCGTGTGCATAATACGATGGCAATCTCTTTTCGGCCTTTGTTATTTGGCCACGCATAAAGAGGCACACCTTCTATCGCAGCTACCCCGAGCGCGATAGGATGGACCCTATGTCGACCTATATGATGACATACGCCGGCCTGCCAGCCGGGTAGGGTCATCCTTCTTGGAGATTTCAATGCCTGCGGGCTTGGTAGAGCGGCCCATGCGACTTGACCCCCTCACGACGATGTCCCCGCAGCCATACATGAAGTATAGCCCGCGAAGGTCTGGATGACGGCCAGGGTCACCGCTTTGGAAACACAGGGCTTGCTCCCCGCGGTGGCATTTTTGACTTGGATAATTTGCAATGGCCTTTCACGGTGGCACGATTCTCGCAAGTACATGCATTGCAGGACCATCGGGGAGGGTCCTAGTGGTGGACTATGTGCTCGTAGTTCGCTAAAGATATGCATCTCATCGCCATTCGGGTGGCACGTAGGCCAGATGAGGAGGTCGACCAGCATCACCTCCCACTTTATTTGGACTGCGTTTGGCGAAACCCCCAACCCCCACTATGCCAGCCCCTGAGCCTCGGAGACTAGATTATGAGCGGCCCGTAGGACTACCGGTGATGCTCATGCACGCCCTCGATGATTAGCGGAACCTCCACACTTCGGCGGCGGGGCAGACGGTGACCGCTATTATTCACGGGATCGGCGTGGGGTCTTTAGCGGATTAAGCGCTCGGTCGAGCATTCAATAACCAGTGGTTTGATCGGTGCCGAAGCATAAGCGGCTAGTCACGATGCGGATCGGTGCAGCTTAGCGATTACCGCGATCTGTATCTGGCGAAGGACACAAAGGCGGTACCTTGCGGTATCGGGGGAATGTGTTAGGCTGGCGGACCTCATCCTCCTGAATTCTTTGGCGGTGCTCAGAAGGCCGACCCGACCCTCGGGGGAGACATCACGAGGCCGTGGGAGCGATTGCTGTATGCGGCTCTATGACCCTTGAGGCAGCGATGCATATACCCGCGGGATGGCCCCATTGGTTCACCATGGAGCCGAGGATGTTGAGGAGGACTGCATTGCTAGCTAATGGAAGGCAAATGACCTCGATGGTATGCAGCCGAAGTTACTCAAATAGGCGGTGGCTTGTGCCGGTCCTCACTACCCTGCTCCACCGAGCATTGCAGAAGGTCTCCGACAATGGACCACAAGCGTGGGTTGTTCCCATTCACAAGGCTGGCGACACCACACCGCCCGCCACCTGGACGATCATGGTCGGGCCTTTCGATTTGCCAAATCATATCGGCATTCTCGAAAGCAGCCAGTTGACCTGGCCGGCAGAGGCAGCCGACCTCAGCCCTCAATACTGCGGGCTTTAGACCACGCCACTCAACGATTGACCATATCTTTACACCGGGCACACGATTGAAGACAAAATTTTAATAATCGGCCGGACTTGTATTGCCGCTTTGTGGACTTCGCGGCGTTTTGATACGTCCCCGAAAAGTAAGGCTGGCTAGATCAAGGGCCAATCAAATTCCGCCACCGTGTGCGTAATGCCATATACTGTTTGTATGAGAGTTGTTTTGGCGAGGATGCGTACCACGCCAAGCATTCACCAATGAGTATCGGGTCCCAAGGGTTGCCCCCTCTCGCCAACACTTTTGGCCTTTACATTGATCGGTTAGAGCCCTGGCCATCGAGCATGGGGATGGCATACAACTTTTTGCACCGGCTTCGTCCGCCCGGCTCATCTATAAAGACGACGATGTTACTTTCTTTGGCCCACACCCTCTGCTATGCGCCTCACACGGATGCCCTAGACACATTTTGTCGCTACTTCTGAACATGCGCGTCAATCTAGCCAAGACCAGGTGGTTCTCATATCCTCTTCACCTCACCCCATGCCTCCCCGCACTCACATATATCGGGGGCGGCACTGCGGGCGCCACGCCCACCTACAAGTACCTAGGTGGGAGTTCCCCTCCACCGCTCTGGCTGAGGCGTCCGGTCCCGCTTGCGGGGTGGCCCGGCCGGAGCGCTTTTATGCCATCGTGAGAACAAATCCAGGCGAGTGAGCTCTATGATTGGGGCCATCACCACATCTGCTCCTGCACCGCCCAGCCCTGTCCTTCATCGGTCTGAGGTTTGGGGAGCTGATGGTCTCTTTACGACCTGGAATGACTTGGAGCAAAAGAGAAGGCATTTTTGGCACGGGCACTTGTGAAACCTTCAGTCCCCTATCAGATTACGCTGCGAGGCCGGATTCTTGCCACTTCAACGGGCAGCCCTTGATAGACACATCGTCTATTTTGAGGAAAGTGGTTACTATGGGTGACGCTTCGGCTCCGCATTCCAACTTACTTGTGGCCATGGGTCCAAGAGCGGCTTAGGGCCTGTTGGAGGGGTAAGAGAGCGATGGTTACGCCAGTCTGGAGCGTCGCGGGAACCTGATCACGTCTGCGGTAGCACGTCGGCGTCGTGGCAAACTGCGGGAGTACCTAGATACTTGTTTCCTTGGTAAGCTCACCCCGCCCGGCGCTCTAAGGCAGGTCAAAATGGCCCATTACAAGGAGCACATCAACCCGTGTTAGAATTCGGGCCCATTGGCTCTACTGCGTTCCCGGTGCCCCCGAAAAGCATGAGACTCATTGCCTCCATTCAAGACATTGTGCCCACCATCTTCGCATCGAAGACGGGCAGTGTGGATTAGAGCCCGCCAGACGACCGTCTGCCGGGCTAAATCAAAGGTGCCATTGAGGATGGAGCCCTACACTTTCCGAGTTGCCCGGGCCGTCACCAGTCCCGGCGACATTCTTAGTACGGCCGGACGTGCCCTTGCATTTGCCGTGATGAACACACCGCCAAGACGACCTTCCGGGTCCATACATTCGTGAGGTACTGGACCTGCGGGGTCACCTTTTGCCCCCGCCTGGCTGCCGCTGACTAGGCACTACGGGTGTGGTGCATGATCAGTATATATTTGGGTGTTTGCATTTTATATGATTAGCTGATTTGTCCCGGCCGGTGATTAAGCCCCGCGGTTTTTCCTCGAAAACCCTTCCCAAGCGGGGTTTTTAATCCGGGTAGTAATCCGCTTGTCGGCGTCTTTTGTATTGGGTCCCATAGACCCGTTGGTCTCAGGTGGACGATAAAAGTACCTTCCTTCCTTCCTTCCTTCCTTAAAACCAAAACTTTTGTGCGGATCATTGCTAAATTTCGGTTGGTCTCTTCTTTGATGCCGAGGGTTTCCATATCATAGATCGTAGAAGTTTTACTATTGTCTTTAACAATACTTTTCTCGAGAAAGTCTCGATATTAGGACGCTTTAATAGCTAAGAGATCGTCCATGTATCCGAAAAGAGTATCCAAACTTTTCAATCTCCTTGTAATTGCCCCCGTTTGGCAAGATTTTTAATGAAGTTCATTTCGAACGTGCCAAGTACAAATTACACCAACGAGAAGAGAACCCCATAGGAATTCCACGGCACTTGTTTCCGGGCGCCAACACCCATCTTGATGTAGCAATTGTTGAGAAGCCAACGGTTAATATTTGAGAAATGAATCACGGTCAATTTTATTCCAAAGATTTGCCTTGTGGGATATGTTTGAACCATTTCGACATATTGATTAGCAGGGCATTTTTACCCATAGATCGTAATGTTTGTTAACATTTCTCATGTATGACCAGGTTGTCTCAAAGATTAACTCCATAACATGGCGGATTCCATTCTCACCAAGCGGTGGAATGTTTTCAGTAGCATTTAGTGATGTGCGCTCACGAAAACTTAAATATATGAGTAGGGAGATTAAGGAGAACATCGAATATGGAGCATCACGGTCGGTTAGGTGATACTTTACCAGGGGAGTATGGTGCAAATCCAAGCACAAGCCCATTTAGAAATTTCGGCCATAATTCTAGAATGTTGTTGAGGGCGGGCCAAGTGATAACTAGCGTAATTTCAAAGTAGATAGTACAATGAGCATTAGTGATCCAACGGAAATCTTTCTTGTCTTTATAAATCCCTGTGATATATGGCAGCCTCTCGTTCTCAAAAATTGTCGATGTTAGACAAGGAAAAGAATTTGACTCTTAATCATATCCTTGATTTTTTCCTGAACTCATCAATCGGTAAAAATCTTTACCGCTTAAGCCTTTAATAGCAAGATCCCCGATAAATAAAGGGCATATGAAGGCGGGTTATTGGTGGCTTTGTCAACACCGGATATGTAAAAGTTCTTGATCAATGGCCAATCTAAGTTGCTAACCACTTGTGGATCATTGAGTGCAAACCATCTAGAACGTCCCGGTTTTGTAGGCTACTCGACCTTGGATATGGCGGTGCGGATTACTCGATCTTTAATATATGCTATAGTGTCGTCTTTAACAAATGGAAAAAGAGAACTTGTGGGCCATGAACAAACTTGTGCAAGTATTATCCAATTCCTTCTTGAAAGCATCAATATCTAACATCTTGTTAGGGATATGGTTCAATCCCTTCATAAAGAGTCTTCCTCCAGCCTCTTTGTTATGTACGATTTTAAGGTCCATTGGTGCGAGATATGACCCATTACATCATCAATATATTCTGAAAGAGTAGGGTTGTTGCATGGACGGGATACCATTAAATGCGTATGCAGAAAGCAACAGGGAAGGGTTTGTAGCACAAGTCCCTCATGTTTTGATGTATTTCCAACCCAACATGGTGTTGTCCATGATTTCATTTCGACTTCACCAAGAGTGTTCCATGGGATGTTATGGAAAATTTTGGGCAAACATATGTTATCTAGAATTTTGATAAAAAATGTCAGTGGATAATTTTCTTTTTGTCTTTGGCTCCCTCGGTACTAAGGTGTGCTCTTCCTAAACAATCTTTTGATTGTTCTAAAATCTGAAATAACACAAGATATTATCATAGATACAAAGCCAAATAGGGGTAGTCTAAAGATGGGTTCTCAAGGACCTGAAAGTGTGTGGACCGAATAAAGTAGAAAGAGCCGAGTGGCAAGTAGGGCAAACATGTTTTGTCATGAAACGGACACATGGCCACTAGTTTAGCGAGATACAATAAAAGTACACTTTATGCATATAAAATAGGCTAACCGTCAAATGAACAGTTTGGTAAATACCTCGATAGTGAGTTTTTGTCCTTATGCGCCCGACCTTTCAGATCCATCGGTCCGGTGCGAGGTGTTTTTATTGACAGAGGCATCGGCATTTTTTGTGGATCCAATGTATTGATTAAATCTCCATCATTTTCTTTTTTTATTGCCTTTGCCCGGGGCAATAGTCATTCTTAGTGGATAGCTCACCACGTTGTTGGAACGGCTAGAAATACCGAGGTGCGTGCTTGTTTGTAATGCTTTTTTTGCCTTGATATGAAGTAGCGGGAACCCTTGTACTTTTCAAAAAGCTGATTGGTTTAAATAGTTTTCAATCGATTTCCACCATCTTGCATTTAGATCTGTTGAGCTTGAAGTGCGCCCGGTGGGTCGTGACCAAATCCATTGCCATGGAAATAAATGTACTTCTCATTTCTAGATATGAAAGATAGGCCGAGATACTCTTTTTTTAAAGGTAGTCTTGAGAAGACTAGTGAAGGAGAACATCTCAAAGCCACGCATTACATATTAGGAAAGATATCGTCAAGATTGTTAAATCGTTCCAAATTGCATGGTCAAACCAGGTCATATTGTCTCTACGCCCTTGTTTATCCTTGAATTTTTTGCCTCGATTTTCGCAGCCACATTTAATGTAAGGACACATGGTTCTCCACATTTTTTTCACGTAGAAGGCATCTCTTGTTTCAGTAGGATAAGCTTGATGTCCTTTCTGACTGATGTACATGTAGGGCTCCTTATTGCATTTTTTGTCGAAATATCTGCAGTCAAAAGTCAGTTTAATTCTGTCCTTTCGGACAAACTTGTCCATTTTTTCTGCAGCTTCCTTGGAAGCAGTGATTTGGGCTGGCGTGATGCCCCCAAGAGTGATCCATGCGTCTCTGCTGATAGGAGCAAGTGCCCTGAAGTTTTTGGACCTCCAGATGCCTTGGTTATATAATAAAGCCTGATGCTCGACTAGCCTTTCAGGAATAATAGGAAAAAGAAGACAGTTTTCAAGAGTGAAGTTGAAGTCAGAACTGTTGGGGTCTAGCCTAGTATTTCCTTTTTGTAAAGACACTTTGTCACTATCTGATAAAAGGGACATCCCAAATGGATCATCGAAACTTTCTTCTAGCTGTAGAGGGATGTCATCTTCACCATCTTCAATAATTTTGTTAGCAGTCTTGATGGCCATAATACCTTTGTTGAACATTGCTTTGCAAGTATCTTCTTCCATTGTCCAATTGTATACCTTGTTGGAAAGAGAACTATAAACTTCATCAATAATAGCGATATAATCCTCATCTCTGGCCCTGTTAATAGTAGGAATTAATTTTATCCACTCACTGCATCCTAGGTGTGTGACGGTACCGAGAAATCACCATCCTTTCTCAAAGCCTCTTTCTCATGAATATATTCATGTATGCGCGGTTATCTTTGATGCGACACATAAAGTGGTCTCAGACTGCGTTATTTGGGCACTCCATTTTGCTCATAGCATAGCCCAAGTCAGATAACTCTTTATTCCAAGTAGGAGGTATAATGATGAACTGTTCATCATCGAAGGTGTCCTGCAGACATTTAGCAGATGTGAGAATGGAATATCACAAGAGACATAATTGGAGATAGATAAAAAACCGGAAGATAGACTAATAGACACAGGCAACTCCAGTTAAACCAGAGAATTGAAGTGTCTAAAAAAACCCGGCCTGGCCTAGACTAGGCCAAGCATCAGTTTCAGTCAATCGTTCCACTGTCTTATCAATCCAAAAATTTGAATTTGCATTCAAATTTGGTGTCTGTAGCCTATTAGCCTCATTTTATTGAAATAAAAACCGAAAGCCAGATACTAGATCATGGAAACATCGCCTGTTTAAATGTATATCTAGTGCAAAAAGGATTATTGGACGTATGGTCCAGACAAACATACTTTAAAAGATTCATCTTGGGGTAAGAAACTCACAGATTTCTTAGAAAGAGGAAACAACAAAAAACTAGTTATGGTGCCCAGCGTTGCCGGGCTTTAGGTCCATATGAGTTCGAAATGGGGCTTTGGGCAATTTCTGCTAAAATACATAGTGGAACATGAGTAAATAGTTTGATATATATATATTGCATTAATGTTTGTGGGCTTGCAAATGTTCTAAAAATATATACCAGTCCATTCATATTTGGATGGGTATTCTATCCATAGAATAAATAGCATGTGGTTTTCGATTGGGGGGGAGGGGGAGTTTACACATATATATTGTTTGTTCTCCTTGTGTTCTTTTTATCATTTTTGATTTTTTGTCTAGTGCACGACTACACCTCGGTTCTATGACACTGATTTTCAACTATACATTTACATCACATAAACAGTTAATTTGCCCACAACATCAAGTTAATTTGCCCACAACATCAAGTAGATGTTGTGCCCACAACATGAAGTAGATGTTGGGCACACTTGGCTGTGCAATTTTTCAACTACACATTCGCATCACATAAACAGTTGAAGCAATAATTCAGCGTTCCACAACATCAAGTAGATGCTAGGCAATATGCTAAGATATTTATTACACATGTGGTTCTTCACTCTGTCATTCTTCAAATAAATGTTTACATCACATAAAAACGGTTGGATGCAATAGCACGCCATTCCACAACACCAAGTAGAAGCTAGCATCAAGTAGATCTTTGGCGATACCAAATTTACAATCATGTTGGCCAATCTCTAGTTAAAAGAGATGCTTATAAATAACGAACAGAAGTGCAAGTGAACATGCCTATTAGATTTTTGAATATCAGGATATTAGATTTTTAAATATCAGGAGGATAACAAATAAAAATGCAGGTGAATATACTTATTAGACTTTTAAAGATCAGAAGGATGCTTGGCCAATGGGATGCTCGATTGAAATCAACACAACAAAACCCATATGAATAGGAACGACCAATTCAAGCAGCATGGTAGAAGCATTACCTATAAGGATAAGTAATGCAAACATCTTGCTCTGTGTGTAAGAATATTGGAACACTTGTTTGCAAGTCAAAATTTCTGGCCAAGAATCCATATGATCTTCTATCGGACATCCTCATGATTGACATCTTTTCCAGGGCCTACGTAGAGAAGTTAGGATAGTGCAGTGTTGCAAATAAGTCAAGCAACAATGAAATACGTTGAGGAAAATGAATTTCATGTGAGAAATAACATTACATCAGGTTCTGCTATCCAATAGTTGGGTATCAACAAAGCAAATCAAAGACGTTATAAAATATGTACCACATGAGAAATGAAAGAAGCTAGTTCAGTAAATGATGCCATAGCAAAGCGTAAGTGTAGCAATAAAATGATTCCTTAGTTGCCCAAAGATAGAAGCCAATAATTTGAAATATCTAAAACAGAAATTCGATCTGAGTGTCAAACCGAAATATCGTATATCTGAGATCCTAATATACCTAATTATTAGATTTTTTCGACTCAAATAACAATGAAGTGAGAAGTAGTTAAAGTTTGAACGGATACCAACATTTTTTAGTGCCAAAATACATAGCTTTCAAATCTGAAGATCACAGGAAATGTCAGATATATGGCAGCCAAATTCTAAAGCTAAAATGCTGCTTGGAGATGAACAATTCACAAAGAATCGTTAACTTGGCATCTATAGTGTTTAAATCTAGACAACAGAATGGAAATGTTAGAAGAAATAAAACATGCCGAGGAAAATCTGGATCTACTGTGTTCAAACCTAGACAACAAAATGGAAATGCTGGAGGAAAATCTGCATCTATTGTGGTCAAACCTAGACAACAAAATGGAAATGCTAAGGAAGTAAAGCATGCCAAGGAAAATAAAGTCCATCAAAAACAGGCTCCAGATAGCAGGTTGATGGTGCGATTATTACCTATGAGCCAAAGCAATGCAAACATCTCTTTGTATACTTTCCAAATGTTGAAATGCTTCCTTGCAAGTCAAAATGTTTAGTGATGGATCTGTATAATCTTCTACCGGATACTCTTCTAGGCGGGCATCTTTTCAGAGGTCTGCAGAAAGGAACTGGGATAGTGCAGCCTATGCAAATAATTCAAGCAACTATGCAACACATCAAAGCAGCTGGACTTCATGTGAGAAATGAACGTATTTGAGGTTCTGCTAATCGAATAGATGACCAGCGTAAGTTAATGAGTCTCACACCTGCGTGCAAACAAAATTTAGAAAAAGCCATCTACTCTGAAACTAAGATGCATTACATATTGGCATGAGATGATTCATATCATATCAAGGAATGACGGCCATTACCATATATTCAGAAAAAAGACAGAAGTTTGCTTCTTAAAACAAATGCACATGCAAATAAGGTGGGTACATCATCCTCAAATGTATCCAAGGAGGTTCCTGTAACCTGTAAGATATAAAATATTATTCACTGCCTATCAAATTTCAAGCATCAAAGACAGGTGGACGGGCAACCATAGTGACCACAACATGCCAGATTCAACACTGGAAAGAGCCATTTTGGCCTGGGCAGTTAATCTAATCAGAATTTTATTGGCGTTGGCAACGCTATCAAAGTGCTTCCAGAATCCAGGATCTGCTGCGAAGCAACTAATAAGAAAATAGTAAATATGGAGATTAGGACAGATGTTCCAAGCATGCATGAATATGCATGCATATCATATGCCACACGGACCATATTAAGAGTAATAAGAGACTGGATATGAAGCATATTCTTCTTAAACAGGAACTTGGTGGTAGTAACCATGACATTACAGTCATATTTCTTCTGCATTGTTAAGCTACACAATCCCAATCAGAATGTGTATATAATCAGGTGAACTATAGAGTGCCAACCTTGCTGCAGTAACTATGATATCGAAGAAAGATTTCATATTCTTCTGCATTGTTAAGCTACACAGTCTCAATCGCAGCGTGTAAACAATTAGGTCTCCGGAATATTCTTCACGGTTTTGAAAACTTTTGGTTGATCTTTGTATCTCTGTTAACACTGCATTCTTCATCAGATGAGTGTTTAATTTAAATCCTTGCCTTTTCAAATAATAAAATGATTGGGTAATCTTAAAACTGAATGCTGGTCTGACAGTTGAGTCCAGACAGTTGAGTCCTAGTCTCCAACAATGATCATATATTAAATGAGCATCACAGATTGCAGGGGCAGGTAGGACACATAAGTATCCCCAACTTTCATCTGACTTCTTCCACCTTGAGGAGTATACAATTTCCACTTTGCAGTTACAGCGAAATGAGTCGTCATTAATGAGATCAATGAGGGTTATTCAGAATACAGATAGAAGTTTGCTTCATAAAACAAATGCACATGCAAATAAGGTGGGTACATCATCTTCAAATGCAGCCAAGGAGGTTCCTGTAACCTGTAAGCTATAAAATATTATTCACTGCCTATGAAATTTGAAGCATCAAAGACAGGTGGACGGGCAACCATAGTGACCACAACAACGTTAATTCTAGAGGTTCCATGACATACCTTGAGAAGACTATGCGTGAAGTGCAAAGGTCCTGAACAAACAAGATCCATTCTTGTTGCAAATACCCATAAAAAAAAATTCAACCCCAATAGATGTACTGCGAGATCGGAAATCTTAACTGTAAAAGCAAAGTATGTCATTCTGGCACATTGAAGACACATTTGATGACAGACTTAGTTAACCAGCATATCTCAATACGTATATTATTTAATAGTACACGAATTGCACCCGGAATTGGACCTGACCCGGAAGTAATCTAGTTATAGCTTACAACTCTAAAAACTCTAAAACCGTTCCTCTACAACAGATGTTAAGCCATATTACATTATTAGAAGACCGTGCCAAACTGTAGCATCCCAAATAAAGCAAAGGACCTGAAAGATTCGAAAAAGGAGGAAGCAAACCAAGCCAAGCAGCAAAGCAAGCAGTCTTAGCATGCACCTGGGATACAAAACATATTGCTATATGACGGAGCTCTATAACACTGCCGAAAAAACAAATTCTAATAGGAAATTGGAATGGATTAAAAGCATACTACATACTTACAGAAAAACCTTGAACTTGGGCATGGCATGCATGCATAGCTGCAATCAGATAAGAGAGGAATCCCATCGAAAATCGAGTAGAAGAAGATACGCCTGCCGGAATAGGAGAACGTAGCATCCATGCCGACGAACTTTTACAATGAAACCTGCTTTTAACCCGCATGGTAACAGAGCTTCAACAAAAATACGAATTTCCAACGAATTTCCAAATCATAGGAAAATGCACAAACCCAATTTTTGGAATACCGGAAGTTTTTTCCGGCAGTTAAAAGCTTCAAAACCTTAGGATATCAACCTAAAAAAAAAATCCAAAAACTTTTCCACTTGACGGAAAAACCGAATTTAAACAATAGGATATAAATTTTTGTCTACCAATCTTGAACAAAGTCTAGTTTTAATGTTCTTAATGGTCTATGAGTATTTTGTTAAGATATCAGTTGAAGTGCTAGGTTCAAAAAACTACAGTATTTAATTGAAGCCAATCTTCTATTGATCCTATTCAATCTATGTAGGAATTAAGCAGGCCTCCATTATCGTTAAAAGACCATGAGGAACTAACAATTGGTCCAAGCATATTTCCAAGTAGGAAACAAGAACAGATATCTAGCAATGTGTAATGACTGGAATTGCAAAGCCCACATCATCATGTAATTAAGGACGTATTACAAAGATAAATCAGCAATATAAACCATTAACGAGAAAGTTTAGAGTCAAAAATTACATGCGTAAGAGGGTGAAAGTAAATTAAGGATATGGTTAGATATTGAAAGCCCATGTATAGTGCAACTATAAATCTTAAAGCTATATTAAACCAGTAATACACAAACAACAAAGGACCTCGAGGAAATATAGAGGTATAACTAATATAGTGGTGAAGCATAGAATAAGACAGAGTAAAATAGCTAAATTGAGAACATTTGTGGTAGCATGTAAAAAGACATAGGACAAAATATGCAAAGAGGATTACCGGATCTAATGGTCCGGATTACACATTCTTTAAAAGAATCAAAGATGAGATAAATAATGCACGCATTACATTAGAAGGAGGAGATATCCTAAAAACGAATCAAACTTGATCAAAGCCAAATTTTAATGTTCTTAATAGCAAATGAGTAATTTGTTAGGTTAGCAAATGAAATGCTATGTTCAGAAAAAACAACAGCGTTTTATTGAAGCCCATCTTCTATTGAACCTATTCAATAAGTGCGAAATTAAGCGGTATCATTATCATCAAAAGACCATGAGGAACTAAAAGAAGTCCAAGCACGCCCAAGTATGGAACCAAAAGCAAAATCTAGCAATGTGTAACGATCGAGGTGCAATGACCAAAACCAAAGAAGTTTTAAAGATATACCACAAAGATAGATTAGCAATTTTAAACCATCAAATGAGGAAGTTAAGAATCGATGATGAAATGCATGAAATACGGGCGATAAAGATTAGAGTCGCCAAAGAATTACATGCGTAAAAGGGTGAAAGCAGTTTAAAGGGGACATAGGATCTTGACATGACCATGTATAGTGCAACAATAAATCTTAAGGTCACATTTAAACAGTAATGAGCAAAAAGCAGTAACACAAGGAAACATAGAGGATTAAGTAGACTAGTAGTGAGATACAGAATAAGCCAAAGCTAAATAGATAATTTGAAGACTTTTATTTTAACATGTGAAAGACTTAAGACAAAATATATGTGCCAGGATGCTAAAAGGAAAAACCAGCATTCTGGTATAGAGTCATCTTGACTGGAAAACAAGAAATAAGACCATATAACAACTGTTAAGTGACAAAATGAAGAACTGTTTCGTCTTTAAGAGAAGAGCAAGAGTGACTTTGCATAATCTTTGTTTAAAATTTTCAATCGGACTTGAGGCAAACTCGAGCCAAGCAGCCAAAGGACGGTATTGAGATTTGCATCAGCAATGCTAGGGTATGAGAAAGTACAACCATAATCCTGTTTTAGTCTTCATGTATCAAGTTTTCACCAGCAGCATCTCCAAAAAAAACCTCATCTTCAAGCAAAAGCAGAAACAAAAAAGTGACAAAGGTGGGAGAAGCTCGGTACCTGCAGCCAAACAACATGACATTAGCATGAAAATGGTAATGCATGAAGGGCCAAAAGGTACAATGAGACTTCTCGGTTTATCACCGTTCAGCCTTTGTAACCTTTTGCCCTGCATGCTTGAAAGATGGAGCATTTAAAGGGGATTTGCAAAAAGAACAGTGTTTAATATTACTGTAAGTTCAGATAGAGTCAAAATATGAAGATCAATGATAGTTAAAGGGTGTAAATTTGATAGTGGTACCCCAAAAGCACTGTCCGGACACTTGCTTTAAGTGCTTTAGGTGCTTATTCCTCGATCAAAATTTAGAGTAACGAATTATGAGGTTGTTATTCCAGAAATAGCAATCCTCTTCCGAGGAGGAAGGGATCGATGACATGGATTGATTCTTTGGGCGGGGGAATTGATTTCTTAGTTGATTCTACCGGATGGCGGGATTTCTTGGATGGCGGGAATTTGTATCAGTTCTTGCTATCATTCTTCAATTCCGGAATAAACTAGTTCATTTCAATTGCAATTCTGACAAATTAGAATTGCAATTCCTTGATCATATCAATTTCATGGCAAGTTCTCCACGAAAGCATTGATTACGCTAAACGAAGAATTTACTTGGAGCTAGAATCCAGGGAGAAAAACGAGAATCCGAGAAAAGAGGATTAGAGAATTGGAGAAGGAGAACATTGCACCTTTAGTACGAAGAGAAAAAGAACGTTCTCGAGTCAAAGAAGACAACAGAACTTTCAAAAGAGTTAGAGGATTCTTTTTTTCACATTGTAAGGAATTGTCTTTGATGATGATTCAAAAGGAAGAGTAGCACACAGTTTTTTAAAAAGGATCAAACATTTACCACATGTTACTATAGCAGATCCCAAGGAATTTCATGTGATGAAAGATATGATTTCCAATGTGAGAGAAACCATGCAGGCACAAAAATTTCAAAGAAGTACTGATGTACTCCAAGCAAGGAAGACTACCCTCCAAATGGCTTTCCACAGTTAGAGGGACTAATCGTGAGAGCAATTTCAAAGGCTTCTTTCAATTCCCAAGAAAAACTGTAGCCAGGCATTTAGAAGACGAATATGTGCGAGAGTTTGATCTTTGGTCCATGGTCAATGCATGCAAGGAAGAAGAGATTTGATGCACTTTCCCGAGAAGAGATAAGTGTTGTGAGAAGGTTTTGGCATGAGAATACACGAGTTTCACCTTATAAAAAACATGTTAGAAAGCATGTAACTGAGAGTGGTGAGAAAATTGATCATCCAATACATTTGCTAGAAGTGACACAGGTATTCCTTGAACCATTTATTTGTTATTCTCATGTTTTTTTAGTTTCTATATTTCTTACATGGTTCTGAAATCTATTTTTTTTTTCTTTTTTTGTTCAGTTGCAACTATACCTTGCTTTTGAAAAGGAACATCCTGATATGAAGATATCCCAGCAGACTTTTGAAAGATTGAAACCAAGCTATATTAGGAGGCTTCAAGAAAGAGAAACATGTTGTTGCCAATACCATCTGCATCTTGAGTTTGCCATGCAAGCCATAAATAACATGAGGACTGATCCTTATGGTGTACACAAAGATTGCAAGTGTAAGTGCAGAATTTGTGGTTCGGGTCCAACATGTATTGCTAAAGAAAACACAATCAAATCAACTAGTGATTATTGGAGACAAATTGTGTGCGCTAAGGATGAGAATGATGAATGGCACAAGCATGCATGTCTAATGCAGACCTGTACAAAGTGTGGTTTGAAGAGGCAAGTGTGGTTTCCTTGCAATTTCCAGTTTTGATTGCCTTGATTTTAACATATTTGATTGCTTTATATAGGCTGCCAACATGCCCCAGAGAGAAGGTTAAGAATAATAAGCAGGATGTTAATTGGAAAGTGTTTGAACAGGTAAAAGTAGTTTAGATTTTCTTGAGTTGGGTGTGTGTTAGTGTAGAGGTAAATTAAAGCTTTATCCTCTTACGCAAAGAAGAAGTACGAACAAGAAAACTAGGGCTGGCAAGAAACCTTCAAAGGTTACAAGATTGGCATACAAATCGGGTTCTCCTTTTGAATTCCATCAAGATGCAACTAAAACTCAAAGACATTTGTTCCACATAATTACTGAGCTCATTGGCAAACAAAACAATTCAGGCAATGTTTGACAAAGATTTCGCAGATGATACTATTGTCTCTGTGATAGATTTTGCGCAGAGAATTATGGATTTAAAATTCAACAAGAAGCTCAATCCTCGCCAGCATCGCATCTTGATCAGTCTCCATTCTTGTACACATCACTTATAGAAGAATGAGAAAATCGAGGCGAAGCAAAGACGGAAGAAGGAAGAAGATGACAAAGAGATTAAAAAGAAAAATGCCGCAAAAAGAGAAAAGAAAAACTCATTGAAAGGAATTGTGAAGGAGACTCACTTCTATATCAGTGATGACAAAACTCATGATACTGAGTTTGTCCAGCATTGTCTCCATAATCATGCAGATTGGCTAAAATCTATGGGAATTAACTATAACAAACATGTTTTCTGGAGTGATGGCTGTTCTTCACCAGGTTTAAGTCTACCAAGACCATTTTACTTCCTTGGTAGGTTTCTGAAACATCTTCAAAAGGATATTCTCCGGAATTTTTTTGCTAGCTCACATGGAAAAGGTGAGCATGATGGTCTTGGAGTCATCATCAAGAGGATTCTAACAAAGGAACGGATGAAATATGATGGAAAAAAAATTGCAAATTGTCGCAAAAGGAGGTGGTTGCATTTCTTAGGTGGTACTTCAACAACAATCCCACTGATAATGACATAACAAGGTATACTTTACTGGTTTTCCTCTGCATACTAAGCACTTAAGCACTTAAAGCACTTAAGCACTTAAAGCACTTAAGCACTTAGAAATTAAGGGCATGAATATATAAATTGTTTGTGTTTGTGGTTGTTAATGGGCTACTCTATTATGTAAAACATGATATTTCCCAGCCCTAAATCAAGATTGTCTTCTTTTTTTATTTTTTGATATGGATATTCTTCAACTGTTTCAGCACTGAAAGCACTTACAGCACTAAGCACTTGTGCAGGTACTTCTGGGAAATTGATCCCTCAAAAATAGATAGATCTGAGAGATTTGACTGTCACACTTTGAAAGGAACTACACAACTCCATTGCATAAGACCATGTGACAAGGACAACACTCTAAAGGTAGCTTATAGACCTCTCTCATGCTTCTGTGAGAATTGTGTTCAATTCAATGGGACTCTGCACCACGAAGTCAATGCATTGGTGGTTGGGAAACTACCAACTAAAACTGAAGGAGATTAAAGCAACTAATGATGCTAATAAAGCATCAGATGAAGACTTGCAGATAGAAGTAGAAGATGAACATGAAGAAGAGGAAGATGAGGAAGACTATGACATAGCTAGTTCTATGGTAGAGGTTGGAGATAATTTTGCTGTCAATGCAAGAGGAAGGTAATGAAAAGAGGGGGTTGATTTTTATGTATTGAAGTGCGTACGAAAAAGAACACTTTGCTTGAGGATTATGTGGATGGATGGGGAAATGTATTTGGAGTTGAATCGCATTTATTGTCTCGGGATATTACTATAAACAGGTGGGTGGTCTCAAATTTGAGCTACTTGGATGACCAACACGTGGCTAGTGTATATAGCCACCTTGTAAGATTAGCTAACTTTGAAATGATTGCGGATGAAGAGGATGGTATGTTGTATACTATGGCTGAAGACACTTGCCAACAGTTATATGTAGCCTCCCAAACTCAAATTTTAAATTCTATGGTCAAACTTCGGCTTAAATCTTGTTCATATGGTATTGACTCAATTATTATTCATAGTTTGACTATTAAAAAAAAAGCACTCACACAAAAAACATCAATGCAATTGTAACTTTTGAAAGTCATGTATTTATGTTCTGTATTACATCAAAATTGTGGCATATCTCTGCTTTTGATAACATGTACAAAATTGTGGCATGTCCTGCCGAAGTTATATATAAGTCTTCACTATTTCAATATATAACCTGTAACCTGCATGAATCTGGTCTCATCTTAACCTGAATTAGGATCAACTTCGCATTCTATCATGTGTCTGAAGTATGAAAGGTCTCCTTAACCATTGTAGCCTGACCTTTGCAATATTGTTTTACCATTTCAAGGTGGTTTCCTTTCCCAATTCAAACTCTGACATTGTTTCTAGAATTCTGAGAGCATCCTCTGTGTACTGATCTGGCCTACAATGATCCTTTAGAATGTTAGAGAAATCATCAACCATTGCCACATCCTTAAGTACTGGCAGGAATTGGTCCAATACATAATCATCTGCATCCAAATTAAAGCCTGGAATCAAAAGAGATGTGAAAGGTGGAGAGGCAAATGTTTTATGAATGCTATCATCCAACAATATGCAATTGCCCTCATATTGTGGGTATTCACTAAAAACTGCAGATAAAGGTTTTAAGTACAATGGTTTTTCAGATCGGATGGGCCACTTGAAAGGCATCTCTAAGCAATGGGTCTGATCCCAAATAAATACAAAGTCATGCCTAATAACTGGTGCTATGACATCCACAACTTCATTTACATTAACCTTGTTCATGGATGACCAAATTGCTATGTCAAAGTGTGCCATTGCTGCTGCCAGAAATTCCCGTGCATGAGGCCTTAAAACAACCAATTTCTTGCTTGTTTTTGTAATCCACAATCTAGCTTCCACACGTACATGTCTGATTGTTCCTACTGTATGTACTCACTAGAACACCATTCACATCTAAAATAAGAAGTTTCCTCTTCAAAGAGGACTTTGCTGTACACCTATCATTAAAAAAATAAAAAGTAAACACCAACTCAAGCACAAACACAAACAGAATTTAAAATACTAAATTAATAATAACTCACAACATTTTGATCAACCATTTGTTCAACATTTTGGTCTTGAAATACAATTGTACCTGAACATTCAAACATCTATAGTTAAATCAAAGATTTTATAGACAAATCTGAATTGCCTCTTAAAACCTCCATAATTGCATTCATTTTGGTACCTGTGTCTTCCTTTTCTAGTACTTCCTTTTCTGGCCCTTCCTTTTTCGTTTTACGCCTTTTCTAGTTCTTCATTTCTTTGTAATTGTTTCAACCTCAACTTCTTTTCTGATTCCAGCTCATTTGCCAATGCCCTCCTTCTAAAATTGTACTTCCTGCCTTCTTGACCTGTGTTCTTTGCCTTTTTAATGTTTTTTCCCTTCTTTGTTGCAACCTCTCCATCTTTCCTTTTCCTTTTGTTGGCTGCTTTCTTCTCTTTCGAAGGGGTAATTTGTACATCCTTACTACATCCTACACCATCCTGTTCAACAACAGTTTCATCCCCGCTCACTTGCATATCCTTCGATGGATGCTTTTCTAGCCCTTTGCCTTAAGCGCTTTTTAGGACTACACAATGCATCTTTCAGCACTTTTCAATTCCGAAGGTGGCACATAGTCTTCGAGCGAAGAGGACCTACCAATTGAATCAAGTTGATTTGTAGGTATATCTCATTGTAGGCATATCAACTATTTTATTTACTTCTTCTTTGTCACATGCATGCCAAGCTCAAGAAATAAATCTGGATGAATTACACCCCACATACCTTGCATTTACCTTCCTTCAACAAGGCTGCACAAGCCACATGGTACTCATGATCACAACTTAAAATCAAAGACAATTTGTACCTATCATGAAAAAGTAGGCCACAAGCACAGCAAGCACCAAAGTTGCATATTCCTGGTAGTCTTCTGCTGATAGTGTTGATGCTGAATGGATTAAAACTTATATTCTTCAATTCTGTAAGATTACAAAGATTAGCTCTGAGTTCTGAAATTCTGGCCTCTTTCTCTTTGATCTCACATTCCAAGGTATTCTTCCTCGAAATGCTCCTTACGTATCAGACGGAGACTTGAAAAGGTTTTTAACTTCGATTCTGATAATATGTCTCCATTTGTAGTGTCATCTCCATTCCTTCCTCGATCAGAATCCTCCCAACTCGGATATTTGTGGTCTTCAAAGCCTCAACTTTCTTCATGCTCTCTTCAAGTTCCACACTTGAATTTTTCATTAGACTTAGCCTCTGCGCAGCTAAACTAACCTCAATTTCATGCACCTCTTCTAACATGCTTGCCCTTTCATTCTCAAGCTTATTTACTGCTTCCTTAATCAATTCAAAGTTCTCTTTTAAAAGCAGAGTGGTCTAATTTTGAACTTTCTAAGCAAGTAACTTTGCTAGAAGTGGCAACTTGGACATCCTTTCCTCTACTAGACCTGCAATTTCTATACTTCATAACTTGAGCCCCAAAAAGAGGCCCAATTGATCTTGTGCTTTTGCGGGGTTTGAAATGGCAAGATATCACAATTTTCCCATGCAAAGCATAAGCCACCGCCTTTCACTTCATTGTTTGGCATAGTTTCCTTCGATATAATTTTTTTTTCAACAATCGTCCAATTTTTCTGAACGGGCAGGTCGGATCATGGAAACTTTCATCTTATTGCTTGGGCCTTCTTGCCAAACCGAGGCCCATTGTGCATCTGTTACATTATCTTCCAACCATTTTACTTTCAAAGCGGTCGCAATCCTTCACCGAGAAAGTCCATGAATGTCTATGAAATCTTGCTCTTGTCCACCGCTTCGGCCATTGTAAATTGAACGGATCAAAGGATTGTGTGACGGAATTGGTGATCAAGGAAGAGGATTCGAAAACGAGGGGATTCGAAATTGGGGCGAAGAAAGAAAGAAAGTAGCGGGAAACGAGGGCAAATGATGTCCTCCTAAAAAACCGACCGTTCAATTTAGGTGCTTTAAGTGCTTGGTGCTTTCGCGCATTTTGGGGTACCACTATCAAATTTACACCCTAAAGAGGACCTTAATAGAGATCGACCTGTAACAAGGTAGGGAAAATCAGGTCCAAGTTCCCTAAGCTTGGTGGACAGTCCAGAAATTGACCAAGTAAATAACCGAATTTTATAAGATCACTTGAGGAAATACCGATGGTCATCTTGTTCAAGAGCAATCTTCTTCTTGTTGTGTCTCGGTATGGACAAACCAATGGCGCATCATTGTCTTGAGATCTAGTATAGTGGCTCTGGAATCACCATTATACTTCTTGTTGCCCCGATGTATTTATCGGCAAAAGCATTTCTCTTACGCCCACTATTTCCCCTTATGCTCAGCCATTTGTCTATTGTAATCTAAGAAATCGAGTCGGACATGCAAGCCAAGAACTCTTTTGTAGGAATCTTCATCGAACGAGGAAAGCGGATTATTGTGCGAGTCAAAGTTCCACATTTGGATTGGAATATTGGGACACCTAATTATAATGAGGCCTAAATTAGAAAAAGGTTCATAGGTTTATAGCTGCAGGTCTTCAACACGCAACACGTTGATTGCGCTTGAAGTAAAATCTTCAAATCATGGGCTAGGTAGAGAAAGGCATTACTTACCGGACTCTTGTCGGAATAGGATGTAGCGCCAAATGCTTGTGGCGAAAGGAGTAGGGTCATACATCCATCTTCGATAAGAGGTCCGCAGCCAAGGGGCGGAAATGTAAGGGTAAATGTCGTACCCGCATTCTCGAAGCGTGGAAAAGATTAAGTAAATGGGAAGATGAAAAACCATTAGGGTATTAAGAAAATAGGAAGATGAAAAACCATTAGGTATTAGGTGGATAGGTAATAGTGCCCTAATGTATAAACAATGAAATAAGTCTACTTACGGTTTAGGTGAGATGTGAAATTCACCGCTGTCGAGATATAAGTGCATAAATCCCATCAAAGTGATAAAGCCTCATGGTGTGTGAAGGGATAAAAAATCACCGGATCGCTTTATCCATGAAAAAAAAGGAAAACTTGGGTATTTAAAGAAATAAGGTATTGAAATAGTTAAAATAAACCAAATGGAGTTTAGTTGGTAAAAGGTTCTAGAATACGGTAGAAATGCATAAACACCATATGGAGAAGCAAAAGATTTACAAATTTCAACCCAAGATAAACAAATTTTAAGACCCACCAAGGAGCTGCTATGGGTGTTTGAATGCAGATTGAGTAACATATGAAGGTCTAGCAAAAGGTTAAATTTGCGGTCCAGAAAGCATAATTTTAAGCCATTGTAGTATAGGGTGATTCGATTTAAACTGAAAGGTCTTAACTACATCTGATTGTAGCTTGTAAGAATTAGATACACATAGTGCACTGGAATTTCAATTAAAAAAAAAAAAAGAAAGAAAGAAAGAAAGGGGGAATAACGCATTAAGGCATTTAGGATTTCAAATCCGGTGGGGTGCAGAACAGGTGGACGTTTGGAGTGGAAGTAGTTTCAACTGAAAATTTATGGCACTGCAAGATCGGGAGTGGCTTTTATGGCATCCGGCACTATTCGTGGAGGAGGGAAAATCCGTTGGCTGCAGATTCCGAAGGCCGGAAGCAAGATAAAAAGGAAAAAGAAATGTGGAAGAGGGGCTTGCAACTGTGATATTCAAATCAGGTATGACCTTGTGCAGCCAGATAAACTTTGATTCATGAATTTTTTGATGTTATCCATTGATCCGAAACATTCTGATACTGTTTAGCCTAGTTATATTCTATCTTCTGTGCAAGATCAATGATCTTTTCAAATTCTTGCTGTATTTACTATTGAGAAGTCCAATATATCCAGCATTTGCTGTTGTAGTTCTATTAAAAAATCCAATATATTCGCTTCATTTGCTGTTGTGGTTTTCAATATATCATCACTGTATGAAGAGTCTCCTTGTTCAAATCATAAGAGGCGAAGATTGAGACTTTTGTCTGTGCGAAATTCTGAGTTCTCTTATCTAGTCTTTACTCTTTTCTCCTGGTTGCATAATGTATCAGATTGACTAAAAAGGCTGAAACCTTGCACAAGAGCATAAAACTGTCTTTTCTCATTACGTTTCCTATTGGGAAGAAATTTGATTTGAAGTGTGATTGGCCCAACCAATCTGGAGGCTTGGGATCTCTGAAGATTGTTGCACCTAGTCCAAATTGAGTGCAACACCGCGTCCTGCCCCTTACTCGCAGCCACGCCCGTCCACACCTTACAAACCCCGTTCGCCAAGTCCGGGGCCCTCTCAGCAGAACTCTTACGGCCGCCAGGAAAAGAAAGTCACCTTCAACATGTCCGACAAACCGAACAATGTCGGTAAGGAAGTTCGGAACCTCTTACAGTCTATTCCCAAAGAGGTTTCGAGAACAGTTTTGTGATAAGGCATGTTGTTGTGTGTATGCTGACTGCATTTCATGCGTAACTGCGCTTATGTCACACAAATCTGACTGGCCATGGCGACCTCGATTGGGACGATCTCGAAGTCGACACTACCGTCGAGGAGGAGGCTCCCCGAATATATTCACGGTGAGTCCCATATCCTTGTACCATTGAAACCGCAATGCCGAAAGTCACCGGCCAAGTATTTCCACCATAGGTCAAGTAGACAAAGAAACCTTTTATAATTCTGATGGATACGGGTAGTACACATAATTTTGCTTCTCCTAGAATGGCCTGTATTGGGCTTGAAACTTTGAGATCCCCGACCGGGCTTCCTATCACTTTAGCCGGTGGTAAGATCGGACACACTCATGGTCGTCGCATTAACCTTAAGATGCACGCCGTTGCAGTGCACCGGTTGCCATGGGTGCGAGATAATGGATATTGGCAAATATGATCTTATTGTTGGTATGGAATTTTTGGCATCCGCAAAGCCAATATAGATCGTGAGAAACGGAAGTTACCTTCAACGCCAATCGCGGAGCCCGCGGACTATAAAAGATGACTCCTTAAACCCCATTATGCGCCTATCACCATCGCTTAGATAAGGCTATATGTAAAGATAAGTTGCTTTGCATTATTAGACTTGCCTCCATTGAGTCAGATGCTAAGCAGAAGCAAGTAGTTGATACCTTGCCAGAAGGGATTGCCAATCTTCTCCTGAATTTAGCGATCTTTTTCCAGATGAGATCCAGAAGCTTCCTCCTTTTAGAGGAGTAGAATGCGAAATAGCTTTAGAACCAGGTACTAAGCCTACCAGTAAGGCCCCGTACCATATGAGTCCCCCTGAGTTGGCAGAGCTTAAGAAGCAACTTCAGGAGTTATTAAACCTAGGTTTTATTCGGCCTAGTGTTTTACATTTTCGGCTCCCTATCCTTTTTGTTAAGAAAAGGATGGCTCCTTGAGGATGTGTATTGACTATAGGCAGCTCAACAAGCATACCATCAAGAATCGCTACGCTTTGCCGAGGGCAGATGATCTAATGGACCAGTTGCAAGGGGCCAAGTATTTCTCAAAGATTGATTTACGCTCCGGATATCATCAAATAAGGATTAAGGAGGAGGACATTCATAAATCTGCCTTTCGCACTAGATATGGGCATTATGAGTTTTACCGTTATGCCTTTTGGATTAACTAATGCCCCGCAATGTTTATGCGGTTAATGAATGATGTCTTCCGGCAATACTTGGATGAGTTTGTTGTTATTTTCTTTGACGACATTCTCATATATAGTAAAACCACGAAGAGCATGAGAAACATCTTAGGTTGGCCCTCATCGGCTCTTTGCCAAATTCTCCAAATGCAAATTTGCCACTCCCAAGGTGGACTATTTGGGACATATCATTTCAGCAGAGGGAATTGCTACTGAGATCCAAAAAAGATAGAGGCGATAAGGGAATGGCCTATCCTGTAATGTTTCGAGGTCCCAAGTTTCTTGGGATTAGCGGGGATATTATCGAAAATTTGTTAAGGATTTTGCAAAGATTGCGGCACCTCTTACTAATCTTACAAAGCATGAGAAGGTGAAGGATTGGATTCAGCATTGGAAAGCAAAAGTCCCGAAAAGGATAAATTAAGTGACAATCGGTGGTTGCTACCGGTGGAGTCCTAATGCGGGAGGGAGGGTCATTGCCTATGATTCAAAGAAAATGAAATCTAAACCGCAGCGAATGATACCTACCCATGATCAGGGAATTGTTAATTAGCCGTTGTCCGTAGGTTCGCATATATGGAGACACTACCTTCTTGGTAGAAGATTCCATTTGGATCGGACCATCGAGTCTCCGTTATCTAATAACCCAAAATTTCAATCTCAATCTCTCGTAGAGAAGATGGATGGAGTTTCTCGAATATGACTTTGAGATTATGTATAAGCACAGGGAAACACAATGTGGTTCGCGATGCATTGTCACGCCATCCCTTGGTAACCCGAAGCCATTGTAACGCAATTTCTACACTCACCAGTGAGTTTGGGAAACAGATAGAACAGACCTTGGCCACGGATCCCGAGTTCCGTGACATTTGGGATAGTTTAGCTAAGGAAGCTCGCACAGATAAAGAGCGTGAAGCTTTCCGTTCGTATAAGAAAGAAGGCAACTTGTTGTATTACAAGGATAAGTTGTGCGTACCTGAGACTTCAGGAGTACGTAAGCTAATTCTCCATGACACGCAAAACAACCCTATAGCTGGACATGCAGGTTTTATGAAGACCTACTTTAAGATCCGCTCCAGTTATTTTTGGCCTTCGATGAAGGACATTGCCAGGTACATTAAGCAGTGTCAAGTGTGTCAACAAACCAAGGCTGAGCAATTAAGGATTCCAGGAGAGTTGCAACCGCTGGACGTGCCCAACGCTAAGTGGAAAGTGATAACCATGGATTTCATTGTGGGCCTTCCACGTACTCTCCGGGGATACGATGCATTGATGGTAGTGGTCGACAAACTGTCAAAAATGGTTCATTTCTTGCCATGTCGGACCACGGACACAGCCTTTGATACAGCGCTGCTATTTGCAAAGGAGATCTTCAGGTTGCACGGAATGCCGCGAGTTATTGTATCCGACAGGGATCCCAAATTCGTAAGTGCCTTCTGGAAAGATTTCTTTGCTACAATCCAGACCAAGCTTGCTATGAGTACGACATATCATCCTCAGACGGATGGTCAGACTGAGCGTACCAATCGCGTTATAGAGGATATGCTACGAAGTTATGTGTGGAGTAAGCAATCACAATGGGCTGACTATATTTATCTGGTCGAGTTTGCCTACAACAGCATGAAACATGAGTCTTCCAGAATGTCTCCCTTTATGATAAACTATGGTTATCAATGTCTTACTCCAGACACATGGCATAACCCCGTTTCTAAAGTCGAGATTTTCGTACTTGATAATAGTTACCGATGATGGGATCACCTTTCTGTTCCCTAGGACGTGGTGTACTGTCAAAACCGCATGGAAAGCATGTAG
The DNA here is from genome assembly GCA_021234155.1 of Isoetes taiwanensis. Taxonomy (NCBI): domain Eukaryota; kingdom Viridiplantae; phylum Streptophyta; class Lycopodiopsida; order Isoetales; family Isoetaceae; genus Isoetes; species Isoetes taiwanensis. The sequence goes on from JAJEKV010000006.1 coordinate 24,421,519, forward strand.
CTGGTAAGCCGCATTCATCTCGGCTGCAATAGGAACTTGACCATTCCTTACGCCGCAATGAATTGCAAACCATATGCATAATAGGTTCCCTAGTAGATAGATTTTCTTTTATTTGGGGGTGGTCCCTTCAACCACAACCTAATTATTTATCTATATAAACTGATGTGTTGACATGTGCAGGCCAGTGAGCAGTACGTGACCTGCCCATGTATAGAGGGTTGCTGATGACCCCATTCTCCAGTTTTATTTTGTCTACACGTCTTGTCCTTTTGCTACGCTAATGTTGGTATTGGACTGTAGTCCTTGAACTTTTTGCTTGTTATAAGCATATGAAATGCACCTCGGTGCTTAAACTGTTTCAAACTTTAAAGTTTTCAATCTATTACCTTCGGAAATAAGAAATTATCTTCCTTCATAATATAATTTTCTATTGTTATATCTAACCCCAATGCTGAGGACAGCATTATTTCTAAGGAGGGGAGAATGTGACGTTCCAAGTATTTATACGGTATACGTATAAATATACTGACACGTCACCAAGTAAAGGTACGCCACCATGGGGTATTGTAACCTAGGGGGTTGACCTAAAAGGGATTAAATTAGCTATGCTAATTTAATTATTAAGGATAATAACCTATAATTAAGGAATTAATATTTAAGAAGGATAATTAGGCTAATTATGGTTTGGGAAGGCGCCACCTGGCCAAACTCGATTGGCCAGCATGGTGAATACTAATTGGAGCCATCAAGGTGGATCACCACCCCCATATCAACCATAATCGACCAAGAGGAGCTGAGCGCCTACCTTTTGCCAAGTCGAGCCTACCTTGCCAAGTGGCGCCACCTTTTGCCAAGCACTTATACACAGTAACCGAGAGGGGGTGGTTAGTATAGTTTGAGAATTCTAGGTAGTAGCGCCCCTGTTGGGCACTTGTTGTGTTGTTCCGTCTGTTCTCTCTGTGTTTTACTTGTAGGAACTAACCCTTGATTGTCAAGGTAAGTTCTCTTTATATTCTGATTCTGGTTCTGATTCTTTGCATAGTATTACTCTGGAAATGGGGGAAATAAGGGGGGTAGAGACCTCTGAGCCATGTTAGTAGTATACCCCTAGGTTGATTCCTGTAATTCCCATTAATTCGGCATGTGCACAAGAGACCACCGAGTCGTGGATGTTATGGAATGGCTTAGCACCAAACAAGGGACACAGTGGTGAAGTGGGGGTGGGGTCTTGCACGAACATAAAAGGCTCCCCGAGACTCCTACATGGGGCTAGGCACGATGGCGGTCCACGTAGAGGGCGGGTATGGGTCCGACACTCCACGGGTGTAGAGGTGTGATCCGTATGGAGCATCTTGCACTTTGAGTAGATTTAGGGTGAGTAAGTCGGGTACGGATGCGGGGGTCGCTGATGCGGCACGTGATCCTGGAAGGGGACACTTCCCTGACCTGCCTCATCGGACGGGGCTTCATGAACCCTGGAGTAGGCTCGAAGGGTGATACCTTGAGTCTGCGTGTTCGGAAGGCTATAGTGATGCCATAGCATGATTCGACTCATCGCAAAGTGTGCAGAGGGAGGGGGATGGAGTGGACAACCCTAGCCCAGATGTTCTATGCCAGCCAACGCCATGCCAAGATTCGGTCTGCTGATCTCTTGAGACCTAGCTCACTGGAGTCTGAGCCGGGGTAGAACCATGGGTTTGGGTGTTTTTCTTAGTATTAGATGCATATTCTTTGCTGTTGTAACTTGGATGGATGTGCCACCCCTCGTGGTGGTAAATTATGATATGATTATGTTGTGTGCTAACCTTGTATTCACGCTTCCGCGACGTAGGAGCCCCATTGAAGGCGTGGGCCGAATGACCCCTTTGTGTCCTTCACTTGAGCACCCGGGGGGTTCACCTCTTTTTTCCGTATAAAACATGTGCGTGGCGATGAAGGGTTTTTTGAGTTTTTGAAGTACGTTATACCTAAGGTGTCTCCCACGTTTTGGCGGGAGGAGTCAGATTTCCACCCGGTTTGAGGAGCCGTTTTCACGCAAGGATATGCACTAGAAATCGTTAAAGGGGTTAGGCGCTTTGCTGGTTGCCGGGAAGATATGTTTAAGAGTCCTTGGATTTCCGGAGGTATGTTTTTTAATTTTTTTTTTCCCTCCAGATAGTTTTTGCATCGAAAAAACTTGGTTTTATAGTTTCTTATGAACGGATTAACGGATTAAAGTACTTTTGTTTTGTTTTGTGGCTCAACCTTCCCGTGCCTCCATTTAGGCCCGTTTCTACAAGTTTTTGGAGTCCGGATTTAAGTCCGTTCTACAAGTTTTAGGCCTTGATGCTGCAATCATCTTGAATATATGGGATTTGAGCTAACACAATGAGGGCAACCGCCATAAATGTTGGTGCAAAATCCTTATAGGATGATCATGTGGTCACGATTTCAGTCAAGAGGAACTGTCTCCACCCTAATGAAGACGCTTCATCTCGGGTTTGAAATTTTCTTAATGAATATGCAAGATTTGGTGCGGTTTTGAGCATTTGGTGCCATTATTTGCTAAAATTCCTCCTCATTATACTTCAAGTGGTGGGCGATCTTGGCATGGTTTTCAATTTTGAGACTTCGTTCTTCTGAGAGTTTGAGCATTCAGATAAATGGTTTTGTAAAGAGATACTCCACCCATAGCATAGATCTGTAAATGATGCATGTGGGTCCTCTGTTTTGAGACTTCGTTCTTGCGAGTTTGAGCATTCCGATAAATGGTTTTGTTAAGAAATACTCCACCCATAATGCATAGATATGTAAATGATGCATGTGGGTCCTCTATTATTTCTATTTTAAACTCTCCCTTGTAAAACGTACTTGGTGTGACTGATTATTTTCGTGAGACCGACAATCATGAAATAAGCTACCCATTGCTCCCATGCCTGTGTGTTGGCAAAGATGGGAAGAATTTCTTACCAATGGAGGTAAGAGTTGTTCCATTAAAAGGGCTTTCAAGGTTTTGCCTCTTGTTGGTTGAGTTGTTTGCTTGCATGTGTATCTTTTAAATAGTAGTTTGAAATCTCTTGACTATCTTTGTAAATTTGTAAGGTGGTTTGTAAAATCGTAGAAGGACAGCGATATATGAAACGCCTTCTGATCTCAAGTTGATGGCATTAGGGGTCACATGTAGCGACCACAAGAGAGAGAGCGATTCATTCTGGAGGTATCTTTTACAGGGGGATCAAAGTGTGTTAGGTGGCATTGAATATGATGATGAAATTTTTATAATCTGCATAAATCGGGGCCAACGCTTACACAAGAGATAAGTTTGCTTGTGAGTTTGGTATTGAAGTGCAAGAAAACATGGCATTAGTTAATGCTAGGGTCCTTGATCCTCCTAAGGTAAAACTTTGCATTGATATTGAATAACATTGGTTAGTGGCATGAAGTTAAATAAATCTTTATGATTTTGTAGCTCAAGTTCCATGATTCTAGTTCAATAAAGGAGCACGTTCCAGTATGTGGAAGATGGGACATGCGAAATAAGGTGAGACTGAGGTCTGATCTGGAACTGAATTGTGCTTGAAGATGCTTAATCTTGGTCGATTGTTGTGATCACGAAAAATGGTTAATGGAGGTAGGGTCCTCTTGGCGGGGCTGCTTAAATTTTGTTTGCCGAGATCACCGGCTTCTGTAGAAGTTAAATAGAGGATTAATTAACATGTGCATCACTTACGGAATGGTATACATTAACCTTGAATTTCATTTACTTCACTTCATTGTGAGGTTTAATTTAATTATCATTTTTTATTATTCTGACGTTTGAAAAAATCCACTTATTGAAGTCTTTAGAGGCAACTTGAACGATCCAACTAACTCCCTAAAAGCACTTTGTCCGAAGGGCACTCTCGTTGCTAGAGGGCAGCACTAGATATTCTTTTAGTGCTTGCTTCGGATAACAATGGATCTTTATATGGTTGGTGCTCGTGCTTGGTAGTTGGCAACTTGCTGATTTTCTTATTGATTGCTGGGCGTAGATGGCGGCTTTTGTGGCGATTTGGCTTCATTATATGCCAAATATCATGAAAGTTTATTGGATACCTTCAAGATCTTATTTGGATATATTTTTCCCAGCGATCTTAAGAGAACATGTGAGATAGAAATTGGAATCATTTCAAGTGTTGCCTACTTAAAATATTAGAAATCTGATCCCCAATACTTTGCAAACGTTGCGAAGATCAATGTCAAGGTATGAACTTGTAACTTATGAGTGTAATCCGCTATGCATGGTGATCTTTAGCGAAGTAATCGTGCCTTCCCAGGTTGGTGGTAGAAATTTGTACTTATGGATGCTTTGCAGATAAGTAATACTTATTTCTTTGCAGATATCAATTATCATAATGACAATAGCAGTTGTACAAAATATGCTGGCATCTGTGTAGTGTTGCCGAGGTCTTTTTTAGTCACCAGAATTACATAAGCTTTAAGCAAAGAAAAAGTCACAATTTTCACATGGACTTGTATGATGTAAAACTACGTTGAAGCTTTTATATCCTTTATTTAGAGCCTTTAGCCGTTGGGCTCTCCACTGGACTTATGGGAAGCATCACCACATTCTCATCATGGGTTCAAAGTATACTTGTTCTTATAACATCAATATTGGTTGCAGGCACTTTGTGGTATTCTAATAGGTGAGTTGGTTTTATTGCACTAACTTCATTGCAATATATTAACATTATATTTCTTATTTGGCAGGAACTGAAGTATCATTAATGTCTTTTACTGTTGGTGCTGATAGTGCATACATGGTTTTATGGTTTCTTAAGAAACATAAAGATGATAATTCAAGAATACCACAAACATCGTTGGTTTCGCAATTGTTCAGGACTTATCTTTTCTTTCATCACCACAGTTCTTTGGCTGGCAGCTCTGGTTTTGTTCCTTAAGGATATCGAATCCTTAGAAAGAAGTTGTGGTTAGGCTGCATTGTTGCTCCTCCAGGTATTTGGATCCGGTGGCTTCTTGCAAGACTTAATGGAAGCAGTTTTCATGGACTTCAATGGCTCCCAATTGGAACCCTGTTTGCGAATATATTTGCTTGTATGCTATTCGTACTCTCAGTCATTGACCTTGCTGTAAGTGTGTAGGGTAACTCATTCTATTTGTTCATACTTGTAGTTACGATTACTAAGAGGGACCATTGAACCATTGAACCCTAAATCTTGAATTAAACTATTGCCTTGAATTTTAAGCATGTTTGGGTCAAGCATAGAATACTTAGAAGTTAATTGGGAGTAGATAATATAAAAACATTGATCTTATGGAACATATGCCTATAGTTCTTAGCCTTCATGTCAAGGAGCTCTACAGTCCTCTAGTCCTATGCAACCACTCTACAGGCACAAAAGAAATCCTAGATGTGCAATTTGGCTGAAATCAAGTTCAACTAATATGAATTTAGCATTGGTATGCAATCAACCTTGTGGAGCTTGCAAAATTTGGAGGTTGAATGTAAATGTAAGGCAGAGGGTAGGCTACATTAGTGATATACTTGACGTAAAAATACGGTTAAGGGTAGGGTCAATGGGGATTGGACGGCGCGTAAAAGTATAGAATCAGGTATTATTTTTCACCAACACCAGACTGTATACATAGGGGTTTTTATGGGGGGCGATCCGTATACGGAGGGGTTTCTCCCGACCCCTGGAACGCACATGCCATATCCCCTTTACATAGAGGTGAACCCCCCGGGCTTGAGCATCTTCTTATAGATGGCCCGAGTTAGACGGAGGGCCCTACTCATGGTGAGTCGGTTGCCATGGGAGGGGAAAGTCCCCGTATGTATACGTCCGGGTGTCGTATATGTTCAGGGAGCGTCACAGTTGCAAAGGATTATACCAAAGATGACAAGGTTGTAGTAGTTGAGTCCATATACTATACCAAATGCTATACCCTTTGAGTTCAATTTTGAGATTTTTTAGTGTTTTATGGTCAATTTTAAGCTATTTTAAGTTATCTTTGTACAAATAGAAAGTAAACAATTTAATGGCAGATGCTTTAGTTAAAAAAATTATCTTAATCTTAACATATGTAAAAAGAACTAAAGCCAGATAAAGTCACATTCATGAATGTATTCAGTGGGTTCTTTGCTGATGCAATACTACTGGAACTAGATAAACAGGTTCACGCCCATGCTCGTTGATATATATGCAAAATTCCAGAGCTTGCAATAATGTGATCGCAGTAATAAGAGCAGCATGCCCTACTGAAGCAATCAGCAAGCCAGGTATCTCTTAAATCTAAAATATGTTGATCAATTGGCTCTAATTAAAGCGAGAAGACTAACAACTAGATGCAACGACAAACTGAAATTACTGACTAAGGCTGTTTGCCATGCACGAGTGGTAGGCCCCAATCCGCCCCAAAATTTCATGGGAACTAGCCCATAAGCATCGTTTAGTTAAATAGGACAAAAATTCAACCCTACTTAATCATGCCTCGATTTCACTTCCTCAGAATTCGAATTCAGCCACCTCTTTGATATAGAAGCCAAATCAAACCATCAATCATATCCAAATTCAATCTAAATTACTCCAAATTATAAAACAATCTACACCGCTTCCCGAGCCCCAATTCCCATGCTCACCCCGTTACGCTCCATCCATGTCTACAATCAATTTGTCCACACTTAAAAGACACGAGTCCAAATTGTTGCCTACAGAATCCTTACACCAACGAAACGGCTTCACGTGCACTCCATCGCCCACAGGAAACAGGCGTCACATCGTCGGAAAACCTCCCCAGAAAATATAGATAATTCCAAAAATATTTCCGTTTGGAACAATTTTATATATAGTCAGATAAGTATTGTAGATTGATTCATTAGAATATTCTCTTAATATTTCTGCCCAATATTTTAACGCCTATAAATTTTTTGTATGCAATACTCCTTCAAGAAATTTTTTTTACACACATCTGATCTAGCTATTTCCAGAAGACGAAGGAAAGAAAAATCAACATGTGTTGAATTAACAATGAAGGAGATGGGGACTCTTCAATCTCTCACGAAGCTTGTAGTATCATACATTATACATAGCCATGATCCAATTTTCCCTTCTCATAGATGGTGAATTTGTGGAGCGACATGAATGTCAACAGATGGAGCCATATAATATATAGACACATGCAATATCTACAAACAAAATAATTAGAAGAAAAAAAGGAGCTCTCAAAAGTGAAATATCTTTGTAATGCCATTTTCCTATGAAGAGGATTATGTAGTTATTCAACATAAAGGCATAAAGGCAATAATTGATTCAATCTCTTTCGTAAAAGGCTTCTACACCTGTGCGGATAGAGGCAATAGATCTACGCTTTTTCATGGGTGGATGGATGCGCATTGCGGGCCCGTTCCAGCATAGGGTTTATGTGGCGTTGGTAATGTACCGTCGTAACATGTTCAAGGGTGCTGGCATCCTATAGCTTAATGAGGAAGCATGTATCAAGCTACTATCTGAGGCTATGGCGGTCTGCCTCCATTTGCACTCGGATACACTTGTGCCCTTGCACATTCCATTTGGCTAGCCACTGGGCTCTCTTTTCCCGGCAGCAGGCTTTTAGACGTTGAGGCCCTATTGCCACGGTGTAAGCGAGGTTAGGGAGGCGAGTATCATCCATACTGATCACCTTCTGGAAGTAGATGATGTGTCTATCAAGGGGCCCCCTCTGAAGAGGCAAGAAGCCTATGTCTTGCAATAGTATCTGGTATAGAACTGTGGACTTTACCCCCAGGGCCCGTGCCACGAAAGCTTTCTGCACCTGCTCCACGTCATTCTATTGGTAATAAATCAAACTCTTACGTGATGTGCACATAAAGCAAGAGGTGCACATATTGCCAAATCTTGTTGCTCAATATCGAGGAAGATGGATTTTGTTGCAACAATAGAAGATGGCAACTGCCATCATTTGATGCCCATAACATTGAACAATCTATTGAACAATCTATACAACACACCTGATCTTTCACATGTTCATCTTTGAGACTACTACTGGCCATCTTGTGATCGTTGCGTTGGACCTTTGCACATTGCCACTCTGATATATAGATTAGAAAAGTGATCAAATTGTTTTGCTTTAGTGTGCTTAGAGTTGATGCTGGGTTTGTGAACCTGAATTTTCCTTCTTCTGTCATGATCTATTATACATACCCTTGACTACTTCTTATATAGATATAAAAAATCCTACTCATTGATATATCTATGATGAGTCAAAATACTATATACAGGCACGACATCAGAGATTGTTGTTCACATGGATTGCAACCACCAATTTAATCCTTGATCAGATAAATCTATTTATTGGATAGTATACATAGACCATCAACATACAAAACGATTGAAGGGGCTATTGCATGTGAATATTTAGCAAAATAATAGTTTTTTTTTTTTTTTTTTTTTTGGTAATTTTATACGTTTTTGGCCATGGTTTTCCTATCTAGAATGCATCTTTTTTGGAGCGTTCTAAATTAGCTTAAACAATCTAACGGCTGTTGTTGTGAGCACTGCATTCATATGCATCAAACCCCAAAAGTTTTGTTCTCTGCACTGTTGTGTTCTCGATTCATGTTGTTGCTGGCGGAGTCAATTGTTGCTTCATATTAGTATGAGGTTATTATGCAAATTATTAGCTTTTATTACTGCTACAGATTGGCTTTTGTTATTGAATCTGCTTTCCATTTTCGTGTTTTGATTAAGCACATATTTTTTTCTAACAAAAGGCATAAGCATGAAGTGGGCAAAAAATATCATGCTACATATGGGCATCTCGGATAGCTCTACTCCTAATTCTTCATTCTGTTTTTGTTTCTTTTTTCCTGTTTAATGTTTCTTGTTTCTTATTCCATGCTTCTGCCATACATCAACGAAATTACAAAACCCTAAATGAGACAAGAAGCCCTTCCGTTGCTTCTGCCCTTGGTCTCCTTCCTAGCTTCTGTTGCTTCCGTTGCTAGATATTGGAGCGCTGTTTTGACCAGCTACAACCACATGCTCAAAGGTTCAGAAACTGCAAAAAGCGCATTCCTCCTCATTTTCTACTCTTCATGCAAACCTATTACTGTGGCTCACATCATCAGATCCAAGCCTGTCATTGTGGCTCACACCATTAGATCCAACTGTATCACTGCAGACTCATCCCTGAATGAAGATCCCGACCTCTGGATTCCATCTCTGAATTTATAACAGACCCCGATTTGTGAAACCCTACTGGAAACCCTAAAATGTACCAAAATCCTTCAAATTCACACATCCTAGGCTCGAATTCAGGTAGCCCTCTGTCAGTAATGGATTTAGGCAGCTCACAAAAGGACTTAGTGTCGAAGCTCACGGCGGGGCCGATCTCGGGAATGCTTCCTGCACAAAACCTTCCACATGACAAAACCTTAGATTCGTTGAGCTTCATCTGCTTTTATTGAGCCCATGGTCGATCATGCCCCCTTCAAGAACCATACCATTAACATTTAACTAAAAAAACCTTACATAATAGTAAACACACTTGCATTAATATTTAAAAAAAAACTCACAATTGTCTTGTTTGAATTTTGTATAGACAAAAATGAGAAGAATGGCAAAAGCAAGATGAGGCCAGGGGTCATCATCACGCAACAGGGTGGTGCGGGTAGAAGGCATCACATATGAGATCAATCACCCGCAAGGAAAATGTAAGAGCCACTTGTGACTAAATAAATGCTTGAGTAAAATGTTTTTAAAACACGTATAACATGATCACACATGCTAGATATATGTTACATATATGAGAATGAGAATGATATTTTATCGTCCACTTATGAACCGCCTTGGTTTAAATAAATCCGCATTTCCTTAGTTTGTGTGAAATGTAATGGTTTTATGTTATGGTTTATTGTTTGTAGTTTATGGATTTTATTATTATGCTACATAATATTAACTACACAATAATTTGATTTTTGTATAATGTAATAGTTTATGTCCAAGGCCCCGAAGGGGCCGAAGAGTTTTTAGATATAACACAAACTATTATTTTCCACACTTACAAATTAAATTCCCCCTTAAACCTCCTTTGGTTTGGGTGCATATTCATATGGGGGGTAGCTTCGGGCAACGAGAGCTATTTTTACACTCGCATCTCCGTATAATACACATATGAAATCAAAATCATTTAGTACAATACCTTAAATCTTATAGTATTCTCTAAACCTCATTATATAGTACACAAAAATTTGTACTAGAATACCCCATAAACTAGGATCGGTATGTACAGTCAGGATGTGTGAATATGCATCCAAACTAAAGGGGGTTTAAGGGGGAATTTAATTTGTAAGTGTGGAATCTAATGGTTTGTGTTATGTAATGGTTTGTGGTTAGAATGTCAAATCTTCCGAGTAAGGTGATCCATGTAAATTACAATCATGCTGTAAGATATGAAGATGGTTAGCCATGTAAAAATTTGAACTAAGATATGACATGGTTTGTTCTTCTGAATCTTGCCTACTCGATAGATAGCAACAACACCATATGTATGTACATGCATAATGGAAGTAAAGAAATCCTTTGCCTTCTCTTTAATCTCTAAGAGGCCAACAACATGTAATGTTAGGCCCTTATTGATGAAATTAATCAGTGGGAGGATGTCATATTTTGATCTTGCTTTTCATGGGCTATAATTTATACATCATCTAGTTGTGCCTCAACAAAAAAAAAACAAGGTGCACGTCACGAGGGTTGCCCTCCAGTTTCTTAAGGGTGAAGTGGCCTAAATCAAACCATGAAGTCATGTTTCACAATCTATATTCAAATTAAAGTAGACCCCCCGCCATGTTCTTCATCTACAAGCCCGGCCCACAGGTGCCCCTCGATCAAATTGTATATATAACTAAGTAGTTGAGTGTTCTAAAAAATGTTCAGACGTTTTTTATGTCTTCCATTAACAATGTCAAGACTTCCCAAGACTCACAATACTTTAAGCTATAGGTCTTCATCTATAGCACGCTTAAACAAGTCGACATGGAGCATTTCTATATGGTGTTTGTATACCATATAAAATACAAATTATTTAACTACTATTATGATTGTGGAACTACGTATCACATGGGTATTTGGATATGTTCCATACATGTTTGAATTTGAACCAAATTATTAGGGTCACAAATGGCATAAAAGATGATCTACAATATGGTGGGGAAGTTAGTTATATGAAGGTAAATGTTGTCCTTTTCTCAAGTACATTAAATAGAATTATTGGATGTTCTTTGATACAAACAGTTAAGCTTAGAATGAGATTTTGCTTTTTTTACGATAACAACGGTATACTTAAATCCGATTTCCTTCACCAGTTGATTATATTTGGATCCCCTAAACAAAAGAGTTACTCCCCCAACTAGGATCTTAAAACTTCTTTCCTTTGCTTGTTAGTCTTTGAGTAAATATCTGCAATATTTCATATGGGCCTTGCTTGCTAGTCATAAGCATCTCGTGTGTTCTGATATCATCTTTAGCATAAATTATATTATTATATGTGTAAGCAGAGGCAAAGCTTGCATTAGGTTTTCTATTATAAGAAATAATAATTTCCTTGTTCAACAATTGTCTTGAACTGCCGTAAACTGTAAGATAGCTTTTTTTCAGTATAAAAATTAATTATTTCCCCTTTCACCAATTGTCTTGGAAATTGCCATAAACTGCAAGATACGACGAAAAAATATATTCTAAATTGGCTGCAGTCTCACCAAGAAACATATGATACCGAGATGGTTAACAATACCAGTCTATCAAGAACCATGTTTATCGGCGAAGCCAAAGAACTATAGGCTGTTACTCCTCACTTGTCATTTTCATCCGCCTCTGGTTTTACCACATGGAGGGATTGTGTTTATCACCAGAATTACATGAATTGTAATTTCAATATCACATTAGAACATGTCCATTGTTGACCTGTTTTTCACACAAAAGTTCCAAAATAGCAGAGAAGTTGAACCCCTAACCTTTATATAGGATTTAGTTGAGAGCTTGCACCTATATGTCTAAAGTTATTCTCATTGAAATGATGCTTTGCAAGTCTATAGCAACTTATGAACAAGCTTCCTTCGTTATGATTATGAACAACGAATGATTGCAGGTTATAAATCAAGAATAACTCTTCATTTTCCACCAGCCATAACCAGCAGATCTAGCCTTTAGAAGGTTAGTTTCAGTCTCATTGAAGAAGAGCTCTTCATCGTTATCATCCCCATTTATGTGTGCTGGTTGAGCAGAGCTCCTAACATCGCTATCTGGTCTCTTTTGGCATGATTCCCACACTGTTGTTGACATGTTATCTTCTATAGCATCAGGACTCCTGGCTTAATCTGATCTATCTCATGCTTCAAGGCATCCGGCTGAAGTGATCCAATAACTTCTCTTAATAGTCTCTCATGTACAGGTCTCCAATCTAATGACAGAGGAGAGTATATCGCTTCAGGCCAGAATCTGGCAAAGCGAAACTCTACGCTTCAATGCCAGTAGACATGCCAGCATGAACTGTAGCTTTTATACTCTGGCTGCAGACCCTTCCTATCCTTTATGGGTTTACTCAAGTCATTACTGCCTATTTTATAAACTTTTGCATGGGAATGTAACTTATACTTGGCTGCATATAACTTCGCAAGGGATGACCTAAAAACAAATCCTATCATGGTAGACATCATCTTCCTATTATATTCATATCTATATCAATCTGATATGGCTCGTAAGAGTTTGTTAATGTGTGCATTTGTGGAAGCCTACTCTGCATGAAACAATCTAAAGCAAAGCTGTAGATCATCAGTACCTTTAAGAACACCAATCTGTCTGCACTTTCTCATGCAATCAACCATATTAGCACCCATTGATAATATAGTTATTGGAACCTTAACAACTTAACAGTTCTATATTTGCGATCTTTACACAGGCGCTGTCTAGTCAAAAGAATTTCTCGCTTCATAATTTCGTGATCTAGTAGAGTTGTGGGCTTTGAGATGTGCACAATGGCTTGCTTTTAAAATCCTGCTTCAATTCCAAGACTTTCGAGTACCGAATCAGCTCATCCATGAGGTATTCAGCATCAGCCCTTGGGCTCCTAATTCCCACCAGTAAGTAGCCACCATGACGAACATATTCAATTCTTTTAGAATTGTCAGTGGCATCATGAGACAATGGGAAATCTACCATAGAGCTGGCTGTGGATTGCATAGTCTTCTCCTCATCAACTGTACTGTGACTTGCTGCTTCAGGTCAGATCTTGCTGGGATCATAAGGCCTGTAGTATGGCTTCATCTGTTCTTCCATCCATACATCTAACTGATGAAGATAAATATTGGATAGTAGGGGGCACAATCTGTTAAGGCTGCCCCTGCCCCATAAGAATAGTTTCTGAGCTTTAATAGTTGCAAAGTCCAATATACTATCAAGCCAGAAAGAATTTCGTTAGGGTCATCTTCTGTCCTCTTCTTCTCCTTGGACCATTTTACTGGCCCTTTTTTAAGCTTTTTTTCAATAAGAGGAGGCAAGGGCTTTGTTCTCTTTACCCCAAGGACAACCTTTTCTAATATCAGTGACAACCTTTTCTATAACACTTATTAGAGCTCGAGGCTCTATCTTATTAAACAAATCAGTCAAGTCTACCTTCATCAGCCATATGCAACCTCCAAAACTACCTTAAATGTTCCTCAAGCATATGCAACCTCCAAAATTACCTTAAATGTTCCTCAAGCATGTATGGGGAGTCTGCCCAGGCCTAAATCCATGAGACCGAAGAGAAAATCGAGGCTCAAATATTGACTCAAGAATCATAAGCAAAATCTCCTGCACAATTACATCTTGAAACTCTGGAGTTGGAGGTGGAATCTTGTTCTTCTTGGGTTTTTCTGTGACCCCAGGCTCCTTTGGCTTCTCTGGCTGTACAACATAAATCTCACCTATTCCACCCCACCTGTAATTTGAACTTACCACCGAATCTCTCAATGCCTCGAGCTGGGTCAAAGTAAAAGTATCAACGCGGGCCTTGGAGGAACCCTCTGGTAAGCTGTGATCCAAAGGTTAATATTTCTAGATAGCAACCTAAATCCTTGTATACTGCAAATTCTGGTAACCAAAAATCCACAGCCGTGTGCATGTGTTAACAGTTCGAAAATTGGCAGCAGACCCGATTGATCCAGGGTCGCAGAAACTGACCTTCGCCTTTGCCTGACACGCCATTCCGATTCCGAATGATTGGACCGAGCTGCATCCTGCTATGTTTTTAGCTTCAAGGAGTGCCAAGGCATGTCTGTTGAGGCTGAGCGGCAGGCTACGTCGTGCTCTAAGCAAATGCGTTAGGTTTACTTCCTTCTACCTAATGGAGTCGGAGGTGGCAATCATAATGACGCTTTCCTTTGTATTAGCGCATGCATCGACCTCCATAGCTGAGCTAAGACATGGAGCTGTAGCCATTTTCCTGTGCCGGTTAGCGACTTTGCACAGCGGCAGCCCAGCAACACTGGCGACCACCAGTTTTTACATTCTACAGGCAACATCGAGATTGAAGCAGTTTTTGGCATATTCTAGGTATATTCTAGCATATGCTAGAATATGCCAAAAACCCGACATGAGCGAGGGTTTGCCCCTTAGGGGCAACCCAAAAAGGAACTATTGCAAGTTCATCTACAAACTACTCATTCAAATGCATTAAAATAATGTCTCATGAACATACAAAAAGTTAAATATGTTAAAACATGGAAAAGGCTAGAATGTAATAGGTTGGACAAAACTGCTATGAATCTATACATCAGTATCCTAATTGAACAAGGTGCTCTCATCAGTATCCTAGTTGAACAAGTTGCTCTCATGAATGTCAACTGTCCTAGTTCCCCTTCATGAATCCATAGAAAAAAAAAAGCTACTAAAACATTATCAAAATATAAATTATATTACCTTGTCAACACTCTAGTTAACCATCCCTTCACTTCAAGAACCCAAGCTCAAAATAGAAAAATTAAAAACAAAAAAAATCCACGTGCTCTTAGGTCTAGACTCTAGACCACATCTCCAACGTTCAAATTGCATACATGGCACATATGTTCAGTCCAAATCGCATTTTTTGTAACATATGCCAATCTACCACTTCCATCCCTAGGGCAGGCCCTTTGGGCAACCCAAAAATGTCTACAATTTATACCATGGAATACATGATAGAAATTACCAATTGTTATCGAAGAAAATTATTCAAGAATAAAATTTCGAAAAAGCCCCATTATTCTGTTCATTCATCTCAGCAACTTTGGTACATCAGTTCAGACTCCACATTGCAACCTATCCATAACGTAAAATAAATAAATTGTAATATAAAGTTTGAAGGTAAAATTCTGCAATTGAGCTAGCCAAAAGCTAAATATACCATACTTCTCGTGGATGATCCAAAGAGTAAGACATTAAAGCCCCTACACATGAGGTAACGGGTTCAAGATTGGCCATATGTAATTCACCTTCTGTGGAACTGCGTTAGTTTGGCTTCTTGTGACTCGAGATGACCCATAGTTCAATTAAGAATGCCATTTTAGCACTTGCAAGAGTAGATTGGCTTCTTGTGATTCGAGATGACCCATGGTTCAATCAAGGTTTTATCCACTGAAGAGCCTAAAAACCTCATCCAATTTGGTGAATGGTAGAACTAGATATGTTGAATCCCCTTGGATGGGAGATAATAGAGAATGCCATTTTAGCACTTGCAAGAGACACTAGACAATGCCATTTGCTGATGCTGCCAAAACCTCACCAGATGTAGACATGCATGTTTTAGATGGCTTTCTTATTGAAGTCTTTAACATTAGAGTTGCCCCTGGACCATCTATGGTCCATGGACCATTATTGGTTCATTATATCCTTTCTGACTTAATGCCATAATTCTCGTCGAAGATTTTGTAATTTTATAAATTGATTGCACTATATTTGTATGCACTTGATTTCGAACCTCCTAGAGACATTTCAGAGCAATTTGGTTTGTCGTCTTAGAGTTGTGATCATTTGAAGCTAGGTAAAAACATCATTTTTTAGAAGGAAGGAAGGAAGGAAGTATATTTTAGAGAAACACATTCCCATCCATTGCTTTTTTTAAGTTAATTGATCGAGAGGGTCCATAAAAAATGATAGAAGTGCCTTTATCGCTAATCGCAGATGGCATGAAAGCATCGGAGCCATTTAGATTTAAGCCAACAACTACATCTAAGTTTTTGGACGTCTAAGATTGAGGCCCCAAATTAATACGTTTTTCCTCCAAATGTGGCTCTGTTTTTTTTTACATTTAGGAGATGTTGGAATAACCTCTATTCAATCTTTTTTTTCTCTCAACATACTTCACTATTTGCCTAGATTGTAGTTGCTATGGGTCGCTCAGAGAAGAAGCCAGCAGAAGATAATTTTTTCAAGAGCTTAATTGGTAATTTCAGTTCCTGCCCTTGAATTCGGAGAAGAATGGGCTAAGGAAAAATTCGAAAATTTTGCTGCTGAAGTCTTACTTCCAGGCCGAATTTATTCATTTGATAGCAAGAAAAGGTTATTTGAGATCTTCTTTGAGTTAGATAATGAATATGTAGCATTATAACAGGGGGTTTTTTTTGTGTTTTTGTACGCTTTTTGGCATGGTTTTCCTATGATTTCGGTGCTGTATTCATTGGGCCATACTAAATAGTATTTCTAGAGTGCAGCTTTTCTGGAGCGTTGATGTGGATTAGCTTTAACAATCTAACGGTTCTTATGCCGAGCTCCTTATTCATATGCATGAACCCAGCAAAGCTCTGTTCTCTCACAAGCTCTTGTGGTGGTTTTATCCGTCGTGCCGTCGCGCCGATCCGTCTGCCTCTATCCTCATCCAACAGTTGTGGTATGGAAGTTTGTGCTTTTACATATTCATGACAGACAATCTTCCATGACAGAGATTGGAACAATGCATGATACGGTGTTATTGTGTTTTTGCTGTTTTTTGCTTTTTATGCTACATATTGCATTCATCTTTTTTAAACATTCCGCAGAAAGTGTTGTGTTATTTGGTTTTGGTTCACAAGATTGAAACGTGCAGGGAGATTTCTAGCATGGTGAAGTGGAGATGGAAAAAGATCAGGCTATAACAACCGCAACTTCCCCTCTGCTTAGCATCTGTGCCTTAGTGCGTAACTAAAGCCCAGAATCTGCATGCCAAACCCAAACCTGTTGCACTGTATTCATCTTCTTTAAACATTTTACAGAAAGTCTTGTGTTATTTGCTCTTGGTTCACAGGATTCAAACGTGCAGGGAGATTTCTAAAATGGTAAAGTGGAGATGGAAAAAGATCTGGCTAAAACATCCACAACTCCCCCTCTGCTTACCATTTGTGCCTTAGTACGGATCTGCAGCCCAGAATCTGCATGCCAGACCCAATCTTGTTGCACAGTTCAATCCGGGAGAGCGAAAGTCTGCATGGCAGAGCCAAAACCGGGACCTTGCATTATTTTCTTGAATCCAAACCCTGCATAAACCTGCATGGCAGCGTGAATCCGAAGCTGCAATCCACTGTGTTACTCTTGAAACCGAGACTCCTGCACGATTCATCATGCCAGAACCGAAACCCTAACAACAGAAACTTGGATGATACCCTGCTGGCAAACGCAACTGCAATCCATGGCATGGCCAGAAAACCTCCTTGCTAGCAAAATCCGGAAGCTTGGGTGGGTCTTCATGCTGAATCGATGGCTTGGAAGTCTGGTCCGGAACCGCAGTTGAAGCCCGTTTCTGTAGATGAACGTTAACAAAAAGCCAATAGTTTGAAACGAAATAATATAATTAGGATAAGAAATATTGGTAACCATTAGCAATTGTTAAAGTTAAGAACTAAGTTAGTAGGGCTAGGGAAAGGTAAGAGTTGCCGCCACTGACCTCTGCATTGACCTTTTGTGCATGCTGACCATTGCTTAGGTTAATATCCAATTACAATTACAAGCTTGTGTTATTCTTATTATAATGCTATATAAAACTTTTAACCTTGTGTTGTTTTTTTAATGGTCGCAGCTATTACAATGAGACGAATGGCACGAAACAGACGAGGCTCAACCTCAACATCACGAATGGGAGTTATACAAGCAGAAGGCATCACGTACGAGATAAACCAAGACTATTTGATAGGCAAATCAACCAAGATTTGTATCGTATCTTAAGCCACTATCCACTTTAAGTGCTCCAAAACTATTATAATACATTGGCTATTTTCAATAACTCAATAAATTTCTAAATAAAATGCTTTTATAGCATATATAATTATATTACATTATGCTTTGATATTATAGTTAGTCATGTTTCATTTTACTATATTCCCTTTTTTTTCTTAATGCTGCATATTACATAACACATATTGCTACATGTTTTAGATGTCTTTTATATTCTCACGTCCGTTTTTTTTTTTATGGCCCGAAGGGCCAAAAATTTTTTTTAGTATAATAACCAACACATAACTACCATTGACATTAATTAATATAACCATTGAATCCAACACAATTAAATTAAAATCCCCCTTAAACCCCCTTTGGTTTGGGTGCATATTCACACGGGGGGTGACGTAGGGCAGCGAGAGCCCTCATAATTGTATTTTGCACGTACGAAATCAACACCATATAGTATTCCGGTTGAAATCTTATAGTATTTTGCAAATCTTGTTATACAGTATAGCAAATCTTGTACTTGCATACCCCACAAATGAGGAACAGATTCAAAAGTTTCTTCTTCCAGATGAAAATTTAGCCAATGTAAATACTGGGAAGATGCAAGAACAACAACAAAGAACACTTTAAAATAGAAAAGTTATGGATGATAGAGGTAAAGGAAGGAGAAAGGGGAAAGAGAATGATGATTCAAGTGGTGCAGAATTAAAAGACAAAGATATAGATTTAGAGGATGTCCCACTAGCTTGTCTTTTTTCTATAAAATGTTAGACCATACTATGGCCTTCTTTGACTGACTCTTTCACTCAATTTCGAGAGAAGCATGACGTGTTTGATCCCACGCATGTTTTTTGTCTTGCTAAAGAATCTGGTTCATCATCAAAAGAGCCCTTTATACCTACTGCTACAAATGAGAAATAAGCACGTACAACTCCTGCTCCCATCTTTGTTCCTCCCCTTAAAATTCAGCCTCCTGAACCTGAACCTGATTTGCCTGCTTCGGTTTTGCCTATAGCTGCAATAATACGTTTGCCTACCTCACAAATTGATACGACTCTTTATTTCTCTTCCCATCTTGTTGATGAGCATTCCATGGAGGTTATTGGTTTCGAGACTACTCAAATGGAGGTTGAAGTAGCCATTGTAGATGAAGAAGTAGAGGTAGGTGATAGAATAGAGATAGATCCTCTCGATAAGACAACAATGGAATATAAGATTTATCATGTACAAAATGTTAAAAAAGGGGTGGCATAAGAGTTTCATTGATTTGTATACTCCAGGAAGAGGGGTAATCGTTGATAAAAGGATCATTCCTTCAAGGAATGCCATGAACCCATTACGGATCTACAATCCTAAGAAGAATCATAAATTTGGAATTCAGCTCTGGACCTTATGTGATTCAGCGTCGGGCTATTGCTTGCAATTTGAGGTGTACGATAAGTTAAATCAGGAGTCAAGCGATAAGTTAAATCAGGAGTCAAGTATGGGCTTCCATGATGTCTCAACCTTAGTGAAAAAATTCCAAGGTACAGGCCGCTACAATTTTGTTATTTGACTGCCACAATTTTATGTGGTAATGCTGTTCGACTTCTCAACATGTTGGTTTTTCTTTTATAAGTTGTCATTTTATCATACTTTTCATCAAAATTGTGAATTCGTATTTGGGTACGATTGGGAGATTGTTTTGTGAAGGAGGAGTTAAACCCAGGAGAGCCCATTACACCTAATAAATAGACGAGGCGAGCCCATTTATTTGGCATAAGGGGCGAGCCTGGGGGTTTGGCCCCTTTAACTGGGAGGTCCGAAGCAATTTTGCCTCTGATTCAATCCTCTGGTTCATTGCACCAACAAGATCTTGCAGGGCCGATCTGGATGAAGACGATGAGCTGGATGAAAACAGATAATTAATCTATGAAACATAGCTGTTCTTCCACAAGCTGCACAAAGTAGAGAAGGCCGATGGGAAAGAGAATCTCTTGCAGAAGTTTGCACACGCAAAAGCTTGCAGGGCAAATCCCTTCAGTCACTACCTCTGTGCCGGTTGCCATGCCAAGCACCTTTGTATGCTGCCTATCATTGTTGTTGCATGTTTATCATGATAAACAGGCCGCTGCCTGTTTATCTGGATGTGGCAGCCCATTATGCCTAATTACTTATCTAGATCCAATGGTTGGGATCTAAAATTGCCGAGGACCTGTCGGTTAAGAGATACGTTTTTCTTTGCTTTGCATGTTATGGATCTTCTTTAAAAATTGAGAAGTTCTTTCTTATATTACGAGTAAAAATTGAGAAATTCTTTCTTAGAAGTATTCATATTGTTTTGCAAGTTTTTTTTGTATAATTTCCGTGATCCATTGTTACTTCATCAATTTCTTAACGGTGTCTTTGGCAGATTCATATATGCCACTTAAGAAAGTCATGAATTGATCTCGACGCCATTACCCTTTACCCGTGTCTTAGCTATGGCAAATGGAGGAGTGCACCCATCTCTCCGCCTTTGGCGCCTAGTGCCCCATTGAACCGTGAGCCCGTATTCCTACTCAGAAGTGGTAATCGAGGGCAAGAATTCGTGGTTAGCTTGTCCATGCAAGGATTCAAAGATCACCCCATCATAGCCTCATGCATCCTCGATCTTGATGGTCCATTCGGCGTCCCAAAGATGCTCCAATGCATGCATCCGGCGCCCATCGATGGATGGGGCGTGAAGGACAACCACGCCCAAAGGGTGTTTCGGGCAACCAAGTCCTGATTTATCCGGACAACAAGTCTAGTGTTTTTCCGACAAACAAGTTTAATGGTTTTTCTGGGCAAACAAGTCTAGTGGTTTTTCTGGACAAACAAGTCTAATGGTTTTTCCGGGCAAACAAGTCTAGTGGTTTTTCCGGGCAAACAAGTCTAGTGGTTTTTCCGACAAACAAGTGTAGTGGTTTTTCCGGACAAACAACAAGTCTAATGGTTTATCCGACAAACAAGTCTAGTGGTTTTTCCGACAACTAAGGTGGTTTATATGGACATGCAACCTAGGTGGTTTTTCTTCGACATACAACCTAGGTGGTTTTCTTGGACTTCCTACCTAGGTGGGTGGTTTTTATGGACATCTTAGGTGGTTTTTCTGGACAAACAAGTCTAGTGGTTTATCTGGACAAATAAATATAGTGGTTTTTCTGGACAACTTACCCTAGTGGTCAAGGTGGACAACTTAAGTGGTTTATCTAGACAACTAAGTGTATTGGTTTAAATGGACTTGCAGACTCTAGTTGGTTTTTCTGGACAACTAAGGTGGTTTATATGGACAAGTAGTTTTCTTGGACAACCAAGTCCAGTGGATTTTCTATACAAACAAGTCTAGTGGTTTTTCCGACAAACAAGTCTAATGGTTTTTCCGACAACTAAGGTGGTTTATATGGATAGCTAAGCGTATAGGTGGTTTTCCTAGACAAACAAGTCTAGTGGTTTTTCTGAACAAACAAGTCTAATGGTTTTTCCGACAACTAAGGTGGTTTATATGGACAAATAAGTGTATAGGTGGTTTTCCTGGACAGCCAAGTCCAATGGTTTTTCTGGACAAACAAGTCTAGTGGTTTATCTGGACAAACAAGTCTAGTGGTTTTTTTGGACAAACAAGTCTAGTGGTTTTTCTGGACAAACAAGTCTAATGGTTTTTTTGGACATGCCACTTAGGTGGCTTATCTGGACAACTGAGTGTATTGGTTTATATGGACTTGCAAACTCTAGTTGGTTTTGCTGGACATGCAAACTCTAGTGGTTTCTCTAGACAACTGAGTGCATTGCTTTATATGGACTTCCAACCTAGGCGGTTTTTTTGGACAACCAACTGTAGTAGTTAACATGGGTAATTAGCCTAGAAAATACCACTAGGCAAGCAAATATGGTCTAAGAATGAGGTTGGCATTAGTGTGCACGCTAATGTAGAAGATTGACATCAACCAAAGTGAAACATTGCCATGCATGCAACTCACATAATTGCCCCGCATTGCCCGCAAACCTAGGGAATAAGATGCATTGATCTTGTCCCACTCGCCAATGGTTCCTTTTAAATTAGAAATGAAATCTTGC
Organism: Isoetes taiwanensis; assembly: GCA_021234155.1. NCBI lineage: Eukaryota > Viridiplantae > Streptophyta > Lycopodiopsida > Isoetales > Isoetaceae > Isoetes > Isoetes taiwanensis. The sequence goes on from JAJEKV010000006.1 coordinate 24,443,781, forward strand.
ATTTGAAATGGGCGATGGCTACAGGCACGCAGTACAAAGGTCTTAGACCTCGAGCTCGACCGTTTTTTCGGCCCATTCTTACCGCTTTCCTCGATCCCGCCGTTAAAGCTTCCCTCCTCGCCGTGATCAAGGCCGAGAACCCGCCATTATGGTTTGTCCGGGCGCTGGTGTTTGGCCGCAGATTGAAGATCAAGGCTACCACAAAGGGGATTTGAAATCTATAACTCGGCGGCATGAAGATGTCATCCCCATCTCAAGATGCGAAGTCTTTCGACTCATGAAGAATACAGCCCACCAAAGGTAGAGAAGAAGACGCAGCGAAATGAGAAAGGGAAAGGAGAGATGAGAGGATCCGTCGGAAGGTAGTAGCGTAAGAAGGAGAAGGTGTGGCGCTTTGCCCCGGCAGCGGGAGGCGCCTTTTAGTGATGACGATTCGTGATAGAGGAGCAACACATGAAGCAGGCATACTACTACTCCAAGAAGAAGAAGAGGCACCGCTACCTTGTTCCCTACCGTATGGGATACCGAGAAGAGATTGAGGCCCGTGCACACATGAGCAACGCCAAGCACAATCTTGGCAGCTTAGTGTGGAGAGAGCACCAATTGAAGGCGCTAAGCTATCTCAAACAAAGCAAAAGAGAAGGCCTGACGTGACCTCTCCGGCCATCGCCTTGAGTATAAAATGGATCTCGAGTATAGGTATAGGGTAAATCAGAGGCGTATCTTCGAAGGTGCCAAGATCATGCACTAAAAGATTGGCCGGGATCATGTTAGCATAATGAAGGGAGAGGTAGCAGATAAGGAGGCTGCTGCCAAGAAGTATGCAGAAGAATATGTTGCTAGGAGGAATGCCGAGTGGGAAAGGGATAAACAAAGCAAAATGGCCAGTATGCCAGAATATAGCTATATGGTTTGGAGGGTGTCGAGGAGCAGGAATGGAATCCATCGGGTCGCCGATGACAAGCGCATAAGAGAGGTTGAATGGACCGCATGGACCCGACATCCCAGACAGCCTAGTTTAGTGCTAGCATCTATACTCTCCAACATGACTCTACGTGAAGGGTCTACGATGCACTTTTACGAACATCCTCCTCCTCAACATCAATGAGGCATGTTGAGGTCAAACTAGAAAGCACGACATCATCGCTAAACTCATCCACCTCATAAGCCTCCTCGCACAATATTGTCTCTTCGCAAGGGGTAGTTGCATAAGTACTACACCACTAGTTCCAGTTTCTCTGCAACAAGAAAACTTGAAATTCAGTAACAAAGTTCTACGAAATGCCCAATTTAGAAAATACCATCTTGACTTAAAAAGTCCTCATTCATTTATCCACCAAATGCTATTTTGGCTATTATTCCTACATCAAATCTTAAGCTCAACCTTAATATTGTCATACATTTAGAAAAGAAACCAGAAAATAAAGACAAATGGGGCTTTAAAATAATACCACGTGGTAGTCATGCAATTCTTCACTTTTGGACCCAGAATCAGTCAAGATCTAGCAAAACATTGCATTAACTCTCACCAAGATCGTTGGTGGCTCTTATTTATGAAGCTAGTTGCAGTGATGATTCGAACGACAGATTAAGATGCAGGGTTTTCCTACAAAGCTTGGCAACACTCAACAGCTCTCCAGTAATGCTCTTGCTTGCATAGCTGCCCTTCATTCCTAACCTCGTTTTTATTCTAATGCTTTAGCATTCTTTAATGAGTGCCTGGATATGCATATGTAGCTTGAATACAATATTAAAATATGTAACGCTATTAGATACTCAATCTAAAGTATACTTTTATATAAGCATGTCTAAAAAGCCTATTTCGATACTAATAATAGTTAGAGATCTAAAAGAAATATCTAGTTAGCACTATGTATCGTTTGAGCCAGACAACAATGTGTCATTTCTCATCTATTCTTTTCTGGTTATTAGTTACCAAATTTAATTTCATCTTGTACGTCCAAACTAAGCTTAACGTAATTCTCTATAGGAAAAGAACATAATAGAATAGAATAGAGTTTTTATCGTCCACTGAAACCAATTGGCCTATGTGACCTAAAAAAGGAGGCTCATCAAACGTGAGTACTGTTTCGTTAAAAAAACCCCGCCCAAAGGGTTTTGGGGGAAAACCGTAACAAGAATAAGAGTGCCAAAATTGTATCGACTTCTATCATGAGGGGAAAGGAATATGTACATATATCATATATCGGTAAGATCGAGCTGATCTTAGTGATCCATGACCTCTTGAAGTTATGATCCCAAAGATCTCGCATCGAGCCCATGCTCAACATCTCATGCAAAGATCGGCCAGTAGGACCAGCTTCGGCGTAGTGTGTCCAAATTTCATCATAACAACTCGACGGGTGTAGCATTCATCTTTCATAGCTCCAACTTGACGCCTTTGATAAAGCCTCTCCCCGGCGTCTCTCCAATCCATCTCCCCGCCTCAATCCGGCGATGGCGTGCACCGCGTAGATAGAGGTAATAGATGTGCGCTTTTTCATGGGTAGATGGGTGCGGCGGTAGCATTGCGGACCCCGCCCAAAGATGGGATTTACGTGGCATTGGTAATATGTCGTCTTCATCTCATAAAGGGTGATGGCACTATCCGAGGTCGTGGCGGTCTCGCCTCCTCAGCTTTGCACTCTGATGCACCTACGCCTTGCACATTCCATCTGAGCTCTCATTTTTCGCCAGCAGGCCTTTAGATGCTGAGGCCCCATTGCCATGATGTAAGCGGGAGGATTATAATAATAATATGTTTACAAAGATCATGAGAATGAAGAGCATCAAAAAGCATAATTTACTGCAGATCATAGTTGGTGATATATGTAATGGCTGGATTGCCTTTTCAAAATGTTCCAAAAGTCAACATTGATCTTGTCCTTAGGTGTGTGCATCATTTAGTCCTGTTCAGCAACAGACTTGTACAGAGGGAATTGTTGCAAACAATTCACTTGCATAGCTGCAAAAATGTGAATTGGATACTTATGCAAGTTTAAGGATAGAGAAAGATTAAGGATAGAAAAGTTAAGCTTAAACGCATATATAGCACAAGAACACAGCTGATTGTGTTTTGAAACAATGTCTTCCCATCTTAATGTTGCAGTATATTTTGCATCAACAAACAAAGCCCTTGGATGACAACATCCGTTTGACCAAGACCATGATTAGGCAATGTACCTTATGGACCTACATTTCAAAGCATCAGTAAGAAAAGCTTCATACCTTTGCTTTTCCTGTGGAACTGCAGAACACGATGTACGGGTTATTTGAGACATGCTCAGATCGGCTGCGACTAGCGGGCCAACCACTTGAGAGCACTATCGGGGTCCAGGAATGCCCTCTCTCTCCCACACTGTTTGGCCTATACATTGATCAGTTGGAGAGATGGCTTGCTAGCAATGAAGGCAATGGAGCTCAACTTCTAAACCGTGACATCGATAGTCGATCTATAATCGATGATGTGGACCTCCGCTCACATTCAAGCGGGACATGCAATGCCATCTCGAAGCCACGACAACATTTTGTCGACGATCGATCTCAACTTGGCCAAGACCAAGGTGGTCCTCATATCATCTGCATGCCAACCAAGGGCCCCAATACTCACTTATCGTGGCCAAAATGTCGAAGTGGTACCCACTTACAAATATTTGGGTGTGGAGTTCCCGTCTGCCATGAACTGAACAATTCCATACTGATTCACGAGCAGCAGCAGTTGGAAGGCACTCTATGCAATGCGGAACAAGAGCCACAAGATGGAGCTGTACGATTCGGCCCACCAGTCGCACCTATTCAAGGTACTAGTGGAACCTGTGCTTTTGTATGGGGGCGATGCCTGGGACCCGATGGTTTCCCTCGCCACTTGGGAATGCCTTGAAGCAGGTGCAGAAAGCTTTCTTGGCATGGGCCCTAGGGGTAAAGTCCACAGTTCCATACCAAATACTGTTGCAGGATATAGGCTTCTTGCCTCTTCAGAAGGGAGCCCTTGACAGACACATCATTTACTTCCAAAAGGTGGTCAGTATGGACGATACTTGCCTCACAGTGACAACCACATTTTTCCAGGTTGGCATGTTCTCCATCATGCACTCTCTTTGAAGTATATCCAAAGCTTCATATAAACATGATTAGTTAAAGCTCGTTTGGATCAATTTCATTGTCAATCATTCATGCAACTTAATTCAGCCACTCCAATGTAGTGCCTGTAGACTTGTTTGCTTGGCTTTGTGCAATTTCAGCTAAGCTTTATGGCTTAAGGCGGATGTAGTTAGTTGATATCACAAGCTTGATGATAGAGTAGGTCATGGGAATGGCATTCAGATATTGCTTAGATATGAAGAATACTTGAAGGCAAAAACCAAAAATAAAGGCACTCAACATACATGGACGGAAATCAAGCTCTGCACCAAATTGATAGATCCAAACTATTTTAACCCTTGACATGTTGCTAGGCTATTTTCTACGATTTTTATGCTCAAATGCCTCAAACCTTTAAATTTCTCAACATAGAATGCAAAGAATCGTGCCAATACCTCTAAATTTCTCAACATAGAATGCAAAGAATCGTGCTAATACCTCTTCATGCTTGTCATAATACGCATTATTCCACAACTTCATCTGCCCATCCCAGCTGCAAGCCATCAAATCATTCTGCAACAAAAAAGAAAGCAATTTTCCTATGCAGGCCTAAGATGCTAGTAGCTTCTACAAAAAATATGGCAATAGGGTTCAAGAAAATATGACGAGACATTCCCGTTGAAAATAGAAGACGGAAATTTGTTAAGCTTTTACCTATTCAAGTAGCTTTGCGTGTGGCTGATTCTTTCACCGAAGCTTTTGTTGTCCTCTCCGAATAGATTTGATGGGAAAGATTTGCAAGATAGCAAGCCGGGCCTGGCAAATGTCACCAAAGAACGGGACGATCGACAGTTCACAGCTTACAACAAGAAGCAGTTTTCAACATATTCTAGGCATATGCTGGCATATACTAGGAATATGCCAAAAAGTCACATAAGCAAGCCCCTCTAGGGGCAACGCAAAAATATGGGATCAAAAGAAAACTAGCATAGAGTACACATCAAAGCAAAATTGTATAGCAGAAAGAAAAGGCAAGATCATGCTTGATGCAGTTAGGTCAATGTTCAAACAATCCGTATTTCAAAATTTTCATGGGAAGAAGCAATCACGACTGTAGTATATGTGCAAAGTAAGCTTCCTAATGTATGTATAAAAGGTAAAACTATAGATAGATAGATAGATAGATAGATAGATAGATAGAGAGATGTGAAGTGGAATATACCTAGCTATGAAATATCTAGAGCGTATGGTTGTGTTGCATATGCACATGTTAGGCTGAAATTTAGATGACAGGGCTACCAAAGCTTCGTGGGTGGATATGATAAACAATTCAAAACTTATAGGATGTATGTTCTTAAACAAAATAGAGAGATGCCATTTTAGTTGGGCAATTTATAAAAATTCCCTTGTATTTTGTACAAATTATTAAAATGTCCTTGTATTTCTATTAATTATGAAAATGCCCTTAGTTTTCTTGATACCGATTTTCTTTTTTCATTTTTGCTGTCGACCACTCTACAACGAAATTCCTATACACTTTTCTCTCTATGAATTTACACATCTGATTCAATTCTGCATATTCCATTGGCAATCCCTCATTCTAATCTTCACAATGGGCCCCGTAAAACATTTCGAACCTTCACCATCAGCACAACAAAATTTTGCATTCAGTATTCAGTTCAAGACATTAGGCAAATCGATTGTGAAGGGAAATTGAAGAGAATCGATTTGGTATGCTTAAAACTCAAGATTCTATAGTTGATTTAGGACAAACTTTATAAGTATGGCTGAATCATTTGCATGAGGATTTTTGTACTTCATACATACTTATAAAAGTTGGTCACCTAAATCATCTATACAATCTTGAGTTCTAAAGCATACCAAATCGATTCTCTTCAATTTCCTCTTCAAAATCGATTTTCCCTAATGTCTTCAACTGAATACTGAATGCCAAGTTTTGGTGTGCCGATGGTGAAGATTTGAAATGTTCTCACAATTCGATTGTGAAGATTAGAATAGGGATTGCCAATGAAATATGCACAATTGAATCAGAAGTGCAAATTCATAGAGAGAAAAGTGTACACGAATCTCGTTGTAGAGTGGTCGATAGCAAGTACGGAAGAGAAATCATTTGCATGAGGATTTTTGTACTTCGGACATACTTATAATGTTGGTCGCCTAAATCAATATATACAATCTTTGTGACGCTCCACATATTTATAATTTTTGAGTATAAATACATGACATCGCATTATGAATAATTAATGGCACATTAATTATTCATAAGTTAAGGTTAGCTATGTTAATAATTCATTATTAAAGTGGAAACCTAACCTAAAACCCTAATTCGAATTTAGGGCTTAACCTAATATTAAAAAGGGCTAAAATACCAAATTAGCTAATATTAACCAACCTAAAGTCGCCACTCCTCTGGCCCAAATTGATTGGGCAAGACAGAGTTTCCAAATTGGGACACCCAAATTGGGGGTTGCACCCAATTTGCCCCCAATTCGATTTGGGGCAATTGGAGATGGAGGAGGAGATGCTTTGCCCAACCCCGAAGGGGCGTTCGACTGCTCCAAATGGAAGGATGGCGACCCAGAGGGATAGTATGGTTCCGGTTAGTACATAGTTAGCTTAGTTGTGATTCTAGTAGGTTAGCGCCTCTGTCAGGCTTCTTTGCTTGTCTCTGATGATGATTAACCCTTGTTTGATAGTTAGAACTGTGTCAACTATTGATTATGCTCTGTGATGGATGGATGGATGTATCTTTGGTAGTATCTCTGTTAGTTCTTCCAGAAAGCAGGGATTAAGGGGGGTAGAGACCTCTATAACCTATGTCATTAGTATGCTCCTAGTAGCTCCTATAATACCCAGTAAGGGATGGGGAAGGAAAAATGGACGTGCGCCCTTTTTCTTGGATTTTTTGTCTCTTTCTCACATTTTCTGTTACATGCCATTTCTTGCCAAATTTTGTGAGAAAAAGCAGGTCCTTCGAATTCTGAAGCCAATTACTGGCAAATCCATTGCTGCCCTTGTAGAGGGGTAGCATTGAGGTGATTCTCAACGTCAGTAGCTACATTTTGATTACCATTTTCATATATTCATGAAGCCTGATCCTGCTCTTATTCCATCCTTCTATGGAGACGAAAATTTTTGCAATTATCAGGGAATCATCTAGAATTACCTGCGGATTTCTAAGAGGTTCAAAGATCGATCTCACGGAATTAAGCTGATTACCCATCAAGTTTTTCCTGAAGATCTCTTCATATCAGAGTATTCCTTTGTCCCTAGCACAGTTGAGTTTGAGGTCAAAATTACCAATTCTTGGTTGGAAGAATTCGTTGGTTCCAGTTCAGTTGCTCCAGCAGGAACATTTAGAGTACATTGTGATTGGACTCATTACAAAATTTCTATTGAAGTTTACTCTCGCTTGGATACAATTACAAATCTTTGGTCACTCTCCAAGATCAATAAATTTGAATGACTTTCAATCAAAGATCCGGTTTCAATGGCATTCGGGCAAAAGTGATCCGATCTCTTTTTAGTTAAATTTCTTTCTCTCTAATGGTCTCTCTCCCCTGTTTTCCTTTTTTCCCCCTTTTTGTGGTTCAATTTTCTGCATGCCCCTTTGTTGTTTCATCCTGAACTTTACGCAATGGTTTCGGATTATTCACAAAACCCTAAAAATTTAGCCTTTCTTCACGCATTTGCCTTCCTTCCCGCTTCCGATAGAGCCTCTGTTCTTCAGAATCTGAAATCATTTCAAGATAATCCTCAAGATACCATCCTTTTTGGTAATTTTGCGTCTCTGCTTCCTCAAATGGACCCAATTTCCCATCAAGTTCCTTTCTGGGACAATCTCTCTGCTGATCCTGATCACAGAGGAATTCTTCATCAATTAACCCAAACACTCAAGTTCCCTTTCCATATGGAGTTTCGAAGACACCAACAATTGCGCTCGGACGATGAATTGGATGCTAGACTTCAAAGGATCAAACCGCCTCACATTCAAGAAAGGAAGATGAATCTTTACAATGGTATTTCTTTAAATCTTCCTGTTGTTCATTCCAAAATGGATGCTTTGTCGAAATCTGCTGTTATTGTTAAAGTTCAGAAATGTGGGATTAAACTTGATAAGCTTTGGGCCTTTCTCCTTAACCTAAATAAAGGGATCTTAATTCAGGCTGTTTACTGGCTAAATTTTCCATACATTATGATCGAATGTGGCAACGCCAGATCAGCCAATTTTTTCCTTAACCATGGCCCTCTGACTTTTGAGACTTCCCAACTGACCTTCTTGAAATGGCATCCCAAGCTCGACATCGATCAAATGAACAATCTCTGTATTGCCTCAACTTCTCTGTTTGGTCTCAATCCTATATATTGGGATGAAGATTGCTTCAAGGTCCTATTTAATTCCATTGGTACTTACATTTCTACAGAATACTCTCCCTCCAGACCTCCAAGAGCTTTTGTCCAATTGGATCTGTCCAAAGAAATACCTCTTTCCATCCCGTTCATAGACGCCTTTGGAGTAGAATCTTCTTTAGCTTTAAGATGGTCTGGACTGCCTTCCCAATGCCAAAAATGTCTCCATAGACACTTTTTTGGTACTTTCGATTGCAAGTCAATTCTTTGAACATCAACCGGTTTACGTTAATGAAAATACTAAAGTCTCGAAGGATATCATTGATCAATCGGGCAAAGAAGATATATCTATGAAAAATCAGGAAAAGAAAGTGAACTCTTTTCATACTCGCCGTAAAATGAGCAATTCAAATGGACCGAGGGTTAATGGCAGCTACAAGAGGATTCAAAACAAAAAAGACGATCAGAAGAAAGATGAAAGACAAAGGTGAAATGGATGAGCGAGATCAATTGTCGAAAAAAGAAACAATGGTATAACAATTGGAGAACCTAAGGTCTTGGTCAAAGGAAATATCTCTCGCTAAGTCTAATATCGCCACGATGTTTTAAGCATTACCTTAGACAACATCATTAAGGAGGCTAAAATTCTGAACAAAGGTCGGTGCTCTTACAGTCTTATGGATTACCCTATCGGCAACAAAAGCAAGAATGGGTCATTAATGATAAAATCTCAAGGAAAAGCAAAATCTCGGGTGAATTCCTTCCAAAGAATTCACAAAATACATCAACTCCAAAGAACAAACTCTACATCAAAGTATCTTGGTTTCAAATAACTCAAGTTTACCTCATGGTCACCACGAGAATCTATTTTGACTAATCCGATTAGTCAAACTATCAAGTCTTGACTCGTGATTCCTCTCAACAAAGAGGTCCACCAAGCAAATCAAATGCCAAAATGCATTCCGTGTATTATCCCACCCAAATAATAATTTGGATTTTGAGTTAGATAAGAGTAAGGATGGCTCCCACAACCATAATATCCTTCCTTCAACTCCAAACATTTCTCTTCTCGAGACTTCTCCACATCCCATCACCTGTGACTTCTTTGCCATCTCTCATTGACCTAGACTCCCCATTTGTAGGACTCTATTAGTCCTCCAAGAATATCCAGCAAGATTGCAGATCAGCTAGCTTCACTTCATTTTGAAATGCTTCATGAGGAGTTTGCCAAGGCTGGTTCTCAAGATAAGGATATAAATGAGGTACATGATGCTGACTTTGTTCCTGAGACTCCAGAAGACAAAATTGAAGAGCAAAAGGAGCTTCAAGAAAATCAAGTCTTAAGGCAAGTACCAGATTCTGCTCCTTTAAATACTCTTAATAATAATTCTATGTTTCAGTTTTATCCTGGTGGTTGCTCTGATTTTAGTGACAGTGAGGATTATGGCTCTGATAAAGAAAATTGGGGAAAGGAAGAATACCTTATGGAAAACAATAGCCAATTTTCTATTCCTGAGATCAAACAGTCTTTCAAAAAATCTGCAAAAAAAAAAAAAGGGAATAACCTAGGAAAGGTTCTATCTGCCATGAATAAAACCCCTGCTCAAAATACTAGAAGTAAGAAGAAATCCAAAAAATACAATATCTAATTCTTCTTCCTGATTTTTATTCTCCTTTTTTGATGAAGATCCTTTCCTGGAATCTAAGAGGTATCAAAGGCCCTCTTAAAAGAAGACGTGCTATTGCACAGATTAGACTTTATAATGCTGATATTGTTCTCCTTCAGGAGATTAAGCTTCCCTCTTTTGAGTGCAGCAATTTGGGAGATTGGATTTATCCTAATTCCTCTTCCATCTGGATTGATTCGAGTGGTGCAAGTGGGGGTCTGGCAATCATTTGGAAGAACAACCTCAATCATATTTTTCTTCATAATAGTCCCTCTAAAGCCTGGCAAGCAGTTATTCTCTCTTGTTCCAATTCCATCTTTGGCATTATTAATGTTTATGCTCCTACTACTCCCAAGGATAGGGAGCCAATCTGGTCTGAAATTAATTGCTGGCTGAGCTCTCAAAATATTGACAACTGGATCATTGCAGGGGACTTCAATAATACTCCTTCTTGGGATCTTAAGCTGGGGAACAAGATTAATATGACCAGAGTTGAGAAACAGAATTGGGATTCTCTTCTAGCTGATAATGGTTTGATTTATATCCCCTCTTCTTCTGCAGCTTATACTTGGTCTAATAAGCAAAAGGGCAAGGACAGGGTCTTCTGTACTTTGGATAGATTCTATGTATCTAATCCCTCCTCAGCCTTTTGGGATAATAGTTATGTGACCAGTGATGAAGGTACTTCTATCTCGGATCACCAGCCTCAGTTTCTTCATACTCCTCATATCACCAAAATTCAGAGACAGGGAAGTACACCTTATAAGTTTAACTCCTCTCTTCTGGATAATGAGGATTTCTGTTCTCAATTTATTACCTTCTATGAGAATCTTTCCATCAGCATGAACACTAGGGCTGATGATAATAGGAATCAGCATCATGGGAATTATTTCTACTCCAAAATCAAAGCTATAAAAGCTTGGATTAAGAGCTGGTCTAAATCTAGAAATTCTCTTTGCAGCAAGGAAAAAAATCATCTTATGATGGTAATGAAAGACATCAGATCTCTTCTCCAGGAAGATCCTTCTAATCTAAATCTTCATATAGGGGAGGAAATTCTAGAGAGAAAAATCAAAAGTATTGAGGAGATAGATGCTAAGGGATCTGCTATCAGATGCAAAATAAAATATACCAATGACATGGACTCAGGTAGCTCCAAATTCTTTTTTAGGGTAGCTAAAAGTAGGGTTTTGAGAAAATCTATTGCTGAGATCCAAGATGAGAATGGCAGCAAATACACTTCTCACTCTGATATTTCCAATTATTTCAGGGATAAATATATGGATATTTTCAATAATAAGCCAATTCCCCCCAACAATATTGCAGAGGCCAATGACTTCCTGAACATTGTGAACAATATTCTTCCTTCTGCTACTGAAATTATGGATGACTCTATTACTGCCCTTCCTTCTCAGCAGGAAATCTTGGCCACTCTATCCTCCTTTAATAGAGGAAAATCCCCTGGTCCTGATGGGTTGCCTGCTGAATTTTATGTCAAATTCTGGGACGTCCTCAAAAATGACCTTACTTTAATGGTTCATGACTTCTGGAATAATGGTCATCTTCAGACCTCTATAGCTAGTGGTTTTATCTCCTTGATTCCTAAAGGAGATCATCCAGCCAAATTCCAAGATTGGAGACCTATATCTCTTACAAATTCTACCTATAAGATGTCTGCTAAGATCATAGCTTTAAGGATTAACTCCTTTCTCCAGAGGAATATCAGCCATAATCAATCTGCCTTCTTGCCTAAGAGATACATCCTAGATAATTATGTGGCAGCCATGGAAGGTCTGCACTGGAACAAGATCTCCAATCAGAATTGTATCCTTCTCAAATTAGATTTCAAACGTGCTTTTGACTCTGTCAGATGGGACTTTCTTAAATTTGCTATGTCTAAACTTGGATTCCCTGACAAGTTAATCAACCTGATTATTGGATTGAATTCCAAAGCCAAATCTGCTGTTCTAATCAATGGAGTGCCTTCTGATTTCTTCCCTCTTTCCTGTGGGGTAAGGCAAGGTTGCCCTCTGGCTCCCTATTTATTCCTGGTTGCTTCTGATTTGTTAACAAAGGTTATCTGTCACTATCAAGCCTCTGGCCTCATAAAAGGTCTCAAGATGCCCAACTCAAATGATGAATTGACTATGCTTCAATATGCTGATGACACTTTCTCCTTCCTCCATGCTGACTTGGCTAATATTGATTGTTTTCTTAAAGTCATTAATCAATTCTCAGCAGCTTCTGGTATCTGCCTCAACATCAACAAAAGTCTTATCATTGGTGATATCCCTGACCAGCAGCTTCTTGGCATTGATGTGCTTCCCCATGGCCAAGCTACCAAATTGTTGGGCATGCCCCTTTCATTGAATCATACACTTAAAGGCCTTTGGGAACCTATTCTTCTAAGAATAAAGAAGAAGCTGAATAACTATGGCAACTACCTTTCTCTTACTGGCAGAACTATCATAGCCAACTCGGTTCTTGCAAGTTCTCATGTTTATTTCTCTACTGCTCTTATTGCACCTAAATATGTGTATCTGGAATTGGAGAAAACTATAAGGAATTTTATCTGGAAAGGTGGTCATTTAGTCAACTGGAATTCTATCTGTAGATCTAAGAGCTCAGGTGGTCTTGGCTGTAAAAATTTCTTTCTCCAAGCTCAATCTCTTGCAGGGAAGTTTGTTTGGAAGGCTATTCATGGGAATCAATCCCCTGCATATAAGTTTATTAGATACTGGATTAGTCAAAGCCATCCCTATGGTCATCCTTCCATCCAACATCTTCTTCCAAACTCTGCTTTTGTTCAGTTGAAACCTGCCTCCAATATTTCTCCTCTAATGGGCAATTTGATAAAAGCCTGGAATTCTATCTCCCCGAATTTTCAGTTCATCTCTGCAGACAAACTTCATGTTGATCAACCTATTTTCTGGAATCCCATTCTGTCTGAGCAAAATTCTACTGTCTTGGCCATTCAACATCCAAAAATCTGCAAGAAATGGCAAGAAGCTGGGTTTTATTTTATCAGAGATCTTTTTTCCGGAGGAAGGCCTATTTCTTGGACTACTCTCAAAAATATCATCAAAGGAACCTCATCTGATAAAAAGGTCTATGCTTTTATTAAGCCTTTGATTTCTAATCCTGCTCCTAACTCTGATAAAGGGGACTGGACTCTAAAAGGGAAAGATGATTACAAAGTCAAATATGTTTATAATGCTCTCTCCTTTGATCCTAATAACTGCAAAGCCATGATTAAATGGGGTATTAATCAGGATCAGCTTAAGACTCTATTTAATAATGTCTGGAACTCTTTCTGCCCGCCAAAAATTTCATACTTTATTTGGCTGATTGCTAATGGTAGCTTAAATAATTTGTATACCTTGTCCAAGAGAAATCCCAACATTCTGCCAAATTGCCCTATGGGATGTAATGCTGTTGAAGATATGTGCCACATCTTTTATTGTCCCAAGTTGAACAGTTTCTGGAATTGGATTACAGAAAAATTTGGTATTGTGAGAAATGATAATATTATTACCCTTGTTCAAAATAATGAGAGCTTTCATAACACTGTAATTTATACTGCTCTTTGGAATATTTGGAAAGCCAGAAATCGGGTATTATTTGGAAAGAAAAATTTCTCCCTCTTTTGGTTAAAGATGCATTTCCAATTTGATTTTGAAACCATTGCAACTGCTCACAGAAGGAAATTTCGGACTAACTATGACAGGAACTGGGAGAATTTTGGAGAATTTAAGGGTTACTTAGATTTGTTTGCTTCAAATCTGAATGTTGTAGATTCTAATGCTTTTCTATCTGATGATCCTAGAGTATCTTAACTTCCTTCGTGGAGAGGGAGCTTCAAAATTTGATGACATTTCTCCTTTCGGCAAAGCTCCTAAAGACAGTATTATGAAGAATGACATTGCGTCATCGATGGAATCTTATCTTATGAAGAAAGGTCACAGAGATATCCGAAAGAAAGTGAGGACCAATGGGCTTCAACATTTTGCGAAGTAACTCGATTCATTGTCTCGGTTCTTTCTAGCAAATCACAGCCTTCATTATGTCTTGTGAAAAGCAGTTCATCGATATAGAACTCAGAGACATACCACAATCTCGGCTGATCTTTATGGATCTCTGCTGCTACTCTTGGAGGACAAAGATAAATTTCGACTCTTCTATACCAACAACTGGGGTCCTGACCATTACCTATTTGGTTCCACTGATTCCTTCAATGCCTATTTCAACTCCATTTTCTTTGCCGAATCATAATCCCAATCCGCATTATCTTCTCCCTCAAGATGATCCTACTGCTTTAACTTCGATCTAGATTATTTTTGGGTTAGATTATCTGTTTTAGCAGTGTTCACTACTCAAGAAATTTTTGATCTCAAAGATAAACGGATCTTCTTCGACTCATCTTTTGCATCTCTGGATCATTTTGACTATTCCGCACTATCTACTTGTTACTTGTTGTTAATGATGCAGGCTCATAGTTCCTATAACATGAGTACCTAAAATGATTATCTATGCTTGATTTTGCTTATTATGTGTTTTCCTATCAAACACATCTATGCTATGTACTTGAGATTTTATAATTAATGATAAAACCGTTTTTGCTTTCAAAAAAAAAACCCAAAAAAAAACCCAGAAGTGCGGCTCGTGGTACAAGATCCCACCGGCCGTGGAATCTATGGTATCATTGAAGCACCGGACAAAGGGGCCGTGAGTGATGAAGTGTGGGGGTGGGGTCTCACTTTGAGCATAAAAAGGCTACGGGGACTCCATCGAGCTAGGCCTAATAGGCGGCGTTGAACCCATTTGGTATAGGTCCGACACTCCACAGGTACAATTGTGTGAGCACCACATTGTACTTTGAGTAGAATGAGGGGAGTAAGTTCCACGGATCACGCGGGATCGTGATGCGGCCGCGCATTCTCTAGCTCACCCATGGATTCATCACACTGGGAAGGGACATTTCCCACCTTGCCTCATCGGGCCGGGAGATGTAACCCCAGTAGTCCCGGGTGATGCCTTAGAACTGCGTCTCAGGAAGGCTACAATGGCCATAGCTTGATTGACTCATCCGCAAAGTGTGCAGGGGAGGGCGGATGGAGTGGACAACCCTAGCCGATGTTCTATGCCGATAGCGCCATGTCAAGATTACTTCGTCACTGTTCTCCCGAGACCTAGTCACTCGGTCGAACCTCACCGGAGTCCGGCCGGTAGAACCTTGGGTTTGGGAAGTTGTCTCTAGTATTAAATGTATTCCCTCTGTTATTATATGTTGGATGGATGTGCCACCCTTCGTGGTGGTTATTTATGATATGATTATGTTGTATGCTAACTTGTATTCATGCTTCCGCGACTTAGGAGTCCCATTGAAGGCGTGGGCCGAATGACACCTCCGTGTCCTTCACCCGGGCATCTTTTTACCTGGATGGTCCGAAGTTAGACGGAGGGTCCACGCCATGGTGAGCTGGTCACCATGGGAGGGGAAGTCCCCTCATGATGTATACCACCGAGCCGTATATGTTCGTGGAGCCCTCACAAAGGGTATCGAGCCATGATTTTGGTTGACCGAAATCATAGCACTGACCAAATCTCTAACCCGTTAGTTCGGTAGTTGAGCGGGAGTTTAAGCTAGTTGGACTGCCTAACTTTTCGGTGATTTAGTCTTGTGCTAGGTTGATGTAATAAATTGTGAGTTTTAGGAAGTTTAGGGCGATTTTGGAGGGAAAACGTTGTGATTGGAGGACCCAAGTTTAGATGGGCCATAACTTTTTGTAGGTAGCTCAGATGAAGGCGAAAACGGTTCCAATGGATCGGGCACCTCTCAAAACCCTAGGGGGCACATTTCCCGAGGTCAAAATGGCAACACCAAGGCAAAATGTCAAAAGGGGCGCTGCTAGCGGATGAGGTGTTTCTTTTCGAAAGTTATTAGCATATAACGCCAACAGCACCCCATACGGTCCGCCGTATAAAAATACGCGTCCGTTCTTTTTTTAAAAAGAATTTTAGCCAGCGTTTTGAACCCCTGACCTCACACTTCCAACCCAACACTCTTTTCATTTTGCCAACTATCTTTATATCTATTTTATCCCTTTGTCATACATATCTAATGTTCTATTTTATCCAGTTAGCAGTTCTTTTAAGCAAAAGGCACATCATGGGATTGAACCCCTGACCTTCTGCACCCAAGCCAACACCTTTACCAATAAGCCAACTTCTTTCTTGAAGGAATGTAATGCTTTTTCTAATATTTATAGTTCATCTATTCCATATCTAAATTAGAAGCGTGCCTTTGGTAAACCCACGTTGTGGAGGCAACAACTCCACCGGAGCAAGCTCTTTCGCCATAGCCGCCGGAATAAGCAGTCTTGCCATAGCCACGGGAGTCGATCTCTCTCTGTCATAGCCGACCTCCGCTGACCGGTCCTGCACTATCGTTTTTCTTCCTCGCCAAGCGCCTTTCAACACTTACATCGACATGGCCAAGTTCGATGTTAATCCCCGTAACGTGGCGAACGGACCCGCGATTCAAGGAAGGAGACCAAATTCCTCATTGCCCCGCCGCGACATATGCTCGTCGTGGAACTTCGTAACCGTGGGACGCAACCAATATCTTATCCCGCATACCTAGGATGCAACCTTGTCCTTTTATTCTGCCCCCATTCATTACGATGAGGAAATGCCTCCTCTCCGTATTCAATGAATAACCCATCTCTCTAGTATTCAGTAGTAGCTCTGTTTTCCTAATGTAAACCATTCTACTCTAGAAATTCTTGTCCTTAATCTTCAATTAGCTAGTGTATCACTTTGAACCTCCACATGACTTTACCTACTGTTATCTCAACTTCCAGTACATCTTCACTCGTTCCAATTCTATACAAGGATATTCTACTATACTGGAATTCCTTTTAGTTGTTCTCTTACAATTATTCTAGTATATCAATCTAATAGAAACCAACTATTATTTTAACGCCTAAGCGTCTTTAAGTTCCCCAAATGAATTTACGGATTCCAAGGGATTATGTGAATATCCCAAAGGACAATACCACCCAAAGACCCCTCAAAATAGGCCTCCTCTATTCAGAGATCTTGTGTTCAAGTCTCTGGGGGTACGTCATATGTCCTCATGGATGCTGCTAATGTGCCATGAAGTATAGATGCTATCTACCTATCTATCTATTTATTAAAAAACGTCCTTCGTGAATTCAATTCACCATATTGTCCTAAGACATCGATGTCTTCTTCCCTAAGCCATACACCAAATCTTTAAACAGTTTTTCAGCTCTTGCTGCCTTTCAAGCTGCAGGTATATCTTTGCATGTTAGCAAAGACTAACCTTCATGTTAGAAAATAACCTTTCTATCCAGGTTGCTAAATATCATGTATCAGGGTCCTTTATTCCTTCTCTTCTTCAATATGTTTTCTAAGTCTATGATCGATTTTCAGTATTCCGACCCTTACGCCTGCCACAGCTACACATTTCACTCTTTGGCTGTGACCTTTATTCAGTAGAGTCACCAAACCATTTACTCCTTTACGTATTCATTAACCGTCTTGTGGCTTCTAAGCCGCTATTATATGTTCCCTATATTGTTAACCCACCTATCATTCGGGGTTATGATCCAACGTTGTCCTACATCCTCGAAATGTTAGTCATTACATTTCTCTGTCATGATGTTATGCTATCGTTTACGTCATTCCAAATGACTTGGCATCTTCATTTAAGCCATACTCATGGCCTAAGAGCCGGTGGGCCTCAGATAAATCAGTAAATTACCTGGAGTCATCAAGGTGCCTACCTGGTATTTTGTGAGCCTTTCTACAATTACTTATGTTTGGGATAACCCGGACTTGTATCAATGTCCGAGTCCTCTATATGTTAACTTGCACCCCCATGTAACCCATGGCGTCACGCCTCGGGTCCGTATGGATCATGTGGGCAAGCTAGTCTTAGGTGTCTATGCAAGACACATTCAACATTTAGCGGTGTAACGCTATTCGCTACTTATCCGGAATTGTACTATTGTAATATTCAACCCCATCATCTTAAGCTTCATTCTACTGGTCATTGACATTTATTTCAAGTGCCAACTACGACATCATACCTTAGCCTACAACAGATTGAATGTTGTTTACTCATTTCGAACGTGTCTCCGCACCCTTCATCAAGAACTTTGGGATACGCCTGCGTTTTTTTCCTTGTGTCGCCACCTAGATTACCTCCCTAAGATGTTTATCGTATGTGTACATGGTATGTACATAATAAATATATCTTCACATCCCACAATGCTAGAGCTCTGCTCTAACTTAGCTAAACTATAACCGTGGTAGTTCTTGCAAACAAATCCATCGCCTATGTACCTTTATGATGTGGCTTCGCCACCTATTTCCCAAATGGACAGGGGCTGACTCTATGTTGGACTTGTATATGTTGCCTATATTTTGATAGGGTCTCTAGCTACTTCAACCATCCCTTTAGTGCCTTATGGTATTCCAGTCGTGTACATACACTATGATACCACCCACGGGATTATGCCATAATTCCGAAGGGTTACTACCCCACATGAGGAGCTCTTCTAAAGGCTTCTTTCGCTAAGGATCCTTTGTGTCCTCACTATCAACCATGCTTAGTCACAATTAACCTAATTTCTTAAGTTATCATGTGGACTCCAGTTTTTCATCAGTTTCAAATGTTCTCATCCTTGGCTCCCTTATAATGAAGCAGAGGCACTACAACCTCTTCTGGTCTTTTAATAGGAAACCCAATGTTTCGATCTTCACGTTAGTAGTCAGCCAGAAATTATCCTGGTTCCTTACACTCTTAAGAGTTTCAAAGTTATAACCTCTAAGGGGTCTATGCCTCAAGGCAACGGATCCCTCCAGCTTCTACTTCTGTACCTAGAATTGTTCACCGCGTGTAGGGTAACTCTTCGATTATATGGACTACTGGTCTATATAATCTTAACCCTTCCGATCAATACACCCTCGCCTTTGATTTTATCGAGACTTGGAATTCTATGTAACGCCTCTTCTCAAGTTACCCTAAAGGTATAATTGCCAAAGTCATCGTATTCCTTCTTTTCTTCCATCAAGAGGATGCGATATTTTACACATCTTTTTATTCCCAAAACCAAATAAATGCTCTCAGCTTATAACGTTGAAGTAATACATTGGTATCTAGAACCTTTGAGTAGTTAAGCTCTCATTATCGGGTTATTCCAATACTGCTCCAACCATCCCCTGGATGTTCTTGAATGTGACATCACCGTGATATGCTAGACTTACTCTAGCTATTTTTCTTGACTTAAACTCTTCTCATCTCCTTTAGTAATGCACGATCTAAGATAGTCAACTCTAACCATTGGGATAGCTTGAATGCTTATCTCTAGTAAAACATACCTAACCCAATATCTTCCTATATAAGCATATCATTATGCTTATTCTTTACACCTTGTCAAGTAATGTCTCACTCACCTCGTACGGCTATTCTTATATCTTTTAATATGATATACATCTGAATATCACAATTAACATCTTTGATCTCCTCACTAGTGTAGTATGTAATACTACTAAATCCTTCAAACATCTGAAACCACTACGTTGTTATTATGAGGTATAGTAACATGTGTGCACCAACCCTAACTCTAGACTCATATGTAATTCGTTGACGTAGCCACCTAGCTGCTTGTACTATATATGCTGTGGTTTTCACACCACACCTTCTAGACTCTCTAGCCTTAGGTTGCCTTGGTCCTCACGCTCTAGTCATAAATTCCACAGGGGCACATGCCACCCTAAGTTCCTAGTGGACATACTTAATGTCTAGTATAGGAATTCTTATCTTCATTACTTCCGTATTCATATATGTGAACTAAAAGTTCTAGTATATATCCTATCTTCTTCTAGTTATGTTCCTAGTAAATGGTCCTAGTACGCATCTACCAACGCGGAGCTACTCCTCGGGATACACACACGATACCAAGTCCAGAGCACATCCTCCTTGGTGAGATGTTCATTGGATGCCTCCCTTCTTCATACTCCGTGACTTTGGTATATTCAACGTGTCCTTCCAAACTCTCTATATTTGAAACGTTGTTTACAACAACTCTCAAGCTCCTCTTGTCTCACACTTGTCATGTGGGTACATGACTTAATATACCTTGCAGCTTTTAGATGGTTGCGCCTGCTCCTACCAATTGTCGCCTTCTCTTGACCTTCTGTGGAAACTACGTTCCACATTATTCTCCAGTTTGTTATCCGGCATCTCGATGTTCCCAGCCAACATAAGATGTCGCCATTCTCTTAAATTATACCATGCATAATGGTCATGCATTTGGCCAACATCATTGCCGTATCCAAGGACTATGTCGCCATCTTAATCATGCACACGCTTGCATCGTTATTGCACACCTCAGGAACATCAATCTCCTTACGAAACGCAACGTATGCGTAATTTTATAATCCGTAGTTTATGGATCCACATCCTCATCCCGGGGGTTTCACCTACTATAAAAGTGATACGCCACGTGCGTTAATGGGGTCAGCAAAACCCTCCGGTGATAATTTCCAACCTTCTAAATGCCCCTTCCCAGATACACATTACAAATCGGATTCCCCCCGGAAAACCCCTAGCCAAGCCCCTATCCGGTATTTATACATATGGTTTAGGGTAAAAAACCCACCTTTCACTCACATGGTACATACGCCTTTAAACTATGTGACATCCCCGATCCTCATACAACATTATTCTCTACCTTTTCGCCCTGCATTCCATCATGGTCTAAACCTACACTTCTAAAGTGGTTTCCCTCTCGAGAGCGGGTACTCATAATCCGGTTCCACCTTAGTATAGTACCTCTCTAACGTGGTATATGGCGTATAATCATAAACCACTTCTTCCTCGGATATATGGTGCTATATCCACTTCCTTCTACGTTGAGTGGCAATATATATGCCGCGATAATAAATCAATCCTCGTAATTATTAAGTCCAAGTGTTTTCAATCAGATACCAAGCATCGGCCATACCAACTTTCTCGAAAGTATCCATCCAAAATAGGGATACCTTAACACTCCTTATTCCCAACATTCAAAGACTTCTACTTCAAGTAAGAGCCAGACCTGCTTTCATCACCATATAACGTGCTCTCGGATGGACCGGGCATGGTTTTCGATGCTTCCTCCGTGGACACCATAGTCACAACCGGCCTTCTCGATATAGGACGATTGCATAGCCATAGCATCGCCGGATAGCGAAAAGGCGGTACAATTACGTCGAATGTATATGTCACTGCACTGCATTTCCTCAGAAATATAAGAGTGTCTGTATGTGTGTGATAAATTCTACTAAAATAGCAATAAATAAATAACTAACTCAAATGTAAGAATATCGGACGCCTAGTAAAGGTATAAACATAACCAATGAATTAATATGTGTCCTCATCCCGATCAGTAATCTATGCTAAAGATAGAGAGTGTGAGTGTGGAAAGATTAAAAGATAATCGAAAAGGAGCAAGCTATTTAAACACATAATCAAATATAATAGAAGGAGATAAGTATGTATGTCTTACACAAACTTATGAGGGAATAACGAGACTTAGATTAGGTTATAACAAGGTTATGAATAATAAATCATGAACAACGCTTTTCAGACTTAATATTAAAGTATATAGGTAAAACCGTCCATACAAAGATAATATATACTTGTATTAAAGGGTAAGTATAATTGTCAAGGGCCTGTTAAACACTGAGGATAGGAACATACGAGTTCTTAAAACTGTAACAAAATAGGAAAACAAAATTTTGCTACAAAATTAAATTAGGGCTGGCTGTAATGAAATGAATTACAAATAATACATATATACACAGAAGTTAATATCATTAGAATGACTTTCTACTAAACAGTGCGCGATTAATAACTCCGTATTATAATATAAGAACAAATAGAACTTGCTTATATCTATACCTGTCTATAATATATAATTAGTTACACGTATGTATAAAAAGAATGATTTCTAAATTAGATAAACTCTAAACTCGTCATCCCGAATGAAACAGTGAGACTTTCACAAATCTTGACTGTTCACTTTTGACGGTCCTAAACGATGATCATGTCTGACCTAACCTCTACCTTTTATATATCGCACAGTTATAAATTACACGTTATAAGTCATTTCAAACTTTTTACTTTGAACATGACAACGCCCTGCAGTGACTTATAATCTCACGCCATCTCTTTAAGGAGGGAGACTTCCTTCCAATGTAATGATGTGTTGCCCTCAACAAGAGTAGTCTTGATGCCGAGGACGACATCATTTTTAAGTTAGAGAATGTGACGCTCCACATATTTATAATGCCTTTTTGAGTATAAATACATGACATCCATTATGAATAATTAATGGCACATTAATTATTCATAAGTTAAGGTTAGCTATGTTAATAATTCATTATTAAAGTGGAAACCTAACCTAAAACCCTAATCGAATTTAGGGCTTAACCTAATATTAAAAAGGGCTAAAATACCAAATTAGCTAATATTAACAAAGTCACCACCGCCCCAAATCGATTGGGCAAGGCAGAGTTTCCAAATTGGGACACCCACCCCAATTTGCCCCAATTGATGCTGCCCCAACCCCCGAGGTCATTTTCGACCGCTCCAGCCAAGGAAGGATGGCGACCCGTGAGGGATAGTGGAGCTAGCTATGGTTCCTGTTAGTACATAGTTAGCTTAGTTGTGATTCTAGTAGGTTAGCCTCATCGCTTCTTTGCTTGTCTCTCGATGATGATTAACCCTTGTTTGATAGTTAGAACTATTCTCAACTATTGATTATACTCGTGATGGATGGGTGGATGTATCTTTGGTAGTATCTCTCTAGTTCTTCCGTAGCTGGGATTAAGGGGGTAGAGACCTCTCAGTAACCTATGTCATTAGTATGCTCCTAGTAGCTCCCGTAATACCTGCCAGTAAAGTGCGGCGGTGGTACAAGATCCCACCGGCCGTGGAATCTATGGTATCATTGAAGCACCGGACAAGGGGCCGTGGTGATGAAGTGTGGGTGGGGTCTCGAAAGCATAAAAGGCTACGGGACTAGGCCTAATAGCCGCCGCTGAACCCTACCGGTATGGGTCCGGACACTCCACTGGTACGCTTGTGTGAGCACCATGTACTTTGAGTAGAATTAGGGAGTAAGTCGGGTACGGATGCGGGATCGCCGATGCGGCACGCATTCTCTAGCTCATCCATGGATTCAATGCGACTGGGAAGGGACATTTCCACTGACTCATCGGACCGGGGAGATGTAACCCGGAGTAGTCCCGGCGGGTGATGCCTTGAAACGCTGTCTCCTGAAGGCTACAATGACGCCATAGCTTGATTCACCATCTCAAGAAGTGTGCACAGTGAGGGGCGGATGGAGTGGACAACCCTAGCCGATGTTCTATGCCAGCCAACGCCATGTCAAGATTCTGTCTGCCCCACGCTCTCCCGAGACCTAGCCGCGGTCGAACCTCACCGAGTCCGAGCCGGGTAGAACCTTGGGTTTGGGAAGTTGTCTCTAGTATTAAATGTATTCCCTCTGTTATTATATGTGGATGGATGTGCAACCCTTCGTGGTGGTTATTTATGATATGATTATGTTGTATGCTAACTTGTATTCATGCTTCCGCGACTTAGGAGTCCCATTGAAGGCGTGGGCCGAATGACACCTCCGTGTCCTTCACCCGGGCATCTTTCTACGGATGGTCCGAGTTAGACGGAGGGCCCTGCTCATGGTGAGCTGGGTCGCCATGGGAGGGGAAGTCCTCAGATGTATATCTGACCGGAGCCGCGATATGTTCGGGGGCGTCCGCAATGGTATCAGAGCCATGATTTTGGTTGACCAAAATCATAGCACTGACCAAATCTCTAACCCGTTAGTTCGGTAGTTGAGTGGGAGTTTAAGCTAGTTGGACTGCCTAACTTTTCGGTGATTTAGTCTTGTGCTAGGTTGATGTAATAAATTGTGAGTTTTAGGAAGTTTAGGGCGATTTTGGAGGGAAAAAGTTGTGACTTGAGGACCCAAGTTTAGATGGGCCATAACTTTTTGTAGGTAGCTCAGATGAAGGCAAAAACGGTTCCAATGGATCGGGCACCTCCCAAATACCCTAGGGGGCGCATGTTTCCCGAGGTCGAAATGGCAACACCAAGGCGAAAAGTCAAAAGGGGCGCTGCTAGCGGATGAGGTGTTTCTTTTTCTGAGTTATTAGCGATAACGCCATCAAATCACCATACGGGTCCGCCAGATAAAAAATACGCGTCCTCGTTTTTAAAAAGAATTTTCGCCCGCGTTTTGAACCCCTGACCTCCCACTTCCAACCCAACACTCTTTCCATTTTGCCAACTATCTTTACATCTGTTTTATCCCTTTGTTATACATATTTAATGTTCTATTTTATCCAGTTAGTAGTTCTTTTAAGCAAAAGGCACATCATGGGATTGAACCCCTGACCTTCTGCACCCAAGCCAACACCTTTACCAATAAGCCAACTTCTTTCTAAAAGAAATATAATGCTTTTTCTAATATTTATAGTTCATCTTTAGTATTAAATGTATTCCCTCTGTTATTATATATGTGCCACCCTTCGTGGTGGTTATTTATGATATGATTATGTTGTATGCTAACTTGTATTCACCCTTCCGCGACTTAGGAGTCCCATTGAAGGCGTGGGCCGAATGACACCTCCGTGTCCTTCACCCGGGCATCTTTCTACGGATTGCTCATGGTGAGATGGTTGCCATGGGAGGGGGAAGTCCCTGTATGTATATGACCGGAGCGCCGTATATGTTCAAGGAGCGTCACAATCTTGAGTTTTAAGCATACCAAATCGATTCTCTTCAATTTCCTCTTCAAAATCGATTTTCCCTAATGTCTTCAACCGAATAATTGAATGCCATTTGGTGTGCCAATGGTGAAGATTTGAAATGTTCTCAAATGATTGTGAAGATTAGAATGCGGATTGCCAATGAAATATGCGCAATTGAATCGATGTGCAAATTCATAGAGAGAAAAGTGTATAGGAATTTCGTTGTAGAGTGGGTCGATAACAAGTACCTGACGAGAAATCAATATAGAGGAAAGTAAGGGCATTTTCATAATTAATAGAAATACAAGGGCATTTTAATCATTTATATACAAAGCACAAGGGCATTTTTATAAATTGCCCTTTTAGTTTAACCATGGCGCATAAAGACAAAAAAATAGCACTCAAGAAGTCGAGACATATATAGTAAAAAGGCTTTGAAAAGAAATGGAAACGATGAAGCATGTTATGAATCTGATGAGGAGAGCATTCAATAAGAGACAACATAGAAGGGAAACAATTATCTATTAAGGGCAATTTATAAAATGCCCTTGTATTTTCAACCAATTATTTAAAATGCCCTTGTATTTTTATCTAGCCATCTATTAATGATAAGGACACCGGTAACAACACCGCTGATAATTACTCAACAAGAACAGAAACACAAGGAAAGGAAAAAACAAAATTAAAAGTTGAAAAGCTTAGCAAGAAGTGGACTTAACAATTAGGATTATGGAGGAGTACATGATAGAAAGAAGCAATAGGCTGCAAAATAAAAAACTGACATCACTCAAATAATGACAATTGTAGAAGATTGAAGCTATTGGCCTAAAAATGTAGAGAAATGGAGAAATTCTATGGTAGAATAAATGCAGGCATTGAAAGAATATAAGCATATGAAATAGTGGTAAAAACAACTAGCAAAGACGTGGTTGGCAACAAATGGATTTACAAAGTAAAAAAAATAGCAAAGGGTAAGAGACAATTGAATACAAGACTCCTAGCAGAGCAATTTCCTCCTGTACCAGGGTTAGCTTTTGCAAATGCTAATAATTTTGCATTCAACCTACTATTGAAGATCTTGAACTATTGCAAACTCTCAGACTATGAAACATGAATCTATGACATATTCAACAAAATCTTGACTTATTAAGATTTTAATAGATAGCACTTTAAATTATAAGATATGTATGTATTATTTAATTCTTCTTGATTTTAATAATTTCTATAATTAATACAAGTCCCTTGTTATTTAAGGTCTGTGCAGAATGAAATGTGTATTGTACGAATAAATTTTCCTTAGATTTATTTTTGGTGGGATTGTTCAAGGTTCCTGATCCTAAGTATGTTAGTTAGAATGGATATCTACAAATTGCTAATATCATATAGGAACAGATCATAATTTAGAGATCTTGGGCACCCTATAAGAACTTTTCTCTTAGAGATGTTCTCATTTTGCCATGAAGATTTATTTTTCCCACTCGCTTAAATTTAGTGGACCGAAGTTACTAAAGAGACTTATTTTTGGGCCAAATATTTCACTTTGCATGTAATAGTAATGGATGGTTCTGAATGTAAAGAAGATGTCTATAAGGAAGAGTAATTTGATATAATTATCTCGATACAAAAGGGGCAAATGTTCAAATTACATATGGATTTCCATAAAATATTATTGAATACCAGATCTCATGAGATGCCCAATTAATACATTGGTACATGAGATGCCTACATGTTACACTTGAACTTTGAGAAGTATATTTGCAATTTTTGAAATTGTATAATAGTTTGTGATGCTACGAAATAATATTCCAAAACTACACAAAGTCGAATTTCTACAAACGTACACATAGAAAAAACTAGGTGTAGTTAAGAAACAGGAAGATTTATATCTATGACTTATAGTAGACAGATTTCCAAAGACATAAAAACAATCCAGAAAGATTTGCCTTTGAAACATGTGAAAGGCACTTAGTTGACTAGATGAAGCATTGTGTTCTGCTCGAATAAGACTTAGCTTGGTGAAGTATTATGGAGATTAGTCGAATACCCAATAAGATGTTTTATTACATCGTAGAGTTGGCTAATAGAATCTTTGCTATCAAATATGTATCTTCAACAAAGATCACAACTACACATTCTCCATGTAACAATGGCCCTTGTAATATTCTTTTTTTTTGTTTCCTATTTTACTATAAACTCGTGCCTTGTTAAATTTTGAATGCCTCATTAGGCATAATTGATATTTTATTTACTCAAGTATCATAGTGCACTAATTGCATATTTTTTTTTTATACAACCATTAGTGTGTTTGTGTATTTTCATAGGATTATGTGTAGTATATATGTCGCAAAAACGCCATCATTAAATAAGAATCATATAGTTTAAGAACCATATTTATAGTATATTATTTTTATATTGAAGCAATCAAATATCCTCCAAACAGAATCCAATTAATCTTGCATGGAGATGAACGGAGGTAGACTGATCGCTGACGGCAAGAAGTTTTCTAATACATGTCGATTATGAACATTTGCTTGTAAGCCCAAATGCTTTTTCACTTTGTAGGTTGCTTTAGTGGATTTTTTTTTATCTCTCCGCTATGTACTTCTCATTTTTCTTATTTCCGTGAGCTCCATCATGTTCCTTTGCTCCCATTGTTATGTGATAGTTGTAGGACCAAATGGGAAAGAACATCAAGTTTTTGTAGATCCGCAGGGCCAAAATTGTTTTTTTTGCCAAGGATGGGAAGCTTTCTTTGACCGATAATCTTTTCAGAGATGGTGATGTTATTTTTTTGTGTGATATCGAGGATAGCAAATGTGGATATTTGCAAAGAAGTGCGATGGCAAAGAATCGACCAAAGCCCTTGGAATTTGGCGTAGAGGATGGAAAAGCACGGCAGAAGTTGTTAATGCCGACAAAGACATACCGTAAGACTCGTTAATGTATCGATGATGAACCGCACATTAAGAAACCTTTTAAAGTTCCACCGCCAAAACGTATTTATTCATCGATTGGTGAGTAAAAATTTCCCCTTTGATTAGTTTTCCTTCCTAAATTCTTAGCTCTCTATTTTCTCAGATCGAGATTGAAGGAGGAAGATCGCTGGCTTAATGCCTCCAAGGGGTTCTCGCAATCCTTGTTCATGGACCGATGGTATTGACACTAATTTGAAAGCAAAACCAAATGATATTGTTTGAGTCATAATTGGGACCTGCTAATCAGCCACTATTCTCTTAAAGTTGGTGATATATTGGAATTCCAAGTCATAGGCGAGCTTGAATGGACAATGAACATCTATCGTGGTGGAGCACAAGATGACCGTAAGAAGTTCTCAATATGTAATTTTATATAACGTATATTTTGTTGTCTCAGGTGAATTTTCCATTTACAACTATTAGCACGACTATATACTAACCTGCTCATACTTTGTAATCACAGAACTAATATATTTTACTACTTATCTTTTGAAGAAGAGTCTAATTTTCTCAGATATACTGCATAATTTTTGATGCAATTTATTTTGGAAATCAATAAAATTATTCAACTGTTGGTGGTCAAAATTTACAGCACATAAAATAGCATAAGCAATCTAAGGTCGAATTTTACTACTGTGTAGGAAACAAAAAGTAGTCTCCGGGAGTTTGTCTTCCATGAACTTTGTATGGTGTGCTTCAAATGCCTTCCCAATTTGGTTTTTGCCAAAGTGCGCTTTGTTATATAGGTATTCAAATATAGAAGAAGAAGAAAGGAACACAACCTTCACAAGCATATTGTATTTCATGTAAAGCAAGACAAATTCTACAGGCATATTGTGGTTGCTTGGGTCATTTCTATCATGAGTTTCTATCTCTATTACATCATTGTCAGAAACACTTTTACGCCATCGCTTTTATTCCATTTTCTTGTGAGAAGTGCCATCTCGCAGATCCTCTTTTCTTTTGTTTGAATGTGAGAAATCATATCACCCCTTCTCGATTCATTCTTAGGAATGATGTGTTCCCCGGATTTTAACATTGGTTTTAGCAAAGATGTGATCGGTAGAATGGCATCTATTTTCCGTGATGCCATATATATTGTATGTGACTTTCTTTGGTGCTGCTTTTTTTTTTATGAAGTAGTTAAGGAACAATTCATTGCTCATCTACCTTTGTGTAGTCCACAAGTGCAATGGCGTTGTTGTCGCTGACATTTGTATGCTGCCCGCCTCTGTATTTCTTGCTTTAAGGTTGTAGATGTTAAAGTGTACAGCTATAATTTTGGAATACTCTTTTTTGTTGAAGGTAAGAATATGGCAGTATATAGTTCTTGATGAGACTCAAGTAGTGAATAGTGCATCCGTGAAAGAAGGATGTCTATAACATTGTTGCAGGAGCGTTAAGAAATGGCTGCCTGTTGCTTTCTTCTATGCTTAAACAGTCATTGTTGACTGCAAAAAAGATCTTTCTATTTATAGTATTTTTTCAAAATACAAAAGATGAAGATTTCCCACAAAAGAGGAGCACATGTCTGTTGTTAAGAAACTAGCTAAGGACGATCCTATATAACCTTTAAATACTATAACTTATCATAAGTACACTTAGAATTGCCTGTGGTCTCATAACAATAAGTTTTAGCTTTCATTGACGTAACCATCATTTAAGATGATCCATTGGTCGCAAATTACTACCTCGATTTCATTATTTCGCTGCAATACAAAATTTGATGTTGATGGTACGCTTGTTGCTTTGTGCGGCGCCCTTCCTTGTCCTAGGTAATCGCACAATCATCCAATATCGGGCTTACATACAATTTGTAGGCAAAAGATAATGAGATTCTCGATGCTTACTTCAATTTGATTTCGTGGTTTGAACAATAGTACTTTTAATTCTTTCCATGTGTCCACCCCCGCAATTGGGTTGAACAATGCAAATGGGCCAAAGGATCCATAGGGAAGATATCGGTGAAGCATTGAGTGAATTGTACCCCTGTGCTGGTCTCCAGGTGCACGCTCTTCTAGCAAACTGAACATAAAATCTGGGAAATATCGTTCAATTCCTAGTGCACGGAAAATTGCACTAGGAAATTCCTTCAATCCATCCACATTTTATGTGTTTTACTTCTTCATCGTGATCGATCTCGCATCGCAATGCATAAGAACTTGTTAGTATTAGTTGTTCTCGCCACTACATCACCGAGAGTGGAATGCCCATCCCCGATCCGACATCGCTCAAAGTTATCCGCAAAAAGCATGGATTAGCTTGCGATGTTAAAAGTGCATCTTTCCTAATTCTCTAATCCATAAACGACTTCACTTTCTATTGTCTAATTTGAGAATTTTCTTTGCAAATAACCTTGGAGCAATTGAGCAAGAACAGTAAACGAAGAAGTCGAACACAGATCAGACGTGCATGCATGTAATGATGCATCCCATTGGTATTTATAGCATCAAGAAATTCTATAAGTCGCCTATCATAAATGCTAAAAGCTACTTTAGCCGAATTTAAGCGATGATTTGAAGCGTAATGGATACCGAATTGTATCCGATCTTCCTTTTAATTTCAAAGACGCAATTCATAATTTATGAATTTAATTGTATATGTCAAAGATGTAAAGGCATATTCAGCTTTTATATTAGTCTCAAAATATTAGTGGTGTACAATTTGTCAATGGTAACAACGTGTTTGAAGAAGCAAAATATTGCCATTATTGGTTGTAACATTAGAAGCTTAATGTTGCATGCATATGGACTCTATATGCCAAGGTGCAACATCAATGATATTTTCTTATGCTCATCTCACTTAGCAAAGTCTTGTGTTTTTAATAAACAGTCGCTATCCCCTTGTAGATGCCACTCTCCCATCATATACGATAGAATAGAGAGCAACCCCTTTCCAGAAGTTACGGGGCTATTTTGCCCCCTCACCCGATCGCCTGTAGTTCATTCCCCAGAACGCCTAGGATATCCTACTTAAGAATCTTCCCAGGGCAAGGTTGCATTCAATACACACTTATTGCACCTTACAAACCTTGCATGCAATGTCTAGGATGTAATGTTATTTATCCTTATTCCACTAACATATTTGAGTTCAAATATTAAATCATAAAGAAACATAGAAGGAAAAGCAAGATAAGATTGAATGAAAAGACTAGGGGGAACGATAATACTTCTTATGTCTAAGTAGTGAAATTATTTTATAGACCTCAGCATTGTTGTTTTGCAAACCTTTATCTTAAAAGGTTATCATCATAAACAGAGACGAATCATGTTTGTCTTGAAAACCTTACTCTAAAAAGATTATGACCATAGATGTGGGGAAAAATTATGGATCGAATGGGAAGGAACCACTTTTGTAGTTGCACACGATGATTGACTATTTCAACCTAATTCTGATTGGCATACAAAGAAATGATAGCAAGATTGCTACTATGGGCATATCCTGCATTCACATATGCCTATGGGTCATTATTTAATTTACCACTACATTATTATGATAGTTTCATAATTGAATCTAAGCATATATCACTATTAGAAAGCATAAGAAACACATGAAATACTCGCACGAACTTACGAGACAATGTTTTTCTACTATGGTTCTTCTCAAAATTTATTTTGTTTTAATAATTTGGCCTAGATATCTTCACAGTTTTTTTAAATTCCCAGAAATTTTCTCCGAGAGTGATAGAACGCACTGTTTTGAGACCAAAAGGCAAAGAATGGATATCTTGTGATAATCAAAGGTCGCCATATAGCTTTTCTTCCCTCGAGCTCTACGCATGAGTAAAACACTAAAACGGCATCCTACATTTTTCGTATGAACCTAATGGACCAGAAATCCATGTCGAGGACCTTCTTGCCTTGTGATGCGTTCTCTCGTCACCGACTTCTCAAATAGGCATGTCTCAGGAAGATGCGAATTCTCTAATGTAAATTCCCCTAATATTCCCTTACGATTCATTAACGTAGACGCGAAAAGTTCCTTAGATGTTATATAAGGAATCTGATGAAACCTTTTCATAGGTTTATTGCATCTTGGCTCCAAATGAAATATCCTCTCCAACCTAATAACTAGGTTTGTTCTTAGGCCTCCTCATGTGAAATGTAGGTTTAATAGATGAGAAATTGAAGCACATCTTAATTACATCCATTTGGGACATCTAAGAGGTAAAACGAGACATAACCGCCTATATAGTTTGTGCCCTTAAGAAATATTCTGCTTTTGCATTGTGGATAGACAATCTCAAACGTGTCTTCTAAATCTTTTAAAGCAATCCTAAGGCATTATGGAATATGAAAGTATACAACGAAGAGATCTCGGTTTTAATTCACCTTATACCATCTTAGCTCTTCAAATTGCAGCGATCTATTATTTCAAAGGATGCTATTTAATAGGAAAACGGTTGAAGTCCAATTCAAGAACTAACTACAAAGAAGTCTTGAAGAATTTAATAATTAAGAAATTAATTATGTTATTCAAATTTGTTCTTCCTCATCTTGCCTCTCTCTTTCTTGTCCATGACCTTTGTTACTCGGCCGATGATCCTTTTGTCCATCATAACCTATTCCTCGCACCACTTGGACATTCTCATGCTAAGTGTCTACTTTCTCAACATATAAAACAACCTCAAGCACTCCGAGGCAAATAATTCCTAGTAATTGCATATTTCCTCGCAGTAAATTGTCCACTTCCTCCAAATTTGAACCATCCCCAGTCACCCCCGGATCATGTTGTACATTTGCTTCCTCTTCCTTCAAATCCACAAATTCTTTCTAGAGCCCTCACTATTTCCTCCACTATATCCGATATGTATATGTTCTTATGTTTGTCCTCCCGAATCCGACCGCTGATCCGAGATCCTACGGCTCACGTGGGCTTTGGGATCGATCCTACTGCCCCATGGCTTGGGAGTTTGTGTATAGACTATATATGTAAGCTGATCCCACGGTCCGTGTTGATTCGATCCTCGATCGCCGGTCCCGAGATCCCACGGCTCACGCTGGTTTGGGACACATCCCACGGTGCACATGGCTTTGGGAATTATATGTAATCGATCCTACGGCCCAGTGTTGTTCTTGATCTTGATCGCGATCTAGGATCCTATGACTCATGTTGCTTTAGATTTTTGCCACATGGCACGATCTCGGCCCTTGATCGGGTCCAAGATCCGATGGCCCACGTTGAATGCTCATCGTTTAAGGAAAGGCTTTTAAAATTTTTATGTTGTGTGGAGGATTTGAACCCTAGTCATTGACCCCCACTTCCATTCTAACCACTAGACCAAGCATTAATTCTTCCAATTTATGTTTCAAATATACTTAAGGGTAACAATCCAGTTAAGATAAAATCGAGTATAACATTCTAACTAGTTCAAAAGAGTTCTAGAATAGAAAGTTCTAGAATCTTCTAGAAAATTCCAAAAAATTCTAGAAAATTCTAGAACATAAGAGAATCTCGGGGAAATCTATGAAAATTCTTCTAGAAAGTTTCAAATTGTTCTAATAGGTTCTAGAATGCTCGAGAATGTAGGAATCCATGGGAAGGCAAGAGAATCTAGGGAAATACTTCCAGAAAGTTCTAGGACATTTTGAAAGTCCCAAATGTTCCGAAAAAGTCTTAGAATGTTCTAAAAAGTTCTAGAATGTAAAGGAATCCGTGAGAATCTAACTAATCTAAGAAAATCTCATAAAATGTGAGAGAATCTAGGAAAATATTTACAAGCCTAAGGGAATCTCTTAAAATCTAGGGGATCTAAGGGAATCTTCATAAAATCTAAGGCAATCTAAGAAAATGTTGATGAAATCTTAGAGTATCTAGGGGAATCTTTATAGAATCTCTTTGAATCTCATATAATCTAAGGGAACCTTAAAGGGATCTAAGGGAATCTAAGGGGATCTAAGGGGATCTTCATAGAATCTTGGAGAATCTACGGAAATCTAATGGAATCTTATAAAATTTAGAGAAATCTCCACGAAACCTCCAAGAGAACCTTGGTAGAATCTTAGAGAATCTATGAATTTAGAGTATTCTCAAGACATTCTTTTAGAATGTAGGGCACCCACAAGAACTTGCAAAGATAGGAACATGCTAAAACTCCTAACATGCACCATAGGACGATTAAATTTCTTGTATATGGATACCTATTTAGCATTTCCATTTGGTGTTATTTTCAAATCATGAATGCCAACCAATGTTCTATTGTTATGTATGTTGATCGATGTGTTATTGTCGCCGGCGATCATGTTCTCGCAACAATTGGGTTTCCTTTGTGCAAATGTATTGGCCATTTAACATATTGTTTTTGTCAAACATTGAAGTTGTTAATTAGTGTATAAGTCCTCGTTGTAACATAAACGCTTAGTACTTTTGGCTTAATGTGGCTTTGGAAGTTTATGCCAAGCTAACTCACTTTGATACCCCATAATTGAAGATTACTTTTCAAACATTTGGTCGCCATCTTCCAAAGGTTTCCGTGGCGAAGTAAGTATTGGAACAAAACAGCTTGCCTCCACGCCTTGTTGTATTCAGCTTCCTACCCCTTTTATGACTATATGCACTCCTCCCCATTTTCTTTGGTTCAATTTGAATAAATCTTATTGTATTGTGGAGCAAATTGTGCCATTTGAAACAACATCGCCACCTCACACCGTGCAAACGAAAATGGGCCATTTATAGGTAAATGTCACATGAAGCCAGCCATTTAAAGGCAATGGTGCGACAAATATTTCTCAAGAAATGGAGCAACACAAGTTAATACGAATGAAGCACACTTGTGTCATGTCCATAGTATTCATGACTACCATTGTTTGGAGAGCTATTTATTCTTCAGATATTTTCATATATGTTCATATATTTGCATTGAACTTGCTATTTGGGACTCAATTATACTGCTCATCGAACGATATTTTATGCAAACACAATATTCTTTAAAAGATATGGAAGATCTATCATAGATTATCTTTAGTGATTGCAAATTAGAAGTCATGTAATAACAATTGAAATGCTAACTTCATAAATTGCAAACCTTAACATTATTTGGTATATGATATTGACCATTGTATTTGGAATTGAACTTGCAATAGTGAAATATTAGGACAGAATAAAGCAAAGGAATTCAACACATTGAAGTCAAATTATTTTATTGATCAAGCAAAGAATAACTATAGAGCAAAATTTTCAAAAAACATACATAGATATTATTTAACTTTCACCATAAAACATGTTTATAAAAGTGATACCCTCTCACACTTTAAGGTAGGGAAATTGAGCTTAGAATATTAACCATGTATTCTTTTAAAGGTAAAACTACCATGTTCATGCCTACACCGCCAAAATCCGCATTTAGCACAATAATATACCGGAAAATAGAACCACCTGAATATCTTAAAGATGGCTCTAGTTTGCAAGTAAGTCGATTATTTGGCCTAGCTAGTACTTCCTCAAAGAACTTCCTTTTCCATTGAGGCAAACTTCAAATGCTCTTCTTATCACGCCGATAAATGCATGATCAAATCGAAATAGAGTAAGTAGAAAGAACTCGACACCAGATAGAAAACAATAATTAGCCTAAACACGAACATTTAATTGGCCAAGAGATAAACTATAAACTTTTCTGGCTTAAAAGCCCTTCAACTATAAATGGAAGCTTCATTTTATCAATTATTGAATGAATTATGACCAGCCGGGATTTATGAATAAACACATGACAAACAACTTGACATTCAATGTCGCTGGTATAGTCCATCTAACATTTTTAGGTTCTTATATTCAATCCAACTACAATATTACAAATCATGGAAAGGGCATTCAATATATATTTATCGGGAGTCCGATCATACATTGGAGAACATAAAACAAATGTGGAACTAAGAATAGATCACATAAGGAAAACATTCAAAGAAAACAAAATGTCGCTTTCCTAAACATAAAAAGCCCCTAACACTAATTAACTTCGAGGCTTTAGCCTATGTAAAGTCGCACCTTCCGTAACTTTCATATTCCATTGAAGTTCATCTCCATGCAATTTAAATTTAAGATATCACCAAGTCGTAAGCCAAAACAATTTTTGAAAGCATTCCAACCATGGTCGGACGATGCTTGCTTTTTTTGCTTGCTAACCCCGCTTCATCACCAGTCCGATAATTACCACAAGGATCCTTTGGGAGTATTTCACCACCTATCTTCTTGTTCTAGTATCTAAGCAAAAAAAAAGGAGTAGTAATTCAAAACATTTATAATACTTTGAAAGCAAAAGATAATACGCCAGCATTCAGCCCCTCTGCTGAAGTTCGCCAGAGAGAGGAACACGGAATGCTTTCTTTGATAATCGGTTCATCTTCATCGATAAATCATCGCCGAACAAAAAACGCCATTCTCGCATCCACATCCACATGCACAGAAAATCCTTGTTAATATCACGCCCAGCCTTTTTTATTTGTATTAGCAGGTCCATTGTCGCTAGAGCCAAGTTCCCAATTACCAAGAGGTTTTACACGATAAGTCCCATCAAGAGCCTTTTTGTCAAGTTTCCGCCAAGTATTTGATGTGAAACACGTAAGAGCAAAGGCCATCAGTTATATGTTGTTTTCGGCAAGAAAAACTCCCATCCTTCAAATAAGAAGATTCTTTTGCCCACCGATACCGCGGAAGACGTAATAATTTTTTCGATTCAACCAACAAGAAGAAGGATTTCTTTATCCGGTGCTATTGCAACTCCTCCAGCCCTACAAAGATGCTTAAAACGTTAGTGATCACAAGGAGACAGAATAACATAAAGAAATACAACCGCTTTTTACCAACAATTCGCCAAATTTGACGTTTAAATTAAACACAAATACATCAACAAACTTCGGTTTTACAAAG
The DNA here is from genome assembly GCA_021234155.1 of Isoetes taiwanensis. Taxonomy (NCBI): domain Eukaryota; kingdom Viridiplantae; phylum Streptophyta; class Lycopodiopsida; order Isoetales; family Isoetaceae; genus Isoetes; species Isoetes taiwanensis. Next base: position 24,480,589 of record JAJEKV010000006.1, read on the forward strand.
GTCGGATTGATTAGGTGGGAGAGCAATTCGCTTAAGAGAAAGCAGAGTAAACAAAAGGAACAGAGGAATTGAAGCAGTACAAATTTAATATCCTATTATAATTATTACATATCTAATCATCCCCCGCCATTTTTAATGACTCGACGATGCCTTCTTACATAAATATTCCATTTAATATTTGCCTATGAATATTATGTATTAAATCAATCTAAGATTATATAGATGGCATGCATGTAATTGAACCTAATTCATTTAGAATTCTAATAATTGCGGTTTACATCCAAGGGCATGGCTTTCTAAGACTCATACAATATATGAATTCGAGGAAAGGAGAACAAACTACTTATTTCTAGAAAATGAACTACATAAACAAATAAGAATTGATAGACAAAATATCTCTAGCAACAATCTTCGAAACATACCATTGTCGATGAGGAAACTACATTTAAACAACATATGTGTTTATTTGACTCGAATGACACCAACTATCTCCATAGAAGAAGCCAACTTGGGATATGGATTCAAACGCCTATTCTCTAAAATGAAGGCAATACACAAAAGAGACCGCAATTTTTAATCTATGCAAGATGAATTCAGAAATTTGAAGGTATTAATTATCCCATGTGACGCCTGATATGTTTGTTGCAAGGTGTACTAATGTGGTGAATCATATGCCGACATGTCGCATATCCGTGAATCAATCATGTCGTGACATGTGGTGCATGTGGTGAATTATGTGGTGAATGATATCACCATTTAAACCCTAAAAATTTGACATTCCTTCGCAGACTTTTTGCAAATCTCCCCAAGCTCTGCATCACGGTCCCGTGATTCAGCCTCCTTCCTTCATGAAAAGTACCCAATGGATCCTATCCGCCATGAAGTTGCTATGCTCTGATAACCTTTCGGCCGATCCTAATTCACTGCTTATGGTGGTTCTTGTGAAACTATCACTTCAACCTAACGTAAAGACAGCTTCTCTAGATACAAATCGATGTACTACAATCATGCCATCATGGGGGTATGTAACCTACACTAATTAACTATAAAACCATTAATTTAGCCATGCTAAATTAATAAGGGTTTAATTAAAGGTTAATTACCCAATTGTTAATTAAGCTAATTAATTCATTAGTTAGAGACACCTAGCCAAACCCGGCCCAAAATGAGGGTGCTAATTCAAAGCAAAGAAAGTAGATCCCCATCCCAATTTTCCCCAAATCGAACTTCAAGGAACAGGACCGCTGAGCTAAACTCTATTCAAGCATGGAGATTCCGTACACCAAAAATCCTTTTTAAATTTAGAGTAAGACTTATACATCTAAAATGTTGTGTGCAATCAAGAAATTTTGTCAAATATATCACCTCCTTATTGTGCACATTGGGCATTATTTCAAATCATCACAAACAAAGCTAAAGGCCGATAATAATCGCTTCTAACTAGTTTCATAGACTTGTTGGTATGGGAAACTCAACATTTCTTAGAGAATGGACTGATAAATACATAAGAATTGAAAATTTAACATGTCTATTTGTTTACAAATATAGTATCACCGCATGGAGAAGTGCAACAATAGTCGCCTCATTAAATCATCCGAGATTTGCAAAGCATTTATTATTCACAAGTTAGATGAATCTACGGCAAATGTTATGGACCCAAACTTAGTAATATTGGTGTCAGTCCGTAGGTGAGATTTGACAAATGATTACCGCGACATTTGATTTGTTTTGCACAACAACATGTATCGAAAAAGGCATGTATCGAAAAGGCACGGGAATTCTTATACTGGATGCATATTCTTTGTACACCAACCTTGCGAAGAAGAAAGCATTCTTGATCATATATGACGCCTTTGAAACGAGATATTATTCTCAAGATTCCATAGCCGAGGGATGACCAAATAATTCACACAAGCCGCTCATGGAAATAACTTCATTCACAAAATATGATCACCCGGACTTTGCCTTGTAACTCTATAAGAACTTGATGCCCCGTGAAACATAAGGTAGAAAACATTCATAAAACAAAAAACTAAGATTCCATATCATGAAATCATTCCATACAAAAAGGCAACTATCATAATGTGTTTAAATGTTTAAAATGTTTAAATGATTTGTTAAACAACTAAATATCATTCAAACCCCCCTTTGTGCTGGCATCCTAATACTTGTGTATGCATGCATAGAATACCCAATATCCCATTGCCTACTATGATACAATAAACTGATATCCATTAATTAAACCGGAATATATGCCAAATAGTTAATGAAATGTAAAGAATATGTAGAGGTTTGAAGTTGTGAAATCACATAGAGGCACGAGATCGCTATATTTTTCTATCCTATATTACATCAAATCCCTGGCCAGAACTTTGTATCCATACAATATCTTTATTAAAAGATATACCTCGGTGAGTTCAATCTAAGGGAATACACCATCATAACTAGCATCTTTTTTAGAGTTTCCCACGGGGCCTTCACTTAATACGCTTTGAAATTGTATGCAACATATTTAACAAACTTTTACCACCAAACCACGTTTTTGCAATGGCCACCTAAAATGCAAAATAAAACAAACTCTTCACAAGTAATCGTGATGGAATTTGTATTTAAAGAAATTGCTTCTTCAGATATACAAAACAAAGGTAAGACGCATGAAACATTGAGAACGCCGCATGTAAGAGCTTCAAATCTACTAATCCGCATTCTTTAAAAGTTCTGCATTGCTTCTAAATTCTCCATCTAATTGAATAGCCTTAGATAATGCTATCTTTGCTCTATCTTATGAAGTTAGACATTGCTCAATAACACTTCGCTTATTACCAAGCAATTTTTCCCCTTTCACTTTTGTTATTACAATCATGGTGCATTTATTGCACCATGATCTTTTCACTATTGTTTCCCGAGAACTTATTCATTCCCCCGAATGTCAATCACCGTCAGTTCAAATTCGCTGTTCTTTTCTCGATAAGAATGACATTGTAACTACTTTCTATTTTGTAACTTATTTAAGTGTTCCATGTCACATCTTTCACCGCAAAGTCTCAGCCAGCCTTCCGGTACCGTGAGAACCTTCGAAATTGTTTTTGAGCTTGAGCATTCGCTTCAATATGGTCCATGTACCGAGGTTCATATTCAACGGTAAACCCAAAGCATCGCTATAATAGACGCCCAACTTTGCCTTCAAAGAATATATTCTCCACCTCCAACTTATCGGCACTTCAAATGTCATTCTTCAATCCCGCTCATATGAACCCCTTCCGTCTCCCTCTCTTCACTATTCAAGCATACCAAGATCCAGACGTGCCTCGCCTAAAACCTAATCTTATAATTTACCGCCTTTTTTCAAACACGCTATCATACACATCATCTTTCGCTGACAAATACCACCACTAAATTTACCAAATGCCATCAATAGATTTATCACTTGTTAAACATCATTTGAGTGACAAATATTAGCAAATAAGTTTCACACGTAGTTTAATCATGGATACGATCGAATACTATCATCCAAATCACTTCATAAGTACCTTCGCTTATTACTAATTAACCAAAATTTATCAGTGTAATTTGGAAGCAGCTTCATAAAAGCAAACACATAGAGTTTGAGAACAAAATCCTAAACACAAAGACAACTTCACAACAAAAGTCAAGTTTCTAATAGATGACATAATATCAATTTCAAATTAACTACTTACTTAGATCGACCACGCCAGAGCCGCATTCTTTATGCAAACGATAACTATACGCTGTCCAACGGAGATTCCAAACTGAACCGATTAAACTCTCCTCCCAATCATTTAGACCTCTTTATTCCGCCTATGACAACCCTTCGATTCAGCTTCCCACCTATAGCCGTGGACTTCACGTGAACCACAACTTCCCGGTGGACTCTTGAATCCATTGTATTCTCAGTCTCAAACCACGCTTTAGTCTAATATTTTGCTAATCCAAAGGTGCTCCATAAAGAGAGAATAATATTCTTGTTGATTATTCTCCGCAATCGATAACCTTGTTAATTTCTATCACAAAATCATTAGCGCATCTCACCCCAATCTTATCTTTACATTATCCCCATTTTTGACATCTCATTTGGTAAATCGCCTCTAAGATTTGTTGTCCTTCATTATTGAAGATAGTAACTACAATTTCTCATGTTGCATCTCCCAACGTTGCATGGAATATATACCATCATAACAATGACATCACACATCCATTCAAACCACTGGTAAATCGGGAGCTCTCTCACCCTTTAATGGTTCACAAGAGTCATTTCCACATTTTCGCGACCAAAATTCTTCGACATTCGCCATTTACCTTCTTAACAAGATCTTTACACATGCCTCATACCACATTGGCTGGTTTGGATCAATAAACGTTATGCAACGCCAAACATTGAAATACCTAATTTTCACAAGAAGAAGCCTTAGAATAAGCGATCGCAAAAAGCAAGGAATCAACATACTCATCATACTAACAACCTACCCGCCTATATCCCCAAATGTATTTGTAATATGTCCGACATACAAATGCATCTATCATGTAATGTACCTGCCGGCATCGTTGTACACTGTCGCCCTCTTGCTCATACCTTTTAGTGTGATTGAATTAGCATGCTACAATATTTAAAGGGAACTCAATGTAACCCATACCATGTAACGCGAAGGCGTTAACGCCGAATTTCTGATTTAATTCCATCATTGTTTTATTTGTTGTTGACAAAGAGACACCGCAGAAGACACCATCTAATCAGCTTCAATCAGCAAATTTAATTCAATCAATAGTATTAGTAGAACCGAATTTACAGTTCTAACACTATCGTAAGATACTATTGGATGTCACACAACATTTGCAAATGCCTTTCTCTCCTTCATTCACAAAGAAGATCTCCCCATAGGCTCACATTTACACTTTTTCCACCGAATATGTTTCCTTTTGTTAGAAAATACCTGCACGCTGTAGGTTGTATTATAAAATACCTTCATCAAGGAGGCCGATGGTAATGCTTTTAAAACATCTGTTTATCATATTTCCTACAAACGCTTCACACAAAGACCGAAAGCAAAACAATTCCAATGACATCTCGTAAGCAGGAGAAATTATACAATGTATTCTATCTCAATACCATAACAAACAAATCCAGTATTTCATGTAATTAAGACCACTTTTCCATCAAGGTACCAGTGCAATTCATCTACTTTTTGCAAACTTTGCTCCATTGAGTTTCACCTCCTCTCAGCCCCATCACCGGGTAACTTCAATATTGACAGGCATCAAGCTGCTATTTGATAGTCATGGTTTACTTGCTATATCGCTTGTTCGGCCTGTAACTCCTTTAGAGATGTAATACACCTACATCTCCACAAAGAACTTCAACGACTACTTATTCATGACATAATCCCCAATTATGCATCAACCTATAACCTACCTTCATCAACTCAAGTCTATTGTAGAATTTATCAAATTACCACAAACATTGTTGCTTGAATTTCCGCTCTCAGATATATTAAGATCTAATTTCTAAATATTCATAAAGCAAGGGAAGTAAGAATCGAATCAACTCAAATTTGTAGGCTACATCATTGTCTCTTAGCTCCACATTAAACAATTTGCCTGTCTTCGCCTCAGCTTCTCAAACTCTCGTGTAAGGTCCTTTTCCACATTACTTTTACTTTAATTGTCCAATTTGCTTGGTAAGGAGTTAATTGAACCAATGGACAAATTGTTCTCCCAACTTCCCATGTTTTCAAAGATCATTTGTACCGCAACATTTTCTCAAAATAAAAATCTTTTACATATAAGAGAAGAGAGATGACATCAAGGTTACCTAATCATTTCATGCACACACACGCAAGAGCTCAAATACCTAGAATTACCTAGTCACAAGCGAACACAACCAACACACTTTCTTCGTACACAATTGAAGTTATCAAAACTCCATCACAAAATAATGGCAAAAAAAATTACCAACTATTCAAGCAATTTCTAAAAACAACACATCTCTAGTCGCTACAGATGCCAATTTTCGCTCAGAGGGGATCAACAAGATCTTCTAGTTCGTTTGTCAATGCCGTACACTTGCTCCATGAGCAAAACACATTCGCTGCTCGCTAAATCCAGGGACTATTTTATCTAATGTTAGGCAAGACAACTGCGGGAATGTCGCTGAGTATGCCACCTTTGAGCCGCAAATGACGCCTATGTATCGTAGGTGCAGCAAATACAAGGGGGCCGGTGAAAGAAATCAGCCTCGACAAATCGTGATGTATATTTTCTGAAGTTCGGTCCTCATGTCCAAGAAGCTCTCGACACCACAAATTGTGTATTTCTGTGTATAACAACTCTAGCATTCTTCACAAGCCCCTTTACTCAAAGATCCAACAATCTCATAATTTGACACAATTCCTACTTTAAGACAAAAAGCATGTGTTTTGGGCAAAGTCGGGTGATCATAACTATGAAGAAACTCTATTTTCAGCAACAACGCCAGCGAATTAATCATCACTTTCACTTATGGAATCCCTCGAATAATATCTTTTTCCAGATTCGCACATACGATCAAGAATAGACCTATTAAACTCATCCACATGCACATTTAATGGAGATAAAAATGCCTCTTCTTTCACACAAAGTTGGTCTACAAACAATATCCGCCGGTATGTTAATTTCTCGCGTTCTTCCATAGATGTTGTTGTGGAAAACAAATCAAATGTCACAACATCCGACATTGCCAATTCTCACCTATGGACGATTATTTAGTGTTATTAACTCAATTCCAAGTCCGCAAGATTTCTAACCGATACATCTAACTTGTGAATAATAAATACCTCCAAATCTCGTGATGATTTAATAGAAAGCAGCTATCATAGCACCCTCCCTGCACCGTACTATAGGGCGCCATTCGCCTAAAGTCGCCTGCAGAAAGCCACAAAAAACATTTTCTCCAAATGGAACATCATTTCTGGCCACACCTCAGAGAATCACACTTGCCGATTCAATCGCAGCTCTATTTGCCATCGTAATTATCCCAAATGATTAAATGGCATTTAATCAGCAGCTCGCCGACGTGACGGGCTCAATAGTCGAAAGTGCACAGCAACACTATTCCCGCCATGAATTTTGAAACAATGAGTGCGCAGTTTTTCCCTGCATAAGAGGCCGCCCAATGCAGCTTGTTGCACAGGCAAAAACAATCAACAACTGGACCCCTCTCGATTAACAAACATATAGCATTGAATAGGAAAGTCTTTACCTATACCCAGCGCTTTCCATCAATAAACATGTCTTGTTATCCCCCTCGCCCATGCAACCGTCTTCTGAACATAATCATATATTTGTCCTTGATTCACGTTCATCTTATCACGCATCTTCTTTGACTCTTTCTATGTAAGATCTATGGTGAGGAAACTTTGACAACTTCGGCAACACTAGCTGTGACCTAATGTGGATTTCCGTACAGCCCAAAACCAAAGAACAAGAGAGCCATGTTGCACAAGCACATTTTCAATGCACAAAGAGCTTGTCGCCTCAAAGCAAAGTGCATGTCTCGGGGCCAAATATCATAGAAGTCCTTTATCAGCCATCATGAAAATTCCAACACAACTCACTTGCCGTGAGCACCATCAAGGATAAGCAATGCAAAAAGGAAATGTAATCGATCGCATCGGTGGTAACCAACATCGCCTCTTGCATTGTCACAACCGCCTCGATCTATCATAATAAACCCATAACGCTTACCACTTCTTTGATAGGTATCATAGGTAGTCCCATTATACTTCTTTTTAAGTCTTCCCAACACTCACCGAGTATGCAAGCCAAGAATCGCCGAAATAGAATAGCTCCCCCTCATCGCGGCATCACCAACCTTATTCTACAAAATAAGGGTTTGCTGCATTTCTTCTCAACTATGTTCCTAGGAAGTCGCTGCCTAGCTAGTTCAAGGTGATCACCATCGCGATAATGCTCTATCCGCATAGATACAAAGCTGTACCGCTCATAGTAATCAAGATAGGTTAGCCCCAGAATTCTATAGCAGAGGCCTCAAGAAACAATGATCAAGCAACGATCCTGTTGGGCCTCCTATATGATCTACTCATTCTTTGTTGACGATGAAGTGGAAGACACTTTGACACCGTGATACTTTTCTTGACATGAAACTTTAGTATTCGCCATCCCCGGCTTGATCTATAGATACCTTTGCACTTTGGTAATCACGATCTCATCATCAAATTGTCGCTCACCATCAATTCAATACTCCACCTTTGTCAAAACCTTTATAAATATAGTCGTATAGATACATGAAGATATGAACAAATGGCTAACATCAATATTGATATGACAATCAAACCGCTTTTAACAAGAAAGGTGAGTATGACACAAATATATCTATTCAACTTTCCTTCTTCGACATCGCATTACAACCCTTCGAGTCCAAATGTGTTCTTGTAGTCAAGTCTCGAGGATAATGCCAACAAAGATGCCCCATCCTTAGAGCATCGCTCGTGAGGATTGTGCACTCATATATTTTCGCATTCATTTGAGCAAGCACCTCATCATTTTCGAATCTCGATATTAGCAAGTCAATAACCTCAAATGGAATCTCTGCGTTCGGTTTTAAGTACAATATGGCCAATAGCGAGGCAGCTCCACGCTTCGGGAATTCTAACATGGACTGTATACGCAAGCTGACCAACATAAAAAAGAAGAAATTCTTCTCAAAGATTGGAAACGAAAGCATGGAATGATCTCGACAACAATAATTGGCAATGATTCGGGCAAAGTAGCTGTCTAACGCTAACACCGCCTTGATCTCGCCAATCCGATTCGTAGTCATTGTAATAAAATGTGCTGTAGGCCTTCACTTCTGTAAGAGCTTAACGCGATCCGCACTGACCAGCACCACGCTTCTGTAGAACTAATAATCATCGACACATCGCCCACCCCTGTTCTCAATAAAATCATCATCCTCTCAACATTTGAATCATCAACCATAGACCTCAGAAATTCTCATATCCATTAGTTGCCAAGAAATTCAGCCTTTCTTCAATCTTCTAGGAATACATCCAATAAGGTATTCACAAGTCGACTTAATCAAGAAACTCAGACTCATGAAGCAAACGTGATCTATACCAATCCACCATGACATCTGCCGGTCATTATCGTGGAACCATCTCATCAGTCTCCAGCTAGGAAATATAAGCGTGGTATTGCAAGGGTTCATATTGCCGCATCCAAAGATATTCATAAAAACCGGTTGTTGATCTTGGTGAAGCCAAAACCTGGGCGGTATTCTTGGATTAATTAGACCGAGTTATTTGCATGCACTATGGCGCAAAGAACTTCATCAATACTTAACCGCCCATTCTTAATGTCAAGAACACGGACTCAACCGCATTTGCTTCACTGGCCTTTATCATATGACAAGAAGGATTATCAAAGATCTAGAGTCGCCGTTTGGCCTCGTGTCACCCATGCAACGGCAATAACTCCTTTCCGCGAACCCGCCTCTCTCATCACTATTGTCATGAATATACCAATGCAATGATCAGCTGTGTTTTGACGTAGGATATATTTTATAGTATGTCCTACCCATCAAAACAACCGAGATGGCATCCTAATCAGACAAACTCTCCAACGGCAACACCAAGCCCAAGGAAGGCAAACAGATGGTTTTAATGCACGACTTCTTCGCACTCAACCGCTTTCTTCATAAATATCCACAACTAATCCAGGCAATTCGTGTAGCTTTGGTAAGATACGTTCCGCGATGCAAATGTATTAGTTTGACTCTCACCAGCAATAACGCACGCGACAATGCACACAAATCTGTTCCATTACGAATTACCAGCGTGATGGAATAGGACGAAGCTTGCATCTTTAGTATACGCTAATGTATAACCGCCATGCTCGCCACAAATACCACTTCCGAGCACTTCCACATCTCTTTGGCATCTCTGCCCACTCACACTTCCTCCTCAAGATGCTCTCCCACCTAACTTCTACCCGAGGACCACCCGAACTCCCTTTCTCCGGCCGCTTCTCAACCTTATCTTCTCTCTCGAGACAATCAGCAAGACGCCATCTCCGGCCAGACTATTTCAATCTTCAAGGCTCATCACAGAAAGACATGTCCGACTTGGATCAATCTCTACTCTAGGCCTTGGCATTGCAACTGCATCTGCCCTTTGGAAACACGATACACACAAAATATTCAACCTACTACCGCCACCCAAATCCTAGAATACTTAATACACCGCCAGATCAACAAACACAACCTTTACTTATCACAATCCAAAATACCATAACCTTTACCGTAATAACGTGATGATGTGCCCAACCCAGCCCACCTCCTCCCACGACGCACGCCCCCAACCAATTTTCACTAAACCCTGCCCTCCCCGCACATACAAAGTAACACTAACAAAGAAAACAAACTACTCCAACATATAAATAGTCCCTGGGAATTTTAAGGCCTAACAAATTTAAGTAAATTTCTAAGAAGTGTATACTTTATCTACTTCAAGAACCATTGCACATATCGACCGAGGGTCGATCTGACCGATCGACCCGGACGGATCGATCCTGATCGATCGATCTGATCTGAGATCTGACAAATTTCATTAGTTTTTATAACAGAATCTACATGATCCTATACTGATAGAAGGCCCATGTTTTGGGTGTGTAAAGCAAGGTTCCAAACAGAAGTGGAGTCTTATTCATCACTCATACACTTCTCGATCTTAAATCCCATCTCACATCTTTTTTGTCTACCATGTAAATCCTCGCTTAGTCAACTACACCCGCTTCTCTTAGTCCGTTGCTTTCTATCTTTCAAATTTAAAAAATCGCTTTAAATATTCTGTATTCTGCCACTCTTAAAACTCAACCCTGTATATTGCCAAAGATGATTTGTAGCTTTGAAATGGAATACATTGCTCTATCGCGGAAGACTGAAGGGTATTGTAAGCTTCAAATTGTGCCACCATCTGCATCTATACTCATTTCACCTCAATCTTCTAAGCTCATCAACAAGTATATCTAACTTGGTGATAGCAAGCCCGACGAGGCTCTTAGACAGCCAGCCACTTCCTTCACAATGTTTGACCAAGATATGCTCCAAGAGAGGTCTCCACTATCGCTATGCACCTGAAATGGGCAAGAGATGCACGCTTTTCTCAGATTCTTTTTGTGTCAAGTACCTTTTGTGGTATTTTGATTCATGAGTCGAGAACTTTCAACCAGCCAATAATCCAAAATGTACACTCTTATTTACTATAGTCAGAGAAATTCACTCGTTAGTCAAAAAAGAAGCCCAGACTTCTCTTGATTGCTGCGTCAGGCATTCTCATCAGCCAAATGAGAAAGCCAGTCACTAATTCTAGGTAGATCCTGGGTTCACACCCCTTTTTTCCCTTTCTATGAAAATGCGGATAGAACAAGCGACCAACATATTTTTTTTGCATCATAGCATAGTGCCACCCATATATCCGCTAAATCCATCCGCCTACACTAATTCTTCGTGGAACACTATGTAATCTAATTGTCTGAGCAGCATGTGCTTCGAAGATCATTACCCTTCTAATCCGTGATAAACTCTCATATAATCCTTCCGGACCCAGTAAGTATCCAAAATTCTTTTAATTGAATTTTGTTGATTATCAAATGATGTCCAATTTCAATGCAATCCTAATGCAATGTAATCTCTCTTAGCATTCACAAAATTTAACTAACTTCCCAAGCTTCCTAGTCGTCATCTACCCCAATTAATCTATGATGCTTATCACAAAAAGAGCCTAAACAAAACTTCGCAACACTAAACACACCCATTTAAGCCACAACCTAATTCACTCTACTACAAATATCCAATCCCACAAAGCACCCAAACTGAATGTTTAATTAACGAAACTGTTCAGACAACTCTTCCACTTATCGCCACGCTCCAATACTAATCAATGAACCTTATTCTGTGAATCCAGCACTGCACATACAAAGCAACACCAACATCAAACAAACCGCTTCAATATATATAAATAATCCCCTTTAAATTTAAGCCCCCAACAAAATATGCCAAGATATTAAAACAGAGAACTTAAGATCACATCTTTGTAATCTCAGATAAACTCTCATATAATCCTTTCATCCAAGTAACTTAGATCAATTCTATGGAATAAGTTTCAAACTTTCACTACTTCCAAATACACAGAAGCTTAAACAGACAAATTTGACAAACTATATGAAAGAACCAGAATCAATATGGGAAGTTTACCGACATCAACTGTAATTCGCATAAAGTACTACAAACACAACGTAAGATTCAATTTCTCAGACAATTCTCTTTTTTCCCATTTCTTATGAAAATGTGATAAATAAAGACTAAATATTTTTTTGGCATCATAGTATATGCCACTCCATATATCCAACATACTGGCCACACCACCTCTTCCTGTGAAACACTATGCACTCCTAATTAGAAGATAGCATGTGCCGAAGATCATTACTCCTTTGTAATCATGATAAACTCTTTACATAATCCTTCAATCTAGTAAGTAGATTATCACCGTATGTCCACAAGTTCATGCAATCTACCAACAGCCTTTCTTACTTTTACATCTACAAATTTAACTAACTTTCAAGCTTCCTAAGCAATGTCATTCACCCAATTCTAATTAATAGTCTATATTTCTATGCCATGCTATCATGCTAATTTCATTCAACTCCAAATAAACCCCACTCAAGTCACAAAGCTAATCGGGCCAAAATGCTAAGACCTTCTAATCACCAGCCAAATGAAAGAGTCACAAAAGAGCCCACCAACTAAAACCCCGGAGATCACAATATAGGAACACAGAGGCTCTAGACATCGAGGGAGGAACAATGCAAGAAATAAGCTTTAATTTAAACTTTCACTCCTCGCCTTTGTCCCTAATCCTGAACTTCATCTCAACGACGGTGATGAAAGCCCAAAATTACATATCCAGTCCTCATAACGCCAATATCAAAACCCTCTTTAACATCCCTCTTCGCTTCACCCCATACATCCCCCTCAGCCAACCAACTCGGCCAGATTTGTTTAAGATTATCCAACGAACAAAGAACTATGGCCTATGCCCTCATACACTCCTGTTAACATGATGGCATATAAATCCCCCATGATCGTCGATCAGGGATCCTGTATGACTCATGTTGCTTAGATTTTTGGTTATTACGGGTGCCCATCTCGCCCCCTGATCGGGTCCAAGATCCATGGCCCACGCTGAATGCCCATCGCTTAAGGAAAGGCTTAAAAATTTTATGTTGTGGGGGATTTGAACCCCTAGTCATTGACCCCAGCCCCCATTCTAAACTTTTCACTCAGGACCAAGCATTAATTCTAAGGAACAATTTATGTTTTAAATATACTTAAGGGTAACAATCCAGCTTAAGATAAAAATCGAAAGTATAACATTCTAACTAGTTCAAAAAAAAGAGTTCTAGAATAGAAAGTTCTAGAATCTTCTAGAAAATTCCAAAATTCTAGAAAATTCTAGAACATAAGAGAATCTCTGGAAATCTATGAAAATTTCTTCCAGAAAGTTTCAAATTGTTCTTAATAGGTTCTAGAATGCTCGAATGTAGGAATCCATGGGAAGGCAAGAGAATCTAGGAAATACTTCAAAAGTTTCAGGACATTTTGAGAAGTCTCTAATGTTCCAAAGTCTTTAGAATGTTCTAAAAAGTTCTAGAATGTAAAGGAATCCAGGAGAATCTAACGGAATCTAAGAAAAATCTCATAAAATGAGAGAATCTAGGAAAATATTTACAAGCCTAAGGGAATCTCTAAAATCTAGGGATCTAAGGGAATCTTCATAAAATTCTAAGGCAATCTAAGAAAATGTTGATGAAATCTTTAGTATCTAGGGGAATCTTTTATAGAATCTCTTTGAATCTCATATAATCTAAGGGAACTTAAAGGATCTAAGGAATCTTATGATTCTATGGGGATCTTCAGAATCTTGGAGAATCTACTAAATCTAATGGAATCTTATAAAATTTAGAGAAATCTCCACTAAACCTCCAAGAGAACCTTTGGTAGAATCTTTTAGAATCTATGAATTTAGAGTATTCTCAAGACATTCTTTTAGAATGTAGGGCAATTTTAAAGAACTTGGCAAAATAGAAACATGCTAAAACTCCCTCGGTAACATGCACCATAGGACGATTAAATTTTGTATATGGATACCTATTTAGCATTTCCATTTGGTGTTTATTTTCAAATCATGAATGCCAACCAAATTCCTATTGTTATGTATGTTGATCGGATGTGTATTGTCGCCGGCGATCATGTTCTCGAACAATTGCCTTTGTGCTAAATGTATTGGCCATTTAACATATTGTTTTTGTCAAACATTGAAGTTGTTAATTAGTGTATAAGTCCTCGCTGTAATATAAACGTTTAGTACTTGGCTAATGTGGCTTTGGAAGTTTATGCCAAGCTAACTCACTTTGATACCCCATAATTGAAGACTTACTTTCAAACATTTTTTTTGTTCAATTTGCTATCTTCCAAAGGTTTCCGGGCAAATGAAGTAAATGTATTGAACAAAACAAGGTTTTTTCTTGCCCGCGTCCACCTGGGCCTGGGCGTAAACTTTGTTGTATTCAGATTCCCCCAAAAAGAAAGAAAATTTATGACTATATGCACTCCTCCCCCATTTTCTTGGTTCAATTTGAATAAATCTTATTGTATTGTGGAGCAAAACACAAGATCATTTCGATGACATTTGAAAATAACATCTAGCCAGTCAAACTACCACCAGGTAAACGAAAATGGGCCATTTTTATAGGTAAATGTCACAAGGAAGCCAACTCCCATTGATTTTCATAGGTACTTTCATTTAAAGGCAATGGATGGTCAGCAAATGTGAAGATGTCGCTGCCATTTCATGAATGGAGCAACACATTTTTAATTTAAGGTTAATGCTATTTTCACCATTGTGTCATGTCCATAGTATTCATGACTACCATTGTTTGGAGAGCTATTTATTCTTCGATATTTTCATATATGTTCATATATTTGCATTGAACTTGCTATTTGGGACTCAATTATACTCGCTCATCGAACGATATTTTATGCAAACACAATATTCTTTAAAAGATATGGAAGATCTATCATAGATTATCTTTTAGTGATTGCAAATTAGAAGTCATGTAATAACAATTGAAATGCTAACTTCATAAATTGCAAACCTTAACATTATTTGGTATATGATATTGACCATTGTATTTGGAATTGAACTTGCAATAGTGAAATATTAGGACAGAATAAAGCAAAAGGAATTCAAATACATTGAAGTCAAATTATTTTATTGATCAAGCAAAGAATAACTATAGAGCAAAAAATTTTTCAAAAAAAATATACATAGATATTATTTAACTTTCACCATAAAACATGTTTATAAAAGTGATACCCTCTCACACTTTAAGGTAGGGAAATTGAGCTTAGAATATTAACCATGTATTCTTTTAAAGGTAAACTACCATGTTCATGCCTACACTGCCAAATTGCGCATTTAGCAGCACAATAATATGCTGGAAAATAGAACCACCAAATATCTTAAAGATGGCTCTAGTTTGCAAGTAAGTCAGATTATTTGGCCTAGCTAGTACTTCCTCAAAGAACTTCCTTTCCATTGAGGCAAACTTCAGAATGCTCCTTCTTATCACGCCGATAAATGCATGATCGAAATCGAAATAGAGTAAGTAGAAAGAACTCTGATTACCCAGATAGAAAACAATAATTAGCCTAAACACCGTAACATTTAATTGGCCAAGAGATAAACTATAAACTTTTCTCTCATGTTAAAGCCCTTCAACTATAAATGGAAGTTTCATTTTTATCAATTATTGAATGAATTATGACCAAATAAGGGATTTATGAATAAACACATGACAAACAACTTGACATTCAATGTCGCTGGTATAGTCCATCTAACATTTTTAGGTTCTTATATTCAATCCAACTACAATATTACAAATCATGGAAAGGGCATTCAATATATATTTATCTGAGAGTCCGATCATACATTGGAGAACATAAAACAAAGTGGAACTAAGAATCGATCACATAAGGAAAACATTCAAAGAAAACAAAATGTCGCTTCTAAACATAAAAAGCCCTGAACACTAATTAACTTCGAGGCTTTAGCCTATGTAAAGTCTGCACCTTCCGTAACTTTCATATTCCATTGAAGTTCATCTCCATGCAATTTAAATTCTAAGATATCACCAAGTCGTAAGCCAAAACAATTTTTGAAAGCATTCCAACCATGGTCGAGACGATGCTTGCTTTTTTTGCTTGCTAACCCCCGCTTGATCACCAGGTCCCATAATTACCACAAAGGATCCTTTGGGAGGATTTCCACCTATCTTCTTGTTCTAGTATCTAAGCAAAAAAGAAAGGAGTAGTAATTCAAAACATTTATAATACTTGAAAGCAAAAAGATAATACAAAGCAGCATCAGCCTCTCGCTGAAGTTCGCTTTGAGAGGAACACGGAATGCTTTGATAATCGGTTCTTCTTCATCGATAAATCATCGTCAAGAATAAAAAACGCCATTCTCGCATCCACATCCACATGCACAGTGAAAAAACCTTGTTAATATCAATACCATCTTTTTATTTGTATTAGTAGGTCCATTGTCGCTAGGAGCCAAGTTCCCAATTACCAAGAGGTTTTACACGATAAGTCCCATCAAGAGCTCTTGCCGGCCAAGTTTGTGCCATTATTTGATGTGAAACACGTAAGAGCAAAGGCCATCGCTATGTTGTTTTCACAAAAAAAAACTCCCATCCTTCAAATAAGAAGATTCTTTTGCCCACCGATACCGTGGAAGATATATAATTTTTTTTTCGATTCGAACCAACAAATAGTTGATTTCTTTATCCGGTGCTATTGCAACTCCCCTCCAAATTCTACAAAGATGCTTAAAACGTTAGTGATCACAAGGAGACAAAATAACATAAAGAAATACAACCGCTTACCAACAATTCGCCAAATTTGACGCCTTCAATGAAAACACAATCGCCATCAACAAACTTCGCGGCTTTACAAAGGTCGGATTGATTAGGTGGGAGAGCAATTCAGCTTAAGAGAAAGCAGAGTAAACAAAGGAACAAAGGAATTGAAGCAGAGTACAAATTTAATATCCTATTATAATTATTACATATCTAATCATCCCCCGCCATTTTAATGACCGACGATGCCTTCTTACATAAATATTCCATTTAATATTTGCCTATGAATATTATGTATTAAATCAATCTAAGATTATATAGATGGCATGCATGTAATTGAACCTAATTCATTTAGAATTTAATAATTATGGTTTACATCCAAGGGCATGGCTTTCTAAGACTCATACAATATATGAATTCAGAGGAAAGGAGAACAAACTACTTATTTCTTAGAAAATGAACTACATAAACAAATAAGAATTGATAGACAAAATATCTCTAGCAACAATCTTCTAAACATACCATTGTCGTGATGAGAAACTACGATTTAAACAACATATGTGTTTATTTGACCGAAATGACACCAACTATCTCCATAGAAGAAGCCAACTTGGGATATGGATTCAAACGCCTATTCTCTAAAATGAAGGCAATACACAAAAGAGACCAGAATTTTTAATCTATGCAAGATGAATTCAGAATTTGAAGGTATTAATTATCCCATGTGACGCCGATATGTTTGTTGCAAGGTGTACTAATGTGGTGAATCATATGTGACATGTCGCATATCCGTGAATCATGTCGCGACATGTGGTGCATGTGGTGAATTATGTGGTGAATGATATCACCATTTAAACCCTAAAAATTTGACATTCCTTCAAGACTTTTGCAAATCTCCCAAGCTCGTGATCACCGGTCCCCGTGATTCAGCCTCCTTCCTTCATGAAAAGTACCCAATGGATCCTATCTCGCCATGAAGCTGCCATGCTCGATAACCTTTCACGATCCTAATTCATCGCTATGGTGGTTCTTGTGAAACTATCACTAACCAACCTAACAAAAGACAGCCCATCTAGATACAAATCGATGTACTACAATCATGCCATCATGGGGTATGTAACCAACTACTAATTAACTATAAATCCATTAATTTAGCCATGCTAAATTAATAAGGGTTTAATTAAAGGTTAATTACCCAATTAAATTAATTGCTAATTAATTCATTAGTTAGGAGACACCTAGCCAAACTCGATTGCCCAAAATGAGGGTGCTAATTTGAAGCAAAGAAAGTAGATCCCTATCCCAATTTTCCCCAAATCGAACCAAGGAACAGGAGCAAATTGAGCCAACTCTATTCAAGCATGGAGATTCCGTACACCAAAATCCTTTTAAATTTAGAGTAAGATCACATTTATAGATCTAAAATGTTGTGTGCAATCAAGAAATTTTGTCAAATATATCACCTCCTTATTGTGCACATTGGGCATTATTTCAAATCATCACAACAAAGCTAAAGGCCGTGATAATAATCAAGCTTTCTAACTAGTTTCATAGACTTGTTGGTATGGGAAACTCCTAACATTTCTTAGAGAATGGACCGATAAATACATAAGAATTGGACTAACATGTCTATTTGTTTACATTCATAGTATCACCGCAGGAGAAGTGCAACAATAGTCGCTTCTATTAAATCATCCGAGATTTGCAAAGCATTTATTATTCACAAGTTAGATGAATCGTTGCAAAATGTTATGACCCAAACTTAGTAACATTGGTGTCGTCCGTAGGTGAGATTTGACAAATGACATTGTGACATTTGATTTGTTTTGCACAACAACATGTATCGAAAAGGCACGGGAATTTTATACTTTTATGCATATTCTTTGTACACCAACCTTTGCGTAAGAAGAAAGCATTCTTGATCATATGCGACGTCTTGAAACGAGATATTATTCTCAAGATTCCATAGCTGAGGATGACCAAATAATTCACACAAGCGGTCTTGGCGGAAATAACTTCATTCACAGCTTTATGATCACCCCTCGACTTTGCCTTGCAACTCTATGCTAACTTGATGCCCAAAAAACATAAGGTAGAAAACATTCATAAAACAAAAAACTAAGATCCCATATCATGAAATCATTCCATACAAAAAGGCAACTATCATAATGTGTTTAAATGTTTAAAATGTTTAAATGATTTGTTAAACAACTAAATATCATTCAAACCCCCCTTTGTGCTGGCATCCTAATACTTGTGTATGCATATAGAATACCCAATAGACCCATTGCTCACTATGATACAATAACCAGATATCCATTATAAAAACTGAGAATATATGCCAAATAGTTAATGAAATGTAAAGAATATGTAGAGGTTTGAAGCTGTGAAATCACATAGAGGCACGAGATCGCTATATTTTTCTATCCTATATTACATCAAATCCCTGGCCAGAACTTGTATCCATACAATATCTTTATTGCAGCATATACTCAGTGTGAGTTCAATCTAAGGGAATACACCATCATAACTAGCATCTTTTTAGAGTTTCCCACGCTTCCCACACTTCCCCAATACGCTTGAAATTGTATGCAACATATTTAACAAAATTTTACCACCAAACCACAAGTATGTTGCAATGGCCACTTAAAATGCAAAATAAAACAAACTCTTCACAAGTAATTCAGATGGAATTTGTATTTAAAGAAATTGCGCCTTCAAGATATACAAAAACAAAGGTAAGACGGCATGAAACATTGAGAACGCCGCATGTGTAAGAGCTTCAAATCTACTAACCCGCATTCCCTTAGAAGTTCTCGTGATTGTTTCTAAATTCTCCATCTAATTGAATAGCCTTAGATAATGCTATCTTTGCTCTATCTTCTTCCGAAGTTAGACATTGCTCTAATAACACTTCGCTTATTACCAGCAATTTTTCCCTTTCACTTTGTTACTACAATCAAATGCAATCATGGTGCATTTATTTATTGCACCATGATCTTTCTCACTATTGTTTCCAGAGAACTTATTCATTCCCCGAATGTCAATCACCGCTTGTTCAAATTCGCTTGTTCTTTTCTCGATAAGAATGACATTGTAACTACTTTCTATTTTGTAACTTATTTAAGTGTTCCATGTCGTCATCTTTCGACCGCAAAGTCTCAGCAGCTCCGTACACCGTGAGAACTCGAAAATTGTTTTTGAGCTTGAGCATTTCGCCTTCAATATGGTCCATGTACCGAGGTTCATATTCAACGTAAACTCCAAAGCATCGCTATAATAGACGCCAACTTTGCCTTCAAAGAATATATTCTCCACCTCCAACTTATCGACCCTGCCTATGTCATTCAGAATCCTCGCTTCATATGAACCTTCTCTGCCCCTCTCTTCACTATTCAAGCATACCAAGAATCTCAAGCATTGTGTCGCCTAAAACTAACCTATAATTTACCGCCTTTTTCAAACACGCTATCATACACATCACTTCGCTGACAAATACCACCACTAAATTTACCAGCTTGTCATGCCATCAATAGATTTATCACTTGTTAAACATCATTTGAGTGACAAATATTAGCAATAAGTTTCACACGTAAGTTTAATCATGGATACAGACTGGAATACTATCATCCAAATCACTTCATATAAGTACCTCTCGCTATTACTAATTAACCAAAATTTATCGTGGTACCATGGAAGCAAAAAATTTCATAAAGAAAACACATAGAGTTTGAGAACAAAAATCCCAAACACAAAGACAACTTCACAACAAAAAGTCAAAGTTTCTAATAGATGACATAATATCAATTTCAAATTAACTACTTACTTAGATCGACCACAGCAGAGCTGCAGCTCCTTTATGCAAACGATAACTATACGTTGTCCACTGGAGATTCCAAACTGAACTGATTAAACTCTCCTCCCAATCTCATTTTAGACCTCTTTATTCCGCCTATGACAACCTCGTGATTCAAATTTTCCCAATCTATAGTCAGACTTCACTGCAACCACAACTCTCTGGACTCTTGAATCCATTGTATTCGTCCAACCACGCTTAGTCGGAATATTTTGCTAATCCAAAGGTGCTCCATAAAGAGAGAATAATATTCTTGTTGATTATTCTCCTAATCCGATAACCCTCGCTAATTTCTATCACAAAATCATTAGCGTAATCTCACCCCAATCTTATCTTACATTATCCCCGATTTTTGACATCTCATTTGGTACCGCCTCTAAGATTTGTTGTCCTTCATTATTGAAGATAGTAACTACAATTTCTCCTGTTGCATCTCCCAACGCTGTATGGAATATATACCGATCATAACAATGACATCACACATCCATTCAAACCAATTGGTAAATCGTGAGCTCTCACCTCTTTAATGGTTCAAGAGTCACCCCACATTTCTCGCACCAAAATTCTGATTCTCGCTTTACTTACCTTCTTACCGCATCTTTACACATGCCTCATACCACATTGGTCGGTTTGGATCAATAAACGTTATGCACGCTTAACATTGAAATACTCAATCTTCACAAGAAGCAAATTTTTAGAATAAGCGAATGCGAAAAGCAAGGAATCAACATACCTCATACTAACAACCTACCCCCCATCCCCAAATGTAAGGTTGTAATATGTCCGATACAAATGCACGATCATGCAATGTACCGGGCCGCATCGTTGTACACTTATGTCCCTCTTGCTCATACCTTTTAGTGTGATTGAATTAGCATGCTACAATATTTAAAGGGAACTCACGTAACCCATACCATGTAATGTAAGGCAAGAGTCCGAACAATGTTTGGATTTAATTCCATCATTGTTTTATTTGTTGTTGACAAAGAGACACCAAGCAGAAGACACTATCTAATCGCCAGCTTTCAATCAAGAATTTAATTCAATCAATAGTATTAGTAGAACCTCGAATTTGCTAGCTCGAACACGAAGTCAAGATACTATTGGGATGTCACACAACATTTGCAAATGCCTTTCTCCCTTCATTCACAAAGAAGATCTCCCCATAGGCTCACATTTACACTTTTTCCACCGAATATGTTTCCTTTGTTAGAAAATACCCACACGCCGTGGTTGTATTCATAAAATACCTTTCATCAAGGAGGCTGATGGTACGCTTTTAAAACATCTTGCTTATCATATTTCCTACTTAAATGCTTCACACAAAGACCGAAAGCAAACAATTCCAATGACATCCGCAAAGGTGAGAAATTATACAATGTATTCTATCTCAATACCATAACAAACAAATCGAAAGTATTTCATGTACCAAAGACCACTTTTCCATCAAGGTACTTGTGCAATTCATCTACTTTTGCAAACTTCGCCCATTGAGTTTCCCACCTCCGCAGCCCCATCATCGGGTAACTTCAATTATTGACTGCATCAAGCTGCTATTTGATAGTCATGGTTTACGGTTGTATATCGCTTGTTCGCAGTCGAACAACTCCTTTAGAGATGTAATACACCTACATCTCCACAAAGAACTTCAACGACTACCTCTATTCATGACATAATCCCCAATTTATGCATCAACCTATAACCTACCTTCATCAACTCAAGTCTATTGTAGAATTTGTCACCGCCTCACAAACATTGTTGCTTGAATTTCCGCTCCTCAGATATATTAAGACGACTTTCTAAATATTCATAAAGCAAGGGAAGTAAGAATCCAATCAACTCAAATTTGCATACATCCTTGTCTCTTAGCTCCACATTAAACAATTTCCCTTGCCCTGTCTTCACCGTTTCTCAAACTCTCGTGAAAGGTCCTTTCCACATTACTTTTACTTTAATTGTCCAATTTGCTTGGTAAGGAGTTAATTGAACCAATGGACAAATTGTTCTCCCACTTCCCATGTTTTCAAAGATCATTTGTACCGCAACATTTTCTCAAAATAAAAATCTTTACATATACAAAAGTTAGGAAGAGATGACATCAAGGGTTACCTCATCATCATGCACACACGAAGAGCTCAAGGATACCTCCACGAGAATTACCTAGCCTAGCCGCCAAACACAACCAACACACTTTTCGTAACACAATTAAAGTTATCAAAACTCCATCACAAATAATGGCGAAAAAAATTACCAACTATTCAAGCAATTTCTAAAACAACATTTCTAGTCGCTATGCATGCCAATGCCTCGCTCAGAGGATCGCATCTTCTAGTTCAGATTCTTGTCAATGCCGCGGTACAATTGCTCATGAGCAAACACATTCGCTCGCGAAATCCGTGACTATTTTATCTAATGTTAGGCCAAGACAACCGTGGAATGTCGCTGAGTATGCCACTTGAGCGGGCAAATGACGCCTATGTATCAGAAAAGGGCAACACCGGCCGGTGAAAGAAATCACCCGACAAATCGCATGTATATTTTCTCGAGCTCAGGTCCTCATGTCCAAGAAGCCTGACAAATACAAATCTGTTGTGCATTTCGTGTATAACAACTCTAGCATTCTTCACAAGCCCTTTACTCAAGATCCAACAATCTCATAATTTGACACACAAATACCCTCTACTTTAAGACAAAGCATGTGTTTGGGCAAAGTCGGGTGATCATAACTATGAAGAAACTCATTTTCAGCAACAACGCTTTGTGTGAATTACCCGGTCACTTTCACTTATGGAATCCCGAGAATAATATCTCTTTTCCGCACTGCATACGATCAAGAATAGACCTATTAAACTCATCCACATGCACATTTAATGGAGATAAAAATGCTCTTCTTTCACACAAAGTTGGTCTACAAACAATATCTCACGGTATAAGAATTCCCATGCCTCTTCCATAGATGTTGTTGTGGAAAACAAATCAAATGTCACAACATCCGATTGCCAATTCTCACCTATGGACGACACTAGTGTTATTAACTCGGGTCCGCAAAGATTTCTAACCGATACATCTAACTTGTGAATAATAAATGCTTCCAAATCTCGATGATTTAATAGAAGCAGCCATCGCTTGCACTTCTCCCCGCACTGGTACTATAGGCGCTTATTCCGCCTAAAGTCGCCTCGCAAGTACCACAAAACATTTTCCTCCAAATGGAACATCATTTCTACACAATTCCTCAGAGAATCACACTTGCCGATTCAATCGCAGCTCTTTTGCCATCGTGAATTCATCCCAAATGATTAAATGGCATTTAATCGCCAAGCTCGCTTTCGTGACGCGGGTCTCAATAGTCGAAAGTGCACAAAGAACACTATTCTCGCCATGTGAATTTGAAACAATGAGTGCGCAGCTTTTCCTCCCCGGTATAAGAGGCCAGCTAATGCGCTTGTTGCACAGTGGCAAAACAATCAACTGACCCTCCGATTAACAAACATATAGCATTGAGTAGGAAAGTCTTACCTGCACCAGCCTTTCCCATCAATAAACACAGTCTTTTTATCCCCGCCCATGCACCGCCTTTCCTCAACATAATCATATATTTGTCCTTGATTCACGCTCATCTTATCACGATCTTTTTGACTCTTCTATGTAAGATCTATGGTGAGGAAACTTTGACAACTCTTGCAACACTAGTCGTGGACCGAATGTGGATTTCAGACAGCCCAAAACCAAAACAACACTAGAGCCATGTTGCACAAGCACATTTTCAATGCACAAAAGAGCTTGTCGCTCAAAGCAAAGTGCATGTCTCTGAAATATCATAGAAGTCCTTTATCAGCTCATCATGAAAAATTCGACCACAACTCACTTGCCGGAGCACCATCAAGGATAAGCAATGCAAAAGGAAACGAATCACGACGGCGCTTTGGTAACGCCAACACCGCTTCTTGCATTGTCACAACCGCCTCGATCTATCATGCAATAAACCCATAACAGCTTACCACTTCTTGATAGGTATCATAGGTAGTCCCATTATACTTTTTAAGTCTTCCCAACACCTCGGCCGAGTATGCAAAGAAAGAATCGCCGCAAATAGAATAGCTCCCCTCACGCAGCATCACCAACCTTATTCTACAAATAAGGGTTTGCTTACTTCTCTTCCTAACTATGTTCCTAGGAAGTCGCCTAGCCTAGCTAGTTCAAGGTGATCACCATCAAGATAATGCTCTATCCTGCAGATACAAAGCTGCATCGCTCATAGTAATCAAGATAGGTTAGCTCCGAATTCTATAGCAGAGGCCTCAAGAAACAACGATCAAGCAACGGGGTTACCGCTGGGCCTCCTATATGATCTACTCGCTTTTGTTGACGATGAAGTGGAAGACACTTGACACCGTGATACTTTTCTCGCGACATGAAACTTTAGTATTCGCCATCCCCGCCTCGCTTGACGATAGATACCTTGCACTTTGGTAATCACGATCTCATCATCAAATTGTCGCTCACGATCAATTCAATACTCCACCTTGTCAAAACCTTTATAAATATAGTCAGATAGATACATGAAGATATGAACAAATAAAACATCAATATTGATATGACAATCAAACCGCTTTTAACAAGAAAGGTGAGTATGACACAACATATCTATCTTCAACTTTCCTTCTTCGACATCGCACATAACCCTTCGAGTCCAAATGTGTTCTTGTAGTCAAGTCTCGAGGATAATGCCAACAAAGATGCCCCATCCTTAGAGCATCGCTCGTGAGTGATTGTGCACCATATATTTTCGCATTCATTTGAGCAAGCACCTCATCATTTTCTCGAATCTCAAATGATATTAGCAAGTCAATAACCTCAAATGGAATCTCATGTTCTCGCTTTAAGTACAATATGGCCATGAGGCAGCCCACGCTTCGAATTCTATAACATGGATCATATACGCAAGCGACCAACATAAGAACGCAAGAAATTCTTCAAAGATTGGAAACGAAAGCATGGAATGATCTCGACAACAATAATTGGCACATCTCGGCAGCTAGCTTGCCCAACGCTAACACCGCCTTTGATCTCCGCCAATCCGGATTCGTAGTCATTGTAATAAACAGGCTAGAGGCCCCTTCACTCTTGCAAGAGCTAACGATCCGCACTGACCGAAAGCACCACCGCCAGAACCAATAAAAGACGAAGGGAGCGACCGCCGACATACCGCCCACCCCGGTTCTCAATAAAATCATCATCCTCCTCAACATTTGAATCATCAACCATAGACCTCGACCTCTCATATCCATTAGTTGCCAAGAAATTCAGCCTTTCTTCTTCGAATCCTAGAATACATATCCACAAGGTATTCACAAGTCGACGCCCTAACCAAGAAACCGCACCTCATGAAGCAAACGCGGACCTATACCAATCCACCTCGACATCCGCTGGTCATTATCGTGGAACCATCCCGGCCGCCCCAGCTAGAAATATAAGCGGTATTGCAAGGGTTCATATTGCCGATCCAAAGATATTCATAAAAACGGTCGTTGATCTTGGTGAAGCCAAAACCGCTATTCTTGGATTAATTGTGATCGAAGTTATTTGCATGCACTATGGCAAAGAACTTCATCACTGCGAATCGCCCATTCAATGTCAAGAACACGGACTCCAACCGCATTTGCTTCACTCGCTTTATCATATGACAAGAAGGATTAACAAAGATCTAGAGTCGCCGCTATTCGGCCACCCATGCAACGGCAATAACTTCCTTTCCGCAACCCGCCTTCTCTCACTATTGTCATGAATATACCAATGCAATGACCGGCCGTGTTTTGACGTAGGATGTATTTTATGGTATGTCCTACCCATCAAAACAACCGAGGATGGCATCCCTAATCGCACAAACTTCCAACGGCAACACCAAGCCCAAAGTGAAGGCAAAACAGATGGTTTAATGCACGACTCTTCGCGACTAAATCCTCGCTTCTCATAAATATCCACAACTAACTAGGCAATTCGTAGCTTTGGTAAGATACCCATTCCCGCTGATTGCAATGTAAGGTTTGACTCTCACCAGCAATAACGCAATGCGACAATGCACACAAAAATCTGCTCCACATGAATTCACTAGCAGATGGAATAGGACGAGCTTGCATCTTTAGTATACGCCAAGCTGTTAATGTATAACCGCCATGCTCGCCACAAATACCACTTCGAGCACTCTCCACATCTCTTGGCATCTCGCCCACTCACACCCTCCTCCTCAAGATGCTCTCCCACCCAATCCCCCACCCGATAACCACCCAACCCCTTTCTCCGCCAGCCAACTCATCTCTCCTCTCCCCGAGACAATCATAAGACGCCATCTCCGCCTAGACTCATTTCACCAATCTTCTAAGCTCATCACAGAGTATGTCCGACTTGATCAATCTCTACTCTAGGCCTTGGCATTGCAACCTCGCACTCCAGTCCTTTGGAACACGATACACACAAAAAAATATTCAACCTACTACCGCTACCCAAATCCTAGAATACTTAATACACCAGCAGACTCACCAACACAACCTTACTTATCACAATCCAAAAATACCATAACCTTTACTGCATAACGATGATGATGACACCACCCAGCCCACCCTCCCACGCACGCACGCCCCCCAAATCCACTCAATGAAACCCTCCAAGCCCTCCCCCATTATACAAAGTAACATCAACAAAGAAACAAACTACTCAACATATAAATAGTCCCCTCAGAATTTAAGGCCACAAATTTAAGTAAATTTCAAGAAGTGCATAATTTTATCTACTTCAAGAACCATTGCACATAATGAACCATTAGTTTTTATACCAAAATCTACATGATCTCATCAAGTAGCTACAAAACTATGACCAGCATTGAGATTTGCTCCTTTACAATGATAGAAGGACCATGTTTTTGCAAAGCAAGGTCTCCAAACGTAATCGAGTCCATATTCATCACTCATACACTTTCAGATCTTAATCCCATCTCACATCTTTTATCTACTTCAAGAACCATTGCACATACACGAACCATTAGTTTTATAATGAAAAATCTACATGATCCTTTACAATGATAGAAGGCCCATGTTTTTGCAAAGCAAGGTCTCCAAACAGTAGTGGAGTCTATATTCATCACTCATACACTTTCGATCTTAATCCCATCTCACATCTTTTGCCCAATTACAAATCCGCTAGTCAACTACACCGCTTCTTAGTCCGCTGTTTTCATCTTTCAACTTAAAAAAATCAAGCGTAAATATCTATTCTCGCCACTCTTAAACTCAACCGCGGTGTCCAAGATGGATTTGTAGCTTTGAAATGGACACATTGCCCATCGTGAAGACTGAAAGGTATTGTAAGCCAAATTTGCATACCATCTGCACCTATACTCATTTCACCTCAATCTTCTAAGCTCATCAACAAAGTATATCTAACTTGCAGATAGCAAGTTCGACTTCAGGGTTCAAGAGAAAGATGCCGTGGCCACTTCCTTCACAATGTTTGACCAAGATATGTCAAGGAGAGTGTCTCGTGACATCGCCAGTGCACTGAAAATGCAAGAGAGCCGATCGCTTTTCTCAGATTCTTTGTGTGCCGCAGCCTTTGTGTATTTTGATCATGAAAAGAATCTCAACCAGCCAACAATCCAAAATGTACACTTTTATTTTCCGCTTTTGCGAAGTCGAGAAATTCTCGACTCGCAAGTCAAAAAAGAAGGCCTGTACTTTCTTGATTGTTGGCAAGTCGAGGCATTCTCGACTCGCCAATGAGAAAGCCAGTCGACTACCGCAGGACTCGGGTTCTCAAGACAATTTTTTTTTTCCCTTTCTTATGAAAAATGTGATAGAACAGCACTAACATATTTTTTTGGCATCATAATATATGCCACCCATATATCCAACCCATCCGCCACACTAATTCTTCACAGAAACACTATGCACTCAATTAGAACATAGCATGTGCTTGAAGATCATTACTCCTTCAGAATCCGTGATAAACTCTCATATAATCCTTCAATCTAGTAAGTAGATCATCTCAATACTCCTTAATTGAATTTTGTTGATTATCACCGCATGTCCACAATTTCAATGCAATCTTACTTAACAACTTTCTTTCTTTAGCATTCACAAATTTAACTAACTTCCAAGCTTCCCCGCAATGTCATCTACCCCACTAATCTATATTTCTATGCCGCTTATCACAAAAGAGCCCAACAAAACCCCCGCAACACTAAAACACACACCCATTTAAGAAGCCACAACCTACTACCTACTACAAATATCCAACCTACTACCTCGCTACCCAAATCCTAGAATGTTTAACACACCAAAGAAACTCACCAGACAACCTTCCACCGCACGCCACGCCCAATACCACTCACTAAAACCTTATTCTCGAATCCAGACTCGCACATACAAAGCAACACCAACATCAAACAAACCGCCAATATATAAATAATCCCCTTAAATTTAAGCCCCTCACAATTTTATAACTAAGTTTCAAACTTTCACTACTTCCAAATATACAAAGATATTAAACAGAGAACTTGAAGATCATTACCCTTTGTAATCTGATAAACTCTCATATAATCCTTCAACTGTAACTAGATCAATTCTATAATTAAGTTTCAAACTTTCACTACTTCCAAATATACGAGAATATTAAACAGACAACTTGACAACCATATGAAAGAAACTGAATCAATATGGGAAGTTTCACGACACTCAATCAGACTGTAAGGAAGTACTTACAAACACACCAGATTCACTTCATGACAATTCCCCTCTTTTTTCCCATTTCTTATGAAAATGTGATACAACAAAGACCAACATATTTTTTGGCATCATAGTATATGCCACCCATATATCCAACACATCCGCCACACTAATTCTTCCCCTGAAACACTATGCACTCAATTAGAAGATAGCATGTGCTTGAAGATCATTACCCTTTGTAATCTGCGTGATAAACTCTCATATAATCCTTCTTCAATCTAGTAAGTAGATTATCACCGCATGTCCACAAGTTCAATGCAATCTTACCAACAAATTTCTTACTTTTAGCATTCACAAATTTAACTAACTTTCAAGCTTCCTACAATGTCATCTACCCCACTAGTCTATATTTCTATGCCATGCTATCGCTAATTTCATCCCTAACTCCAACAAACTTCAATTCAAGTCACAAACCTTCAATCGCCAAAATGCTAAGACCTTCAATCACCACAAATGAAGTTATCACAAAAGAGCCCACCAACTAAAACCCGAGATCACAATATAGGAACACAGAGTGCTCGGGGATACCGAGGAGGAACAATGCACAAAGAAATACCACTTAAACTTTCACTGCTCCTTGTCCCCTAACCTCAAACTTCATCTTCAACGATCGAGATGAAAAGCCCCAAATTGACATCCAATCTCAACGGCCAATATCAAAACCCCTCTTTGGGTCCCCCGCTCAAACACCCCATACATCCCCTCGCCGTAACCAACCGCCAAGATTTGCTTCAATATTTTCATCCAACGGTTCGCAACTATGGCCTATGCCCCCATACACCTGCAACACATGATGCATATATAAATCCCCCATGACCTATCATCATCTGGACCATTGGCTCTTAACCAGACGGCGGGGATTCAAGGGAGTCCATGGGGTATGCGTGCACATTGGGTTGTGCATGAGGGGGCATAACAAACCCGTCTCATGCGATATAACTATATTAATATTAGGATACAAGTTTATCTTAAAATTAAAAGTATAATGGTTATCAAAGCTTACTTTCTAAATTAATTTTCACTTGAATGTATTTAGAATTAGACATCTCAAGAATATAAAATTTTAATTTTCAGTAATTTAACAGATTTAAAACTTGACAATTAGTTTAATAAGTGATTGATTTCAAATTATTATGAGTATTTTGCAATTTACAAACACTTAAACATATTTAAAAAATGTTGAAATTAATTAAACAGTAAAGTTCATGTTTTAATAACAATTTTTTGAATAGTTTATTATGAATGAAAAAAATTATATTAAAAATTAATCGATACTAAACTATTTAAATTTTTATTTTATTAGAATACAAACATAATCATTTAACTAATTGCAACCCCGAACTTTCTTTAAATTTTTTGAAAAATTAGTATTTTAATCATATATATTTTTTCTTATATAGAAGTTAATTTTAAATAGATTAAAGGAAAATTAGACTATAAAGCAATTTCATACTTTAGTAACTCACATACTTTTGAGTTAAAGATAAATTGCTAATATTATTGAAATCAACAAGAGTAAAAAGAAAAAACTTATAAAGTTATCATGGTATCCTTAAAATATATCTATTAGATTTGAATAAGTCTATATTTTGTTAAATATGTTATATCTGGACACCATTACACAACCGGAGCTTAGAAGATACATGCTTCTTTTCTAGTTGTAAGTTCTTGTAAAATATGAATATGCATGACAGGGCCATTAAGGAATGTAAAAGATGGTAAGCAAGAACAATATCTCCCACTTGTGTTGATGCTCAATGGCCCTGTCATGCATATTCATATTTTACAAGAACTTACAACTATAAAAGAAGCATGTATCTTCTAAGCTCCGGTTGTGTAATGGTGTCCAGATATAACATATTTAACAAAATATAGACTTATTCAAATCTAATAGATATATTTTAAGGATACCATGATAACTTTATAAGTTTTTTCTTTTTACTCTTGTTGATTTCAATAATATTAGCAATTTATGAAAGTATGAAATTGCTTTATAGTCTAATTTTCCTTTAATCTATTTAAAATTAACTTCTATATAAGAAAAAATATATATGATTAAAATACTAATTTTTCAAAAAATTTAAAGAAAGTTCGAGGTTGCAATTAGTTAAATGATTATGTTTGTATTCTAATAAAATAAAAATTGAATAGTTTAGTATCGATTAATTTTTAATATAATTTTTTGCATTCATAATAATCTATTCAAAAAATTGTTATTAAAACATGAACTTTACTGTTTAATTAATTTCAATCTAAAACATTTTTTAAATATGTTTAAGTGTTTGTAAATTGCAAAATACTCATAATAATTTGAAATCAATCACTTATTAAACTAATTGTCAAGTTTTAAATCTGTTAAATTACTGAAAATTAAAATTTTAAGTGAAAATTAATTTAGAAAGTAAGCTTTGATAACCATTATACTTTTAATTTTAAGATAAACTTGTATATTAATTATAGAAATTATTAAAATCAAGAAGAATTAAACAATACATACATATCTTATAATTTAAAGTGCTATCTATTAAAATCTTAATAAGTCGAGGTTTTGTTGAATATGTCATAGATTCATGTTTCATAGTCTGAGAGTTTGCAATAGTTCAAGATCTTCAATAGTAGGTTGAATGCAAAATTGTTAGCATTTGCAAAAGCTAACCCTGGTACAGGAGGAAATTGCTCTGCTAGGAGTCTTGTTTTCAATTGTCTAATACCCTTTGCTATTTTTTTTACTTTGTAAATCCATTTGTTGCCAACCACGTCTTTGCTAGTTGTTTTTACCACTATTTCATATGCTTATATTCTTTCAATGCCTGCATTTATTCTACCATAGAATTTCTCCATTTCTCTACATTTTTAGGCCAATAGCTTCAATCTTCTACAATTGTCATTATTTGAGTGATGTCAGTTTTTTATTTTGCAGCCTATTGCTTCTTTCTATCATGTACTCATCCATAATCCCTAATTGTTAAGTCCACTTCTTGCTAAGCTTTTCAACTTTTAATTTTGTTTTTCTCCTTTTCTTGTGTTCCTGTTCTTGTTGAGTTGTATCAACAGGTGTTGTTGCACCAGTGTCCTTATCATTAATAGATGGCTAGATAAAAATACAAGGGCATTTTAATAATTCGTTGAAAATACAAGGGCATTTTTATAAATTGCCCTTAATAGATAATTGTTTCCCTTCTATGTTGTCTCTTATTGAATGCTCTCCTCATCAGATTCATAACATGCTTCATCAAGCTTCCATTTCTTTTCAAAGCCTTTTACTATATATGTCTCTCGACTTCTTGAGTGCTATTTTGTCTTTGTACGCCATGGTTAAACTAAAAGGGCAATTTATAAAAATGCCCTTGTGGCTTTGTATAAATGATTAAAATGCCCTTTGTATTTCTATTAATTATGAAAATGCCCTTTACTTTCCTCTATATATCGATTTCTCGTCCGCATTTGTTATCTAATTACTCTACAAATCGAAATTCCTATACACTTTTCTCTATGAATTTGCACATCGGATTCAATTCTGCATATTTCATTGGCAATCCCAAGATTCTAATCTTCACAATCGCCCAAATAACATTTCAAATCTTCACCATTGGCACACCAAAACTTGGCATTCAGTATTCAGTTGAAGACATTAGGGAAAATCGATTTTGAAGAGGAAATTGAAGAGAATCAATTTGGTATGCTTAAAACTCAAGATTGTGACGCTCCTTGAACATATACGGCACTCCGGTCGTATACATACAGGGACTTCCCCCTCCCATGGCAACAAGCTCACCATGAGCAGGGCCCTTCGTCTAACTCGGACCATCCATAGAAAGATGCCCGGGTGAAGGACACGGAGGTGTCATTCGGCCCACGCCTTCAATGGGACTCCTAAGTCGCGGAAGCGTGAATACAAGTTAGCATACAACATAATCATATCATAAATAACCACCACGAAGGGTGGCACATCCATCCAACATATAATAACAGAGGGAATACATTTAATACTAGAGACAACTTTCCAAACTTCAGCCCTTCCTTGTTGGTAGTCTAGCCACCTCACTGCTGCATCAGGAATCTTTTTTGCTCCAATGATTGCTATCTCGACAACATGTTCCCCGCTTGTGTTGATCTTAAAACCATGGTCTTTCTTGAACCTATCAAAGGATATACGCTGCCTCAAATTGGCATGTCGTCAGATGTAAAGCAAACAATCAATCCTCATCCTCCTTTAATGAATGCTTGAGAGACGGCCTCCTCTTCATAGTAGCATGATATGACTCTATGCTTGCATTTGTTTCTTGGTTTGCATGGGGATACATCCGAGTAGCAACTATCCAGGAAGTAATGTTCTTTGTCCACACATTGCTCATGTATTTCACAACTTTCTTGTAGGCCTTGTGCCTTTCCTTGAACTCTTCCAAGCCGCCTTAATCCCTCTTCCTACATGAGTCTATGTAGTCCCCGCCATATCTACCATCCCCATCAACATGAATACCATACATGATGTCTCCTAATTCTTTTGAACATTTGGGCCCCCGGCTTTATCTTTCACCCGCTTCACCAACATCTTCAACCAGCTTTCGCCTCACATGCCACGAAAGCACAATTGATACGCGACAAGGGGCAAACATCCTCAAAGCATTGATCTCGCCCGCATCGCCAACAATGAAGCAAGAACGGACCAAGTGGGATTATTATTATGGATGTGTTCCTTCATGGCCACAAGCCATGGTCGGATCTCCTCTTCCTCTTGACTAGATGTGAGAACCTGCCACCGCACTCCATTCCCATGACTGCCATAAAGCAAATGTGTACAAACCAGAGTAAATGGTCATTCGCTTTGAAAGTGGAGTCCATAGCAATTGCCTCACCTTTTCCATGCTCCAAAAGAGTTTTCCACTGGAAGAGAGTCATTATACCCAAGGTAAAGGGCCTACTCTCTTGATACATAAACACGCTCTCAGGATGAAGAGAAACCCACATTCTGACACTTAAAGCAACATCTGGATGCAACATCCAAGTGGATGTAGCAACCTTACGAGATAAGTTGTGAAGGTCATCCATGGCAAGAAATTCATCTCTATGTCTTGGTCTATCAGGATTAATTTGCTTTTGTAAGCTCCAATGCTCTTCGTGCTTGCTAATGACCTGTTGAGATGAATGGTTTTGTTGTATCAAATCCTTAGCCCAATCCTTCTTCTCTTTGGACAAACGAGGTGCAAGCTCAAGCCTAGTGTTCCTGCACATTGGATCTCCACTACCATGGAAAACCTGTTCCTTGCTATCAATATGGTTCTTCTCGTAGAAAGTTAACTTGGTGCACTCCTGCTTTAGGTACAACTGCTTTGCTTGGAAGTGGCACAAGCAGCCCCGTTTAACACTTATTTTGCTCCTGCGTGATTGGTTTACAACTGGAGGTGGATGGTCCCTATAATCTTGTGGCCCAAAGGCGCACCAATAGCTGTCACATAAGAACCAAGTTTAGCTGAATTGTAAGCCAAGTTGTAACCTGCATTGTAAGCTTGGCAAGATTCATTTTTTATAGATTGTGATAGAAATTGGAAGAAAATAACTTACTTGACAAAGCTTAGGTGCGAATTATCATCCCCACCCATAAAGCACTACACTTAACCCAATTAAGGAGACAGCCAGATGCAATTGAAAATATATCCAAAATCTTTTTGATTATCTGCACATTATTCTCTTCACCATCCACTAGCAAGAAGGTATCGTCTGCAAACTGATTAACCAAAACCTGTTCACCTTCCTCCAATAATAATCCCCGTACTCAAACCATCCTTTTCAAAATCATGCAATAGTTATGAAAGTCAACCTTGTAATATTGTTCTTCATCAAATATTACACCAATTTAATTATATCCTTTCCAACTATCTCCCTGATGAAATGAAGTTCTAGTTCTATGTGCTTAGACCTTTCATGGAACACTGGGTCTTTTGTCATTGCTATGCAGCTAGTACTGTCACAGTACATCTCAGTAGCTTTATTTTGATGATAACCAAGCTCAATTAACAATCTTCTTTCCTAAATTACCTCTTTGGTAGCTAGTACACCAAGCATATTCAGCCTCAAAGACTTGACATGGCTGTAGCATTCGCTTCTTACATTTCCAACCGATCCTCCTAAGAATGTCAAATATCCGTAAGTGGATTTTCTAGTGTCTAGGTCCCTCCCCAATCAATCATCACAAGAAGTATTTTTTCAGATCATATCTAATACCATGATCCATTGTACCTTTTAAATACCTCAACACACGCTTATCGCTATCCAAGGTTCCTTCCCCTGGTCATTGTTGTACCTCGCTAGCATATTCACCACATAAGCAATATCCGCCTAGTACAATTAGCCACATAGGACAAGCATCCAATTAATGACATGTAAGGCACACTTCATTTCTTCTCGCTTCTCCATCCGCTTTTGGACACATTTTTGCCGAGATTTTGCAACCCGTACTACTATTGAGTTTTTTGATATTACATTCAATCATTTTGAACTTTTTTAATATTCCTTCAATCTGCCTCTTTCTCGAAGTCAATGTCGACTTTTGTTTTTCTATTTCGATGCACTTCTATTCCCGTAAATTTCTTCAATTCACCAAGATCCGACATCTTGAACTTACTTTTCGTAATATTCTTGCAATGTTCCAAAATATCAACTCCATTAGCTACCATTATATTGTCATCTACATAGAGAGCTATTATGCACCATTCAGCCCTCTATGGAGTTTATAAATATTGCCATCATTTTGCAGCTTTGCAAAAACCCCGCCCCCGAAAATGAATCTATACACCTATACCATTCTCTTGGCATTGTTTAAGACCATATACAAAATTTTTTTCAATTTCCAAACTTTCCCATTTTCTTTTTCAAACTCGAGGTATTTTCATATAGATTTCTTTCTTCTAAATTTGCATTTAAGAAAGCTATTGTCACATCCATGTGATGCACTTCCAAGTCTCCACCGTGATTTGTAATTGACAATAGCATTCTTATGCTATTCATTTTCACAAGAGGAGAAAATGTTTCTTCATAATCTTGCCCATACCTCCGAAAAAATCCTTGAGCTACCAAATTTTGCCCTAAATTTTGGTGTTACCCATCCGCTTGAGTTTTGATCTTATACAACCATTTATTTCCAACAATATTCTTGTCATTCTCATATAGTGTTTGTCCTCTCAAATGATTGCATTTCTTCTTGCATGGCTTTCACCCGCTTTTGCAATCATGAGAGGATATAGCTTCATCATAAGTTTTAGGTAATCGCTACATCCAAAGGCATTAAAATTTCAAAAAGTCCAAGTATCTCACCTTCCTTTTCTTTAATCTTTTTGTTTCGCCTCGATGCATCACGCCCAAATGAGTCAAGTCGCCCGCGCTTTCTCCTTTGAGTATTTCTCGCTTCGTCTCTTTCTTCTCTTTTACAACCTTGCTTTGTATTTCATCTTGTTGATCTTCTAAACCTCGCTGGCCGCACATTTGCATCAACAACAATGTTAGGGTCAGCTTGGCATTTGTTCATTGTTTACATCATCATCCTCTTCCCAACCAACTATAGTTGTTGGTGCGTGTTTTTCTTCCGCAATATTTGATTCTTCTTCTTCAACTCAGATTTGTCAAGTCCGCTTCTTGATTATTGATCCTGTGTAG
The DNA here is from genome assembly GCA_021234155.1 of Isoetes taiwanensis. NCBI lineage: Eukaryota > Viridiplantae > Streptophyta > Lycopodiopsida > Isoetales > Isoetaceae > Isoetes > Isoetes taiwanensis. The sequence continues at coordinate 24,517,867 of JAJEKV010000006.1, forward strand.
AACCTTGTAATATTGTTCTTCATCAAATATTACACCAATTTAATTATATCCTTTCCAACTATCTCCCCGATGAAATGAAGTTCTAGTTCTATGTGCTTAGACTTTTCATGGAACACTAGGTCTTTTTGTCATTGCTATGCAGCTAGTAATCGCACAATACATCTCAAAGAGCTTTATTTTGATGATAACCAAGCTCAATTAACAATCTTCTTTCCTAAATTACCTCTTTTTGGTAGTTAGTACAAACCGAGGCATATTCAGCCTCAACACTTGACATGGTCAGTAGCATTCTCGCTTCTTACATTTCCAACTCCATCCTCCTAAGAATGTCAAATATCCGTATGGGATTTTCTAGTGTCTAGGTCCCTCCCCAATCAAAGATCACAAGAAGTATTCAGGGCTTGCATTTTCTCAGATTATCATATCTAATACCATGATCCATTGTACCTTTTAAATACCTCAACACACGCTTATCGCTATCCAAGGTTCTTCCCCGGTCATTGTTGTACCGCTAGCATATTCACCACATAAGCAATATCCGCCTAGTACAATTAGCCACATAGGACAAGCATCCAATTAATGACATGTAAGGCACACTTCTCATTTCTTCTCGTTCTCCATCTGTTTTTGGACACATTTTTGCTGAGATTTTGCAACCTGGTACTATTGGAGTTTTTTTTATATTACATTCAATCATTTTGAACTTTTTTAATATTCCTTCAATCCGCCTCTTTCCTCGAAATCAATGTCAGACTTTTGTTTTTTCTATTTCGATGCACTTCTATTCCCAGAAATTTCTTCAATTCACCAAGATCTGACATCTTGAACTTACTTTTCAGAATATTCTTGCAATGTTCCAAAATATCAACTCCATTAGCTACCATTATATTGTCATCTACATAGAGAGCTATTATGCACCATTCAGCTCCTCTATGGAATTTATAAATATTGCCATCATTTTGCAGCTTTTGCAAAAACCCCGCCCCTAAGAAATGAATCTATACACCTATACCATTCTCTTGGCGATTGTTTAAGACCATATACAGCCTTTTTCAATTTCCAAACTTTCCCATTTTCTTTTTCAAATCCTGGAGGTATTTTCATATACATTTCTTCTTCTAAATTTGCATTTAAGAAAGCTATTGTCACATCCATGTGATGCACTTCCAAGTCTGCTGCATTTGCAATTGACAATAGCATTCTTATGCTATTCATTTTCACAAGAGGAGAAAATGTTTCTTCATAATCTTGCCCATACCTCTCGAGTAAATCCTTGAGCTACCAAAATTTTGCCTTAAATTTTGGTGTTACTCCATCTGCTTGAGTTTTGATCTTATACAACCATTTATTTCCAACAATATTCTTGTCATTAGGAATGTCTACAACCTCATAAGTGTTTGTCCTCTCAAATGATTGCATTTCTTCTTGCATGGCTTTCAGCCAGTTTTTGCAATCATGAGAGGATATAGCCTCATCATAAGTTTTAGGTACTGCTACATCCAAATGCATTAAAATTTCAAAAAGTCCAAGTATCTCACCTTCCTTTTCTCTAATCTTTTTGTTTCTCACAGGACGCTCCACATATTTATACGCTTTTTGAGTATAACTACATGACACGCCACTATGAATAATTAATGGCACATTAATTATTCATAAGCTAAGGTTAGCTATGTTAATAATTAAATTATAAAGGTGGAAACCTAACCCAAAACCCTAATTCGAATTTAGGGCTTATCCTAATATTAAAAAGGGCTAAAATACCAAATTAGTCAATTAATGACATGCCACCCGCCCAAATCGATTGGGCAAGGCAAGGGGTTTCCATTTTGGACACCCAAATTAGGGCTTTGGGGCCCCAATTCGAATTAGGAGGAATTGGAGATGGAGGAGGAGGAGCAGCAGACAGGCACCCTTCAGCAAATCGAGATGGAGCCATCCCAAGCCCGATTCGACGGTTAGTCTCAGAGTTTAGCCGTGTTATCTCAGAGGGTAGCTCTGTTGGGCATTTGTTGTGTGTATTTCTTCCGCTTTCTCTCAGTTCTCTATGCTTGACCTCAGAGGAACTAACCCTCGATTGCAAAGGTGAGTTCTCCTTATCTCGATTCTCAGACTTGCTCTTAAATGATGGATTGATAGTTCTTGCATAGTATTACTCTTGAAATGGGGAATTAAGGAGGGATAGAGACCTCTCGAGCCATGTATTGTAGTATGCTCCTAGATAGAGCCCCAGATTTTCCCAAGAGATGCCTGCACAAAGAGACCACCGAGTCGTGATGCTATGGAATTGCTTAGCACCAAATAAGAGACCAAAGGTGAAGTGGGGTGGGGTCTTGCACCTAACATAAAAGGCTCCCGAGACTCCTACAAGGGCTAGGGCCTGATAGCCTGGCCACGAGGGCCGGGTATGGGTCCGACACTCCCTGGGTGTAGAGGTGTGATCCGTGATGGAGCATCTTGCACTTTGAGTAGATTTAGGGTGAGTAAGCTCTGCATGGATGCTGGGTCGCTGATGCGGCATGTATTCTCTAGCTCACCCATGGAACCACCGCGGATCCCGAAGGGGACGCTTCCCCCGCCTCATCGGACGGGCTTCATGAACTCCCCGTAGACTTCGGCGGGTGATACCTTGAGTCTCAAGGTCCTAAGGCTATAGTGACGCCATAGCATGATTGGACTCATCCGCAAAGTGTGCACAGGAGGGGCGGATGGAGTGGACAACCCTAGCCGATGTTCTATGCCAGCCAACGCCATGCCAAGATCTCTGGCCGATCTCTTGAGGCCTAGCCGCCGATCCTCACCGAGTCCGAGCCGGGTAGAACCATGGGTTTGGGGTGTTTTCCTTAGGATTAGATGCATATTCTTTGCCGCTAGTACTTGATGGATGTGCCACCCTTCTGGGTGGTTATTTATATATGATTTATGTTGTGTGCTAACATGTCCGGCACACATAGGAGCCCCATTGAAGGCATGGGCCTAATGACCCCTCTCAGGTCCTTCACTGAGCATCATCTTGCCTAGGTGGCCCGAAAGTTAGACGGAGGGTTCCTCTCGCCGTGGGCGAAGTTGGTCGCCATGGGAGGGGAAAGTCCCCGTGATGTATACGCCCCCAGGGTCGTGATATGTTCGTGGAGCGCCACATCCGCCTCGATGCATCAGCGCCCAAATGAGTCAAGTTGTGTGGCGCCCTCCTTTGAGTATTTCTCGCTCGTCTCTTCTTTCTTTTACAACCTTGCTTTGTATTTCATCTTGTTGATCTTCTAAACCTCGGCTGGCCGCACATTTGCATCAACAACAATGTTAGGGTCGGGCTTGGCATTTGTTCATTGTTTACACCATCATCCTCTTCCCCTACCAACTATAGTTGTTGGTGCGTGTTTTTCTTCCTCAATATTTGATTCTTCTTCAAATCAGATTTGTCGGGCCTGCTTTGATTATTGATCCCCTCGATAGAACCTTGTAATATTGTTCTTCATCAAATATTACATCCCCCGCTAATTAAAATTTTCCTTTTTGCTAGGGTCATACACTCTATATGCCTTTGATTCTTGATCATAACCAACCAGTAGGTGATATAGGCCTTATCATCAAGTTTCTTCCTCAATTCATCGTGCACATGAACAAATGCTAGACATCCATAGGCTTTAAGCCTTTCATAATCTGGTGTTTTGTTTGACCACAAGTAATGAATTTCTCCTTTTAATGCTTAAGGAGGGTAGCTGGTTTTGCACATACACTGCCTTTTAACAAAATTCTTCCCAAAGGAAGTTTGGCTAGAATATTTAAGCATGCTCCTTAATGCATTAAGAATAGTCCTATTCTTTCTTTCAAAGAATCCCATTTTGCTGAGGTGAAACCTACATGTCGGGCTTGTCTCTTGATTCCATGTGTGCTGCATTAATGCTTGAATTCATTTGACAAAAACTCTCCTCCTCCATCCGACCTTAAGCATTTAATTTTCCTCCCCTCGCTTCAATCAAGACCTCATTTGCAAATTTTTTGAATGCTTCCAATGCTAGATCCTTTGTACTCGTGACAATAAACCCTAGTCATTCGACTATAGTCATCAATAAAGGTCATAAAATACCTTTTTCCGTAAATGCCGGGTAACATTTAAAGGTCCACACAAATTGCGGTGTATCAGTCCAGCTTTATTTCTTGCCCTTTTTCTCTCTCGATTTTTTTGAAGGAAGTCTCATTATGCTTTCCCAAAATACATCCAACACATTTAAGCTTATCATTATCTTCAGTTGTGCCTTTAATCAGTCCCTTCTTCATCATGAGTTGAACAGTTTTAGAATTTACATGGCACATCCTCTCATGCCATGTTTTAATACTTGTACATGTCATAAGATTAACACTTGGAACATAATGATTTAAATTCAATCCAAACAGGTTGCCAACTCTTTTTCCAACAAACTTGAGTTTATTATTGAGAAACACTTTACATTTCAATCTCTCAAAGAGAACTTTAAATCCTAGGTCAACTAGTCGGGCACACTAAAAAATCAGGTTTCTAACTAAACCTGGTACACAAAGCACATTCTCTAACTTGATAGCCTTTCCTTCAAGATCAAAAAGCTCGAGCATTCTTGTATCTTTGATTTCTTGCAGGTTTCCATTTCCTAGTTGCACATTCCCTTTTTCTACTCTCTTGCAATCTTTAAGTAACTTTGTAGATGATGTCACTGTCCTCTCAGCTCCTGAATCTATAATTATCATATTACGATCATTATCATGCATTAAATGGCATAATTTAGCACAACTTACCTCATCATCTTCATTTTGCTCATCCTCTTCACTTCGAGTCTCTTGAGTCAAATTTAGTGTTGGATTATCTTTGAACTTCCCTTTCCCTTTGTACAAATGCCCTGCTACCTCTGCCCCTGTTTTTCCCTTTAGAGTTCTCGCCCCTTGGACTAGGGGCAGCTTTGAAGCAAAGTGCCCTTTACCATCACAGCTTGTAGCATATGACTTCCTTCCCCTGCTTTTGGACATTCAAATTTTTAGATAGCCATATGCATTGCAGTTATAACAAGGTCCTACTTTGTCCCTGCCAGCCTTGCCAAATCCTCTCTTTTCCTTATGTTTGCCTGCATAAAGTACTTCTGCAGCTTGTTCATCTTCATCTTGGCCAAACTCGCCTGCTCAAATTCAGTTCAGATCATTTGTATTGCATGATCTTTGGTTCTTGCAATATTCCTTAGAAGAGTAGCCAAGTAAGCATTGTGGGAAATGTACCGAAATAGCCAAAGAATTGATATTGCTCATTTAATATAACACCTGCTCCTTCTAGGTCTGCTATAATGGAATCAAAATTTTCAAAAAGTTTGGTTATATTATCTTTCTCATGTAACTTTAGCTTCCTCAACTGCTTCTCTAAAACATCAATCTGGGATGATGTTTTAAATTCATAATTTGTGACCATGTAGGTCCACATTTCACTAGGGCTTAGCCCTCTAAGCTTGAGCTTAATAGCTGGCCCAACCTTACAACAAATGATAGCTTGAGCCTCTTTGATCTTAATTACCTCATTATTGACACACTTGAGGTGACTGCTGGACCTCAAGACTTTCTCAAGTAGAGCCTATACTAGCTTCACCACTTCCACCAGCTGTGGAATCCCCTGTGCTTGAGCTTGAACTGGCTCTCCTAGTTGACCCCTCGCACCAAAGATTAGTACTAGATCTTCTGCTTGCTTTAGGATCAACTAAATACCACAGGTTTTCAAACTCCAGGACTTCCTGGATACTTTGTTTCCAGACTTGGAAACCACTTTCCCCCTTGAACACCTCAATGGCATTGAGCAGATTTGCTCCAAATCGCTAGACATGATGAATTTCTCTAGGATCTCAGAGCTCGATACCAATGAAGAATTCAAAACAACACTCACAAGTTAAATTAATCAACTTGTTAATATGTTCAAGCATGCAATAGACAAGGTAAATTACAAGGTTTTCTTATGGAATCTCCTCAAACTATTGCATTTGCATCATCATCTAACAAATAAGATAAACTCTCAATGACTTAGCAATTTACTAGTCATTCAAAATATCAATCATAATGTATCTTCAAACCTTTGAAATTATGCTACTCATGAAAATGTCATGCTTGTTGCATTAGATGCAGAATGAAAAGATCTTTCAAGATTCTATCAGAAGCAATGGTCATATATCACCTTAAAAATATGGTTTTTGCCCAAAAGACCAAGTTTGACCCGTCATTCTTCCCAACTTCAATCTATCATATCTTCATATCTGCTTTAAGCAATCACCGTTAAGCATTCACAGATAATTAATCTATCCTTCTTCAATCACATGACTAATAGCTCGATCCGCCCCGTGACTAAGCGGATCCGCCGCCGTTTTTTTTTATGAAGTTTCGATCCGAAACTTTGAATATGGTTTCCCCCTTAACCATTATAATCGTGTCACCATCTTGACCCTTTACTATTAATATAATTTGGCCCTTTGACCTTAGATAATTTTACCCTGTTGAGCCATATGGTCTTCAACCTTAAACTCTAAAATTATTAACCTTTAGACATAGGTTAAAAATCTCATGCTTCATGTCTCAACTTCTGAGCATCACAGTGTATGCAACTGCAACCTGGTAGCATTACAACATGACATATATTCAACAAGTTCACCATTTTTGGAATAGGAGTATCAATTTCAAGCATTAGGTGGTGGCCGAAATGAGATTTAGATAAATGATTAGGGGAATTTCTAAATCCTCATTTTCTCGATTGCAAGAATTCCATCTCGCTCTTCCCGCATGAGAATTAGTAAAGACAAAGAAATTAGTTAGAACATTGATTACCTCATCAATATCTTGCTTGCTTGAATTGTCATCAAAGTTTCCACCAAATTTTTCCCCTCGCTTTTTAAGATCATATGTTGCGTAGGAAACCTTTTAGAAGTCTCAAAGAATATTTGTACCTTTGATGATGTGTTGTGGTGCTTTGGAGATAACACCGCTTGTCTACTTGAGTTTATTCCTCGCCACCTTATTCTACAAAGAATATTTTGCTTGAATTTCCTTAGTTAATGAATCTCTCGTGCCTTTGGTGGGAATCCAGTTGGATAGATTCCATTTTAAGTTTGAATAATGACTTTGATACCTCAAGGATTTTGTATCAGCAGCTATTTGAGCCAAAGTAGAATGTAAATCCTTAGAAGTATCATCCACATGCAATTTAGCTTTTCCTTTGGCTTTGTATCTCTCAGGATCAGTTATAATTTCAGAGGGAATTGAGGAATCTTTGTGATTGGCAGCAATTTGAGCATTTACACCAATCTGAATACCCTTTTCCAATCTTTTTTTGGCAATTCTCCTTGTGCTACCATTGGCCTTTTTCCAAATGGGAGCTGAGTCTTCTTGCTATTTTCTGGAAGTAAGTTTTGAGGAGGAATTGAGTTAGAGTCTGGAATTTCTTTCTCCTTACAATTAGTGTACCAAGGATGCCTAAAATCACAAGAAGAGCAAATAGGAGGTAAACCATTCCACCTTAGATCCAGGGAAGTTTTTTGGCCAAAACAATCAGTGAAAGGAATAGAGGTAGGAATTTTTTTGGAAATATCAATTTGAACATAGACAAATGAGAGGCGATATGGAGCATAGACAAAGAGAAACATAGTTGCCAATAGAATTAAATAGGCTTTTGATTGATTCTTCATTCCAATAAATAGGATTTAAGCCAAATAAAGAGGTTGAGGCAACATGAAGGTTATTGAGGTCGGGAGTAGAATGCTTAGGATTCCATTTGATAAAAGACAAATGAAAATTCTCAAAAACTAGAATTCCACTTTGTAGCGTATAAGTAGCAAATCCTCCTCACTACCACATTCAACCATAATATAGGGATAATTTAGGCAATAAACAGCTTTTGATAGAAAGGCCTTTTTAAAGAGATAGCAGAAAAGATCATAATTTTTCAATACTGATCCCAACCTTATTGATTTTTACAACAACAGCAGAGTTTGAGAGGCATTTCAGTTTTTCAAGAACCATAGGGGAGTTTAGATGAATACCATGAACAGTGGCGAGGTTTGAAGCAACGTCCCGACCTCTCGCGGTTGAAGAATATTATCCCAGTCTTCATCAGAGCGAACTTCATTTGATGGCCTGACGACTCCATATGGAAAAGGAACACCAGTAGCAGGATTTATCAGAGGTCGGTTTCCAATTGCACTCGGATCCTTGGAAATATTGTCCCAAATTGGAGTCTTGTCTGATAGAGGTGTCATTTTTGCTCCCAGAAGAGATAAATCCTTCAGGATCAGCCGAGATTTTTTGAAGATTTGCCAAGAGAGCGCCTTGATCCTCATTAGGAAGCGCAAAGAAACAATGGAGAAAGGGCAATGTCGAAGAATTTAGGTTTCCTTGGCCAGCAGAGTTCATGATTACTTCAGGAGGGGACAACAAGGGGGCAATTGAGCATCAAAAAAAATAGAGGGAGTCTAAAGAGAGGGAAAAATCAGGCTAAAGAGTAGGTTCAAGAGAAATTGGACAAATTAGGCGGAATGGATTACCTTCAATTGCTAAACTATGAAAATTAGTCATTACTGGAACACTAAAAACAATTGAAATCAGATGGGGGAGTACAATTTGACAATAATTTTGTCTTCCGACCAGTCACAATGCACTCCGAAAATAGCAGTAGCTTGAATTCTCTTGCTTCTAACAAATTCCTCTAACCAAGAATCGATGATCTCTGTCTCAAATTCAACACAGCTTGGAACAAAGCAGTATTCTTGTGAGAAAAGATTATCCGGGAAGAGATTTTCTATTAAGAAGGAATTTCAAAGATCAGCTGGAGTACCACAAAGAAAACCACAGATCAGCTTCTGTCCCTGTTTAATAATTGCAAAAATTTTAGCTTCCATGAAAGAGAAAATTATGAGCAATTCGAAAATGCTGGCCCTCTACAGGGGCAGCCACTTCAATTGCTAAATTTTCCTATCCGGTAACAGTTCAGGCTTCAAGGAGATTTTTTGCCAAGAAATGAATTTGAACTGAAAATGGAGGAAAGGACAAAAAGTTCAAGAAAAATGGCGCACGTCATTTTTCGTTCTGTCTTACTGGCATTAATCATTCCCTTTTTTATCAATAGTTCAATGGTTTTTGAATTCACATGACACATCCTATGGTAATTTTTTAGCATTGGATATGCAACATGATTTATGCTGGGCAGAGTGTGATCATTACATAGACCAAACAAGTTTCCAACTCTTTTTCCCAAAAACATAACTTTATTATTGAGAAAAACATTACATTGCAATTTTTCAAATAGGACCTTGTAACCTAGGTCCACTAGTTGAGAGACAGATATCAAATTTCTTACTAGACCTGGCACATAGAGTACATTCTCTAATTGCACTTTTTTTCCTTCTAAATCAAACGATTCTAATACACCTACATCTTCTATATCTTGAAGCTCCCCATTTCCTAATTGAACATGTCCTCCCTTTCTTCCTCCTCAAGTAGCTTTTAAGAACGCTTGAACCGGGTACCATCAATTTTTTTTCAGCTCTAGAATTTAGTATCATGGCATTATGGTCAATTTTATTCCTAGTTAAGGAATGCATTTCAAAAAATTCTTACCTCTGATCTTCATCTTGTTCATCTTTTTCAGCACTGCCTTCCTTCAGCTAGATTTATCAGAGATTCCTTCTTGCAGCCCCCTCCCCGATTTCATGTCCTTTCTTGGTTACCGTGGCCTTTATCCTTCCCTTTCCCTCTAGGGCATTTAGGACTTGGACAACTTGTCGCCATGTGGCCCTTTGCCTTCACAATTCCCAAAGACTATAGGAGGAAACAAGGTTGTCCGCTGTCTCCTAATCTTATTCGGGTTGTTTATAGACGAAATGGAGCAAAGGGTTGAGAGATAGAGGTGAAGCGGTACATGTTTGGGTTACGGATCCAGCCTTTTGTTGTATGCGATGATATCATTTTGATTTCGAGGATGCAAATGGGTTACAAGATCATCCGATGACTTGGCCACTTTTTCATTTTAAAAAGGAATGTCGCTGAATTTGTCCAAAACAAAGATTATGGTTATAGGTACAAAGGCGTAGACCTAAATTCAATTATAAAGGGATTCAAGTCGAAGTTGTTGAGACATATAAATATCTGGGCTTGGAAGTTTGTTCAAACTACTCTTGGAAAGAATGCATAAAAAAAATAATTACGGGTGGCAAGCGAGCCATGTATCAGATGTTGAGAAACTGCAACAGAATCGATCTTCAGGATTGGCATCTGAGATGCATGTTGTTCAAAACTCTGGTGCAAACAGTTCTTCTCTATGATGTCCAAATATGGGGTCCAGCTATTTTCGCAAGGCAGTGGGGGAAAATTGAATGTGTGATGAAGAGTTTCTTACAGGAGGAGCTAGGAGTTAGGCATCAAATTCCTTACCAAATTCTATTGGCTGAGATGGGACTGCTGCCCTGAGGGCTTATGCTTAGCCCTTAATTTCATGGTTAGACTGAAAGTCTGGAAGCCACACGCCTTCCGCGTCTTGTAGCAGCAGCATCTGAAACAAAAGGATGGTACCATGATGTTGTAGAATGGGGGCGCAGATGGGGGATTGAGGAAAGGGATTGGCCTGATACTGATATAGCCATCAGGGATCTGGTACAAGTGAAATATGTGGACAAAATTTGTCAGACGCAGGGGTCTAGAATTGAGTTTTACAGGAAGGAATTAAATCCTCTATTAATGTATACAGCTCAAAGTTACTTGTCTGCCTCAATATCCAGGAGCATGTTACAGAACTGGATCTCACTGGCTCAGAGTGGAGACAGGTAGGTGGCAGAGGATCCCAAGGGAAGAGAGGAAATGTACGTTGTGTGAGACAGATGCCATAGAAGATGAGATACACGTATTCTTAAACTGCAGCTGTTATAAAGAAATAAGAGAGAGACATAAGATAGCTTATACTGATTATTACTCCTTACACCAATTGAACCCACAAAAACTAGGCAGTTACCTCAAAGAGCTGGAATTACATAGAAATTTTTTACTCAAACTTTGAGATATGATGATGTAAATTCGTTCGCTTCATGGCCCTTTGGGTCTCTCGAAGTGTGAATCAATCAATTATTATTATTATTATTATTATTATTATTATTATTATTATTATTATTATTATTATTATTATTATTATTATTATTATTATTATTATTATTATTATTATTATTATTATTATTATTATTTCTCTTCCAGCCTTTGGACAATCTGCCGTGAGGTGACCATAACCATCACAATTAAAACATGGTCCTATCTTCTTTTTATCTTTATTCTTTTTGTATTTCCCAGCATACAACACTTTAGAGTTATCCTCATCTTCATCATAAAGCTTACCTGTTCAAACTCTGTCCTTACCATTCTTATGGCATGCTCTTTTGATTTGGCAACATTTCTCAACAAGGTAGCAAGATGAGCATTATGAGATACTGCTCTTGATATTGCTAGGAGTTGATACTCTTCATTTAGTATAACTCCAGCACCTTCCAAGTCTGCAATAATAGAGTCAAATTTCTCAAAAAACCCAGTAATGTTATCCCTATCATGCAGCTTTAATCTCCTCAATTGTTTTTCTAGAACATCGACTTGTGATGAGGTCTTAGCTTCATATTCCCTGATCATATACATCCACATTTCTTTGGGAGTCATACCTCTAAGTTTTAATTTGATCGCAGGCCCTACTTTACAACAGATAATTGCCTGAGCTTCCATGATTCTCAGGCTTTCATCCTCCTCACTTATTGTTGTGGTAGCAAAGCTGATTGGTGCACTCAAAGCAGCTTCTTCTATTGTGGAACCTTCACCACTTGAGCTAGAACATGTTCCCCCTTCACTAGTTGTCCCTGCACTCACAGTCACAACATGACGTCTAGTAGCATTTGAATCAATTAAATACCATAGTTTCTCAAACTTACGCGCTTCTCTAATGCTCTGCTTCCAAATTTGAAAACCTCCATCTCCTTTAAAGACCTCTATAGAGTTTAACAGGTTAGCACCAAACCTGGTAGCCATATTAACTAACCTGTGCTCTGATACCAATGAAAAGATCTATAGAGGTCAATTACTCTATAATCAAATTAACAAGTCAAACAACTTCAACTTGAATATTATCTATTGATATTATAGACTCTAGTGTAAACAAACAATTATCAACCATTGAGACTTTATAATATCAAGGCACTGTTCATTTGGGTATGAATCAGTTACTGTTGCATTAATAAATCAATGACCCCGAGAGCTCAAGCACATCGAGGCTTTACCTCCGAATACAACTGCATACACCAACACACATGTATCATTCATACATCTTGTATTTATTAGCTAAGATCCGGCTACAAAGGCGAGCCGATCTCAGACGGGTCCGGACCGAATGGCCGACACAGTATTCAAATGTGATTTGCCACCAAGTTATTCGACCCCCCTTTTAAAATGCTTAATTAGGTATATCTCTAAATTAAGGTCTTCATCGAACCTATAGGCATGCAATTGTACATAGCCTAGGTCAAATATAACAATATCCTTACCACACAATATCAACTTCATTTGCACATAAGGCGGATTTATGTCTACCCCTGTGATCTTGATCTGTCTTCACCATATAACATGACTATAACAATACATGAGGGCCGATTTACCATTCCCTGTGAAGGCATTTCCCATGTTATTTCAGAGGAGGGCTTGTGTTGCCCCTAAGGGGGCAAGCCCTTGTCCATGTGGGTTTATGGCATATTCTAGGTATATGTCAATATATGCCAGGAATATGCCAATGACTACTCCAAACTTACTATCGGGTGTAAACTGGCGGTGGCCGCTGTTGTTGGGCAGCCACTTTAGAAATCGGCTAACTGGTTGTCACATCCATTTCGGCACCCTTCTCTTCAATTCTTTCGAAAATAACGAGTATGGAAGGAATAAACCGTGAGGATTGGCGCAAATGCTTCGGCCCGTAATATGGGGCAAAGATCGACCAAGCAGAGAATGTGGAAGTCTAGCAAAGAAGGATTGGGTGCCATGTCCAAACCCAGCCCCCAAACCATACAATCAATTTTATATTCATCATTTTGCAATGGATAAGCGGATCGAGACCATTTTTTTGGAAGTACACTCCCATAGGTCATAGTTGTGTTGGTTCAGTATATCCTCCTTTTGGCCTCTAATAATGGGACCGATTGAGACCACTGGGGAAGTACACTCCCATAGGTCATAGTTATGTTAGTTCAGGTGGCCCGTGTGCAGGGAATGTTCGTAGGGTTACAGACACACTGCAGTCTTGCCAGAGAGGTCATTATACTAAATACAATGAAAATTGTCTCCTGGAACCTCCGAGGTATTAAAGGCGTCCTGAAACGTGGTAGAGTGCTTGCAGCCTTACGCTCTATGATGGCAGATGTTATTCTCTTACAAGAGCATAGACTTCCTGACTTCGAAGCTAGATCTATAGGCAAATGGGTAGGTGGCAACTATTCCTCCTTCAGTTGTGCAGCCAGGGGAACTAAAGGTGGCACCTGTATCCTCTGGAGAGGTCTTGTTCAGAAGTCCTACTATGCTGCTGGGGATGGTCGATGGCAGGTGGTGACCTTTGAATCTAATGAGTGCCAATGGGGGGTCATCAATGTATATGCGTCAAATAAGCCCTCGCAGAAAAGGGTCGCTATGTGGAAAGAAATTGAAACTTGGATAGGTCACCAAGGGGATGTCACCGAAAACTGGATTTTAGGGGGCGACCTGAACATGACTGATGTTTGGGACCAAAAAATTGGGTTGCTTAGAAATCTATCAGGAGATGAGGATACTTCCTGGAACTCATTGCTTGATACTGTGGGATTTAACTTGATCCCGCCTTCCAACGCTACCTTCTCATGGTCGAATAAGCAGAAGGGCCAAGACCGAGTATATTGCCTATTAGACAGATTTTACATGGCCAATAAAACAGCATGCTTCATGGATAAGTGTTATGTTGAGGGGGAGCTTGCCTTCTCCCACTCTGATCATGTTCCCCAAAGCTTATTTTTAGAAAATTTACCTACTACTGGTAAGCGTGGAAATATCCCTTTCAAATTCAACACCTCATGGTTAGGAAAGGAGGCATTTTGCAAGCCCTTCAGGGAATTTATATCCTCTCTCTCTAATGAACTTAATCTTCCAAGCATGAAAGCTTGGGTTGAGAAGCTCAGCCTAATGAAGGCCTGGGTTAAAGTGTGGGGGAAGAGCAGAGCCATGGAGTTCAAAAAGGGAAAGATGGAAATATACAATCAGTTGAGATTAGTTAAGCAGGACTTATTATCTGATCCACACAACATTGCTAAACAGAACATTGAGGCAGATCTGGAGGGGAAAGCAAAGGCAATCGAGGAGGAAGAGGCTAGAGGGGCAGCTGTTCGCTCTAAAACTAAATGGTACGCCGAACTTGACCATGAGAACTCCAAGTGTTTTTTTAGAATGGCTGGAGCTAGGTTAGCTGACAATAGTATCTCATCGATTAAGGATGGCAATTCTAATGTATTGGAGGAACCACAGGAGATCAGATCATTTATTAGAGAAAGCTTTGAGAATCAATTTAAGGAGGATCCTATACCCTCCTCTTACCATGCTCAGTTGGCACTTTGGCTAACTAAAGTGGATTGGGGGGGGGAAGCTTACTCGAGAAGAAAATCAGCTCTTATTACATAACATAGAGGGGGATGAGATCTACAAAACCTTATGCTCCCTCGCAGCAGGAAAATCTCCTGGGCCAGATGGTTTCCCTCCAGAATTCTTTGTTGAATTTTGGGATGTGCTTGGGCCGGACTTCATCAGAGCTGTATGTGGAGCATGGTTGTCAAGTTCTCTACACCCGTCACTAGCAGCAGGGTTTATCACTCTTGTTCCTAAGGTTCCAAGACCTCAAAACCTCGGAGAATGGAGACCTATTGCACTCACCAATGTCATCTATAAAGTAATCATGAAGGTTATTGCTAACCGCTTGAAACCAATTTTGAACAGGGTCATTGGGCATGAGCAATCAGCTTTCTTGCCGAAGATACATATTGATAACTACCTTGCAGCCTGTGGAAGGTATGCACCGGTGCCGCTTCTAAACAAAACTGTAATGATCAAGATGGACTTTAGAAAGGCATATGATTCTCTGATGGGAAGGGTTGCGCCAGCTATGTAGCAAAGGGGATTTGAGTCCCACTTTATTCAGGCTTGGCTCGGGAATGAATAACTTTGCATCGCTGGGCTTCGGCCCCGTTAATGGACAAACCATCCGGATCTGCTTAAACTTAAGAAGGGGATTAGATTGGGGCTGCCCCCTCGCCCTTACTTGTTCCTCATCATGGCTAACCTCTTGACAAGAATGGTTCGCTTAAGGATGTTAGAGGGGATCTGAAGGGCTTACTTTTCCCCGGGTACGTAAAAGTTAACAATTATGCAATATGCGATGACATCTTCATGTTCCTCGATATGATGACAACAGCCTACCATTTCGAGAGATTCTCGACGCCCTTTGAGGTTATATCCGAATCGGGTCTTAACGCAAATAAGTGTGCGCTCTATGGGCTTCGATAGCCCCATTGATCCTCTGATGGGTCCGGGTTTTCCAGTTGGGTACCGGGAATCGCTTAAGCTCGGTCTTCCCCTGGTGCTTTCAGACAACCTCAAAGGCCTATGGGCCCCCATACTGGATAAACTCAGAAAGAAGGTAGGTCTATGGTCCACAAGGACCTTGGCAACGTCTGGGCGTGTGACAGTTGCTAATGCAGTGCTAGCTGCCTCTCATATTTATTACTCATCAGCGATGATTGCCCAGAAAGGGGTTTACAATCAAATGCAAATATGTTTTGGAGAATAAACTGGATGGCGCCGAGAACGGGCCGGAGACGGCGGCCCTGTTCCCCTTAGCACGATAGGGGACGGCTCTTGCCGCCCCTGCTTTCTTTGCGTGCAGATCAAGCCCTTTGCTAGTCACCGGAGGGCCTCTAGGGCACCGTGGTCTCCTCGATCCGGCCGTTCGGACTCGCTTTGCTCACCGGCTCCGTGTTCACCCCTTCGCAGGTAACTAACTGTGAATGGTTCTTTCCTCCCCGATTCAAAGATTCTTTCTTGACGCTTTGGTAAGTCTACAACACCTCGGGTTATCCGCTTCTTGCTTATTCACTTCCACAAGGTTTCGCCACGAGTAGCGCCAGTTAGTTGTTTCGTGTTGATTGAATGGCTCTTCCTTCTAGACATCAGCCTTCTTCTTGTAAACCGCCGGTATTGGCCGGAAGAATGGTCTCGAAATCGAAAAAGAATGTTAGTGGCTCAGAGAGTATTTCATGCCATAAGAAGAAGGGCTTTATTCTAGTACGTACCGCCGACGTAATATCTACCGATTCCGCTTTTTAAGGCTGGCCTCGATATCGACCGGAAAGATGTTTGGCCTCCTGTAGTATCTTGGCTGCAAAGAAGAAGAGGTCACCGGCAGCTGTGGAACCGGTTAGCTTAATCAGAGTACTTCATGCCATAAGAAGAAGGGCTTTATTCTAGTACAGCCGCTTCTCTCACGATTTTCTACCGATTCAGCTTCTTTAAGGTCGCCAGAAATTAGGCCGGAAAAATGCCGCCTCCTCGTAGTATCTTGGCTGCAAAGAAGAAGAGGTCGGCATCCTTAGTAATGAGGCTTCGCAACCCTTCTCTATGCCGGGTGCCATTGTTGACAGGACCTAGATCTATGGACGGAAGCGTGGCACTTTACTCATTTCTCATTGCAAATTTTTAGAAGATCTTGTGGTTAGTGCTTAACTTGTAGCAGGGGCTCGCTCCCTTTCCCGCCAGGGGTGATCTCGGTAACCGTAAGCCATCCGGTAGGGGAAGTCTAGAATGCTAATACCCTCTAGGGCGGGAACTCTAGAAATTTCTAGGGACCCTAGAGCTGCTATTTTCTTGGTCTTGCAGAAGACAAGGCTTGCAACGACTAGAAGCAGATGGGCCCCGGCATGATTACTGGGTTCTAGCGGTGGTGTGCTCATGATAGTCCGCCTTGGCAAGAAGAAGGTGAGTGCCCTCACTATGGGGCACTCCCTATAGTAATTTACCGCAAAGATGTCAGCCCGCTCATCTCTATTTTCGTGGTGGAGCTTTAGGAGGACCCCTGCCTCTCTAGTCGGGCAGCAGACAAATGTATTTTTACCCCTACCTCTTCCATGGGTTGCAGCCACAGTCTGATCTATATCGCCATATCCGAGCCTTTTTGAAGTAATGGCGCAGCCTTTGGGGTATGTGGGAAGGCGTGAGCTGTGGCTCCCATAGTATCTATTTTGGGAGAAGAGGCCGGGCAGCTCCTCGCTTAGTACCGCCCCTTGTTATGCCATTAGGGGCTAGGAATTTGGTCAATCTCTCCTGTAGTATCCTAAGGAGAAGAGGTTGAGAGAGACTAATAGTACTAGGCCCGAGTCTAACTGCTATCATGGATCGGAGAAGTGGTAGCAGCTCTAGGCTCAACTGTATATATGTAAACGTTTTATCTTATGAATATACAGACTCTTGACTTCAAAAAAAAAAAAAAAAAAAATGCAAACTATCATCAGGAAATTCATCTGGAGTGGCATGGCTAAGGTGGCATGGGAGGAGCTGTGTCGGGATAAAAGGGATGGGGGTCTGGGCTGCAAAGACCCCTTCACTCAGGCACAGGCTCTAGCAGCTAAATTTGTTTGGAGAGTACTACAAGGTGAGTCATCTGCTTTATCCCCTGCTCTGAAATTTATATCCTACTGGCTGAAGCAAGGTAAGCTCTTAGGAAAGCCAGCTCTCCCCAGAGACGAGTTGGGAGCTTTCTATTTTAGCTTCAAGTTAGCCCCAGGGACATCTCCTGTGATGAGAAAGATTCTTCAAGCGTGGCTGGATGTGCAACATCTTTTCACCCCTACGGATCCTCCTAGGGAAGCAGGTGGTTTCAGCTTATTTTGGAACACCAGGATATGGGAGAGGGAGGGCCTTCCTCTGGCCCTCTCTCACCCCCGCATCTTCATTAAGTGGAAGAAGTGTGGAATCACTAGGCTGCAGCATTTGTGGATGAATGGGAGATGGGTCTGTTGGACTACAGTAAAATCCAGAACCCAGGCGAAGGTGACCGTAAGGTGCTACGAGATATCTTAGGCAATGTCACCAACCTATCTGGAACAGTGGGACCTTGTGAGGAATGGCGTTTTGATGGTCATGCACAATACAGTGTGGCTAGAATCTATCGAGGACTGTGTGTAGATACTCCCTTGATAGCCGAGGCAAGGCTTGGGGTGAGCAATGAAGTTGCCAAAACTGCTTTAGCCAACTCCTGGACGTCTCTTTGTTCAAGAAAGATACAATTCTTCAGGTGGACAACTTTGCAAGGGGGGCTTAGTACAAAGGAAAGTTTATTTAATAAGGGTATTCTGGACAACGATAGATGTCCACTTGGTTGCCATATCACTGAATCTATTGAACACCTCTTCTTTTGCCCCCAGATCGCAGAGTTCTGGCACTGGGTTTGCCCCATTATTGGGCTGATGGTACATCATTTGAGGTGGCCAGATTTATTGATCATTGATAGGTGCAGCATCGAAGCCTCTTTAGTAAATATTGCGCTATGGGTCATCTGGAAGCACCGATGTGATGTGGCACTTGGAGGCCAAGGGATCTCTATATTGAAGCTAAAGAATTCTTTCAACTCAGAAGTGGCATTGATGGCGCTATCACATCATAGGAAGTATGGTATTAACTACAACAAGAATCTTGACAGACTTGGATCCTTACACGGGTTCTACTTCTATTTTAAATGTCATTGGGCTGATAGCGAAGCAAGTGATGGCAATGGCTCAGGTATTCTATCTATTCAGAATTGAGAATGTTATGTGAACCCAGTAGTGGAACGGAGTTGCTTTCCTCTATAGTACCTGCTTTATGGTGAAGATGGGCGACTCCCGATAGTACCCCTAAAGTAGGGAAGACGAGAAGACGCTCTCTGTAGTACACATGCTGTGATTCCTGCAACATCGTTTTAAGCTGTAACGCTCTCTATTTACTCCAGAGAGGGTCTCGTTGTACATATTGTTTTCTATTAATACATATATCTAATCTTACCTCCAAAAAAAAGAATCTAATAAGGGATGCACTTATTTGTCTTGATGTGCAGAGAAGTATCATTTTTGACCATTTGATGCAAAAAGCTCAGCAAAAATGGGTTTTTATTTGTGGAGTGGAGTTGGGACAACACCATCGCTAGACTACCCATAAGGTGAAAGGCACTTATCTGTCAAGCTTTTGGATACTAGCAGCAGAGGTATGCACAAAACTTCTTTACATAATGCTTAGTGATGTCTTTTAAACTCATTGGCTCAGAGATAGTTTGTGGCAGATTGAAGATTGTGATGCTTAAACCTTCTCCATGAGCCAAGTATTTCCTTGAACTAGGGCTTGAATATGGAGAGATGAAAATGCTTCTTTACAAGTTGTGCCAAGCCATGCAATCTCTCATTATTTATAATTCCCTTGATTGAATTGGAGTTTTAGGTGACTATCTAGTCAGATTGCTTGCCAATTATTCAAGCTTGGATGCATCAAACTAGGCATATAGCAAAATTACAATACCTATAGTATATACATGCACTGTCGTCATTCTGGCAAATAACAATTTGAAACAGGGGAATGCATCCATTGAATTGTACAATAGAGTACAAAAGCATATGCCTAAAACTTTTTAGCTTGATCTGCTTAATATTTTACAGGCAAAGATGCTCCAGACGATCCAGCCAAACAATAAGTATTCGACGTGTTCGCAGCTCCATAGGCTTCGATTATGTTGGATACTTTCTACTTGCCTAACAACAAAGCTTTATTCCGTCTCATTGTATTCAGTTTTGAAATTCGTGTGTTCTTGATTTTACAGGTTGTCAAATTCTTTGGCTGCATTTTGAAAGGTAAAGTTAGTTCGTCTAGCTACGGAGAATTTTGTTTCCAAATGTTCAGGGCTATGGATTTCCACATGCTTGGTTAAGCTAAAAGATCGGCCAATCATTTATTAATACTTCTGTTCCTGTCAATGCTTCACATTTGCATTTGCTTGGTGTTATTTATGCTTCACGGTAACATAACTATGCAAGGTGTAGATACAAGAAATTTTTATTCCTTTATAACATATATTTTTTTCCACCCTCTGGGTGATGTTATTTGTTCTTTTTCCACCTCTCTAAGTGAGGTTTTTATTTCTATGCATCGATATATGTTTGTTTACGGGTACTAACATCTAATTGGTGCTTTTTCGTGGAGACTATTTTCTTAGGGAGTTGCTTGCCCGCGCTAGACATACCTATTTTTGTTTCCTAATGGTTATCGTGTATATTTCACGTATTTCGCCTTTTTTCACGTTTCACATATCCCATGGAGTTGATGCGTGTTCTATGTCGCTTCACCAATTTGCACCTTGCCCTTCGAGGCATCGTCAAGGTCATTGGCGACCATTTTTCATTAGGGTTTTCCTCAAAAACCTGAAAGGGCAGGGTTTTTTATCCCCATGAGAAATTATCACCACTGCCCTCTCTCTTGTCTTTGCATATTTTCTTTTTTTCATTTATGGGGTAGCTCGATGTTGTTCCTATAGTCAACTTCCTATTTAGATTTCCCCAACACATTGTATATTGTTGTTGTGATGGATGACAAGCCTATCTATTTATTCGACAGGTTTTATGTGTTTATTGCGAATTCCTTCCGAGAATTCTTTATTATGTATGTTAAAGTTAGAGATACCCAACATTTATGATCTATATTTACTTTTGCATTTCTTAAGATACGATGCACCTACAATTGTACGATTGAAGCTAAAGCTATCAAATTTTTATGTGATGCATTTATAATAATTTGAAATAAAATATGATATGATATGATATTAATGATACACCTATCATTGAAGCTAAACATTTCAAATATTTATGATGCATTTATAATAATTCGAATAAGATACGATATGATATATCATGCTTATCAACAACAATGCAAAGCTAGAGATATACCATTGATTACAATGTTTTGCCAAATTATTAATAAGACAGTAATCCATAGATATGGTGCCACAGTTCCTCGTTTTTTTTTGTTTAATAAAGTTTTGCCTATTGGGAAAAAAAAGGAAGTAAAAGAATCAGTAATTTTAAAAAGGAAGTGCAAATTTAATTGAACCCATAGTGCACTATAAACCAAACTATTACAGAAATATCACTTACCAGCAAGTAAAAGCCTCCTCCTCCTCCTCCTCCTCCTCCTCCTTCTAAGGAGTTTCCATCACTATATGTGTTCAGCTTTCTTTGTCTAATCATGAGATTATGTGCCAATTCAAGTATTGGTGCAATTGTGAAGTTAACGAAATATAGTCATGCAAAGCCTTTACGAGATGTACAACATAAAGTGTGGATGAGTGTAAGCTGCTCTTCTTATGGCCCTCATCTCCACAACCCCCGTGCATTTGTGCCTACTGTGTGTTGTAATGTGCCTTTGTATATGCCAATGAATGTAGTAGCATCTTGGGAAGAAGAGAAAGGAAGATGCCTGAATTTTATTCTTTGATGGGTTGGGTTTTACCATTTAGCGACATGGCAATGAATTCAAGTTCCATGTGTGGAGAAGAAGATATATCTTATACCATTGTATGGAGCAAATAATAGAATAGAATAGAATAGAAAATAGATGGTTATATGCCAATAATTATTCATAAGTTCAAGCTTTGGATCAAATGCCCTTGTTGATATTTGAGCGTAATACTTGGTTCTAATCTCCACCTATGGTCTAAAGTAGTATGTGGTAAAGTTGTGGACATATAAAATTGATTTTGCTGGACATTCCATGACCTCTATTTCTTAAATTAGCTAAATTGAACTAGAAAACAATTGTAATAACTCTTACTACTTTTTGCAGCTAGTCTTGATGGAATCATTGTCGTTGTTAGGCAAGTATACTCACTAGCATACAACTTTCCATCAAATAAAGTCAACGTCGACATTATGTTATTGTCTGGTAGGCTAATTTGACGTGTCATTCTGGGATTTCTAGCTACACATGCCTACAATTTGCATTATAGGAAGAGTCACATCTACATTATGTTATTGACGAGTAGGCTAATGCTTTTAATTCGACGTCCCATAGAGACAAAAAAGATACGATATATTGGTTCAAAGGTGTTAAAGAGTGGACAAGCGTAACCCATGGTGGGTGGGGGTGGGTGCGAGGTGAGATGTCTAGCTATTAAAAAGGAAATTTTCATCCTTACATCTTGTATCTATTATGAGTTTTTAGGTTTTCAACAAAATAAAGAGTAAAGATGGAAAACATTGCTCTATGGATCTACATGTTGTGTCTAATCCTTACAATAATTCCAAAATCCACATCATTTCTCATGAATTCAAAAGTTCCTAGTCTCTTCATCTTTGGAGACTCTGTGTTAGATGCAGGAACTAACAATTATATCAATGCAAAATCGCCAGCAGTGGCAAATATTCCGCCATATGGGGAGACATTTTTTCATACGCCTACAGGCCGCTTCTCAGACGGACGCACAATAGGAGATTTCTTAGGTCTAATAATTATAGTTCCTTATTTTGTTTGACATTAAAAACTTATCATCTTTCTTTTCTTCTTCAGCTGAAGCTTTAAATCTTCCATTGATTAAACCATATCTGGAACCTGGGGCAAATCACATTTATGGTGCAAATTTTGCTTCCGGAGGTGCTGGATTACTTGACACAACACGATCTGATCTGGTTTTCCTTCTCCTAGTTCTAAAAATTCTGCTATTAGTAGTGTTTTTTTTTTTCCCTTATTTACGTTATATTTTGATGTTGCAGGGTGTTCTACCATTCACAGCCCAAATCAAACAGTTCAAGCAATTGGCCAAATCATTCAAGAACAAATTTGGAATGTATGCAACCCAAAAAAGGATCTCAGAATCATTGTTTTTAATCGCGATAGGAGCCAATGATATTGGGTTCGGTTACCTTGCAAATGAAACAGTCAGAGAAACTGTAACATTCTCAGATTTTATTACATCTCTGATGATCGTCTACAATAAATCCATTCTGGTAATTCAAAAATTTATGGATACATCCAGATAAACACAGAAAACAAAATATCTAACTTTGTTGTGTATTGCAGGATTTGTACCATTATGGAGCTAGAAAATTTATCCTGTCTACATTAGAACCACTTGGTTGCGATCCTTATGCTAGATTTCAAGCTAGTTTATACAATTTAACTGGGTGTCTTGAGCCAGCAAATGATCTAGCGCTTTTCTTCAATGATGCTCTAGAAAGTTTACAAGCAAACCTCACTGCAGCCCTACCAAATGCAAAGATCATATACACCAATGGTTTCAATATTTCCAATGAGCTGGTTAGCCAAGGAAGGCAATATGGTAAATTTCTATATTTAGGAGTGGATGCTAGTGATCAATTCCTTAGAATTGAATTTGATATAAATAAAATAGCATCACCGTTTCCCACAATAAAGCAATACTAAGGAGGAAATAATGTAGTAAATCTCTTTTGGACTATATGGTACAACTTCATAAATATGTTTTCCTAAAGTAGGGTTTTTTTTTGTTTCTTTTGCTACTTAATATGCAGGATTTAAAAACACGAAGGATGGTTGTTGTGGTGGGGGGCCATTCAACGCTTTGATATTGTGTGGTCAAAAGGGAAGCTCGGTTTGCACTTCCCCATCCAATCATATCTTTTGGGATTTTGTTCATCATACTGAAGCTGCATATTGGTTCATCTTTCGTCGATGGTGGTCTGGAAACACATCTTATATTCAGCCCTATAACATTCAAACATTGGTATCTCTCAAATAGACACTACAGATGTGGTTCAATAAAATTGTATCTAAGCACATTTAGCTTCTTCAAATAATGTAGATGATGTTCACTGTGTCTTATAGATTTGAGAATTTGTGTTCTTATCAAGCCAATGCTTTGTGTCATTATGTGGGTGAGCACAAGAAACAATGCCAAAGAAACAGAGGAAGTATTGTCATGGTCAAGGACATGCCAATATCCATGAGTGTTGCAGTAAGTCTCAGACTATCAAAATAGTGGGTTTGAGCTAGTTGGATTGAAGCAAGACAAAAGCAATGTTTGGTGTAGGAGAATTGAATTATGGATGAATGGAACTATTAAAAACATAAAATTGAATGTAATTGAATTTTATCATCCAAGGATATCAAAAGGCCTATGGGAATAAAGAGGAGTAGAACATGAATAGTAGGGCACAACATGAAGCGTAAGAAGAAAATAAGAATAGAAGGAAATTGTCAAAATTGTTTAGAGTGGCTACAATATTTTTTGCAATCAAACTCAGTACACCATTTTGAACTTATTAAGAAACTGAATAAACCGTATAATTAAGTGAATTGTCACCATAACTCATGACACAGTTGTAGTGTGAGTACAACACAAAAAGTTTTTAGATTTGCTTCTTGCATGTACTTTACTTAAGGAAGAAACCAATTTGATTATAAATATAATCTAGAAGCTTCTCAGAGGAATCATATCCCATCATGAAATGCTCTTCTAGTTCTCACGTTCGGATGCAATGATCACAAACAACTACCAAACTGCAACAAATGAAAAATTCACTTATCATCTAGAATGTGGTTAGTGTAGGGCTGACGATGCTAATACCATCCAATATCAAACAGGAAGAACTGACAATGTGGTTTGAAGCCCCTTCCAAATTATCGATTTAGCTTTGCTTTGCCCAAGTCTTGCGTCATGCCATGTGATAACTATGACAAAACTAGAAGTTGATGATTGTGTTTTTCTTTTTGCAAACTAGAGCCAACAAATTAGCTCTTCTTTTTGCCATGTTTCAGCCCCTGCAATATGAACCTATTACAGAGTTTCCAACTATTCAAACTCAAACTTTCGACCCAACAACTAGGACAACCATAGTCATAGTTATTTATGTTCCTTCACACTTCTGAAGGAACAAAAGTTTAGTAGTTTGGCATATTGGCATTTGTTCCAGCACCCTCGGCCATCTTCAAATCTGCAACTCTGGAAAGGGGTGAATTAACACCACACACATGTTAAACAAAAGGTGCATCCTATTAATTTATGGAAAAGAGGTTCAAATCTATAGCTCTCTGAAAGTCAATGGTCAAAAGAAAAGTCCTAAACTCAAACACATAATGTGTATAAAATGAGCAACACATGATCAAAATATTTAAGATATCATGTGGAGACGAGGATAAGGCTTGTTAATGATTTTATATGGGTGTATGGTAATTGAGACTCCATTCAGTGGAGGGAGGGGACCCACGATTAGCAATGGATATCCCTCCATCACATAACAGAAGATAAATTAATTCACACCCACAATATGGTAATTAGGAAGAACAAAAACCAAAAAATAACAAAACAAGAATGGCAACCTAATTACCATTCTACAATGGATTGGTACGCCATATGGCAACACTAGAAAGCACGATGCAACCCAATTACCGTATTAGTTCCTTATTTACTTGATTATAACGAAAGAAGATATGCATGCTCTTTTTGCCATCCGCTAGATAAGTAAGGTAGGGTTGCCCTCCATCGCGACTGCCCCCTCTATCACGCACTTTTTCCCCTCTATCGTATGTTTATGGGCCGTTGAGATCAAAATCAAAGGCTTGGATTTCGAAACCATGGTTGAAGAGCTGCGTATGCGCGCTAAAAGTGCAAAAAAACGCGGTAAATAAAAACTCGAATAACTTTTTCCACACTTGTTTAACACGTGCGGTGTTTCTTCGAAAAGCTAACTTCTAGGGCTTTTTCGCACGTCACTTTTTTGCTTCTAGGGTTTTCTTTGGCTCTAAATGCGCGGGCGTGGTATTTATCAACCACCGTCATGTTTGAACCAAAAAAAATACACGAGGTTTTTGTGGACTTAACCAATTTTTTAGTGAGTGTCATGTTAAAACCACATTGAGAGAAAAAATACACGGAGTTTTTTTAGGTTCACGTTGGTTCAAACATGACGGTGGTTGATAAATACCACGATTGCTAAATGTGCGGTAGAAAGAAACTTGTTGCGCAAAGAGGGCCATTAGACCACCTTCTACTCCGGCTACCGTAACTTTTTATAGGTAGCTCAGAATTACACGATTTAAGATTCATATAAAACAAAAAGATCTCAGCTCTCCAAAGAATGTATTTTTATCCAATTCTGACTTCAACTGTGGACTTGTTTTTTATTCGCCCCTTAAGTGCACGAAAGGGGGCGACCCTACCCTATGCCACTTACGATCGCCACAAATTACTTGCATCTGCTCCATTTGCTTCAATTGTTTCTTTTCCATGATTAGCACTAGTCATTGCTAGCAAAACATATTTATCCAAGCACTTCACTTATAGTTTGCACTGGTCCCAAGCGAGCTTGTGCGCCTTCTTCTTCTTGTAGTCATTATATCAGACTGTCATCTTGGCATAAATCGATTGTAGAGAGGAGACAAAGCAAACATGCCACCCTAGTTCTTCTCTATCTTCTTCTCTTTCTACTTCAGATCTAGGGTTCTTTGCCATATGACCTTTTTGTTGAATGAGGTATGAAAAACAAAAGGATGGGTCTTTCTTATTGAAGAATTGCTAGAATGATTGAGTCAATTACAATGCACATCCTAGATTTCCCTAAAATCATGGCAACCTTAGCATGAATGTAGTCAAGAGACTAGGTGAACTCTCCATAGTGGTCATAGGCAATGCCTTGAAATTCGGTGATTAGGTATGGTGGAAGATAGGCATCCCCTAGATCTAATCTAGTGACTAGATTAACTCTAGGTAGTGGTCATAAAAGAACAAGAAGAGAATAGAATAAGACCGTTTGGTCTGCGTGGGCGATAAAAATCCAATCAATTCAATTTATGGGCCCTGCTTTTGCATGTCCTCACTCGAACCTTGGTCTATATCACATTCTATTTTACATGCCCTCGTGATGACACGAACATGAAGCCTATACAACATCAGTGAGTGAACCAACGAACCCTAATCCTTAGACACTAGGGCTAGATGCAGAGTATTGAGACTCTTAATGTCCATTTAGACTGACTTTTCTATGAGGCAAATGTTTTGTAGATCCTGACCTCGTCCACCTTATATTTCACGTCTCAAAGCAGGGGCATGATTATAATTGCTCCATGACTCAACTTTAGAGATCTACTTGGAAGTCAAATAGGATCTTCAACTTCTTTCTTATCAATGCTAATAGTCAAGGTAAGTGAAGAAAATAAGAGAGGATAAGGGAAATGAAGGGAGCTCGAAAGAAGCGAAGCTTAGGCAAGTTGAGCTAACCACAATATTTTGAATATGAGGCACATAGTAATCAATATGAGAACATGTCATTTGAGTTTAGTGTGGTATCCCCTTGAATTTGGAATTTAGAGAAGGGTGAAGAAGGAAGCATGGAGGCACATAATGAGCTTACATGGCCAACAGGGGCGCGGGATAATCCATGGAAGGCGCTGAGAGGTGTTATTGAGGGTGATTTTAATCTCTTAATGGAATGGAGAGTTTTAATTGGCAAGAAGGGAGAATTGAGAGCAGCTAATGAAGAAAAAAGCATGGTTCCTTTGCAACTTAGGCAGCACATTACTTTCTACCGCCTTCATCTAACTTATTTCATAGTACTATGGATAACAGGAACCCTAATGTTTTGGCTGGCTCCTAAACATATTTCCATGCCTGTAAATTTCATAGATGCCTGGTTTACAGTGGCTTCTGCAACATGCGTCACAGGTCTTGCCACCATTCCTACCGGAGCATTCAAACTCTTTGATGCTATTCTAATGATGATCCTTATCATTCTTGGAAGCCAGATTTTCACTTCCCTTTTACCGCTCCAGGTCAGGCGCTATTTGTTCTACCAAAATGCCAGGCAACTTGGATTCTTCACAGATTTTCGAAGCAAAACAGGCGCAAAGAATGAAAATTTGGAAGCAGCAGGATCTGCACCCAGTTGGGCAGTTGTTTACATCGAATATCAAGCATTACTTCTGCTGAACAAGATTGTAGTAGGTTATATGATCATGGTTCATGTCATTGGTTTTCTTGCTGCCGTGATATGTCTGCAAGCATCTCCTAATTCTCTAAATGTTTTGAAGGAAAGTAATGTAAACCATATCCTATTTGCCATGTTCTCTACTGTTTCCTTGTTTGCAGGTGCTGGCTATTCTCTGTTAAATGACAACATGGTTCCTCTGCGCACAAATATTCCTCTTCTGCTCTCTCTTGCTCTGTTAATATTGCTAGGTAATACCATGTTTCCGCCTTGTCTCCGTGGCATCCTTCTTTTTCTTCATTGGTACTCTAATAGAAAGACAAAATTGGCCTGTGAGTACCTCTTGCAGCATCCCAGGAAATGTTTCACTCATCTTTTTCCTTGCAAACAAACAACATGGCTTCTCATCACAATCTTAGCATTCAATGCTATTGAAATTTCTTCCTTTCTTGTTCTAGAGTGGAAATCTAAGGCATTGAGTGGATTAGCACCCTTTCAGAAACTTGTAGTCGCAATATTCCAGTGTGCTAATACCAGACATGCAGGAGCTAACGTGGTGACTTTGGACCAACTTACTCCTGCAATTTTAGTCCTCTTCATTGGCATGATGTGGGTATTTTTTTCCTTTGATATTCTCTCCAAGGTTATAGTACTAATTTGATTCTGCTTATCAGGTATATTGCAGTTTATCCTCTTTATCTCTCAAGAGAAAACTCAAAAGAGGATTATGAACATGAATCAAGAATAGACGAGGATTATTACAACAAAATTCTAATTCAATCAAGAAAGCTCATAGCTCGTGATTCCGTGTACATATTCTTTGGAATGTTCCTTTTGTGTATGTCTCAAGGTCATAGGATCATCACAGATCCATTGAATTTTTCGATCTTCAATATTATGTTTGAAATGATCAGGTGTGTGCTTGTTTTGATAAGAAGGCCAAAATTTTTAGATTCCATGAGTGATTATATGGACTATTTTCTGCAGTGCATATGGCAACAATGGATTATCCATGGGTTACAGCTGCAATTTGCGCCAATCCAAAGGCCCATGCCAAGATGTTCCATATAGTCTATCTGGAGAATTCAATTCAATTGGCAAAGTCATCATCATTATTGTTGTGATGATGTTGGGAAGACACAGAGGTCTACCAGAGAATATTGATGCCGCCATTATTTTACCTCCAAACACCCCATCTTCACCATCTATATTCCAACTACATTGTCAATCACTTTCCTCTACCAAATCCTTTCATGTTGTAAGTCAACAACTAACCAACCCTCACAAAAGCACGAAATAATTTAGAACCATATATGTCCAAAGCAGCTTCTTGTGGAAAGCTTTACATGATAATCCGTGTTTATTTACTAGAAATTGTTCAAAATACAAATTATGGATACAACTTGTAAGCATCCGCTATGAATGCTAAGAAGTTGCAAGTCATAATTTGCCCGGCAGAAGTAAAAGGAGGAAAGGCTTATTCTATATCTTTCAATATAAAGAGTATGTAACTTTTATGAATATTCTAATGAAAATTCCCACTACAAAATTTATTTATTTAACTAGCTCACTTAGGGCCCTGAAGACCATAGAACGTGTAAATCATTACAATTATAATTTCAGTAGATAGAACGTGTAAATCATTACAATTATAATTTCAGTAGTAAGGAACGGTGTGCATCCATCCACCGCCTTTAAATATAGACCTAAAGCTAAAGATGATAATGAAAATAAGGATCCGAAATCTTGTATTTGAATTGTGAACTTCTCTCTGATTTCGGAACATGCCGGGCAGTAGGTAACCACATGGTCTTCACTTTCTATACAATAGGGAGATAGGTAACTAGTTGGTAAAGTGGCATGATGGTTTCGCACATGGTTTTCTTTGTGTGCATTCCTCGTTAATATCAATGCATTGTCAATAATGCTTGATGATAACAATCATCAATGATATTTTGGTAATTTTCCCTTTAATCTATGGCACACTTTGCCTTTGCAAATCCGATCCGAGAATGCTTCAAGTCATATTCAATCCAGAGATTTTGCTGCTGGTAGTTTCCAATAATGCTGAAGGGGAGCATATCACTGGTCTGGAAGGCCAAACAAAAGATAGTGCTATAGGGATCAGCCACCACAGGAATAAGAATACTTTCAGGCCCAAGGGGCAGGTTGACACCTCCCTCTAGGTGAAGCACAAGTGTCGGAATGACAGTGGAGGAAAATGCCTCTACTGAAATATTATAACAGGGACTAAAACCATTTGAATTCTTGACTCTAGTGAGATGGGAAGTACTGTTTAAAAAGACCCGTTTGATCATTCTGTAAGCAGGAAGGGGAAGGTAAGAAAATGCAGTGCCAGAATCAATGATGGTGCCGCCGGTGCCCGATCGGCCAATGCTAAACTGAGATTTTGAAATAGGAAGCATAGTATCATCAATACTGATGCCAGTGAGACCTACATAGTAGTAGTCCAAATCAGAATCAGGAGATGCATTGTTGTTAAGGATAGGGGTATATTTCAAGCCAACAGGAAGTCTGGAGTCTCCGAAAAAGGCGACACCCGAGGAATTCAGGTGTCTCATCTTATCAGGAAAGCAGTAGGAAAATTTAGGAGAAAACTTGGCAGCCATTTGTGAAGGGAATGAAATTTTTCTCCTATCCATACCCATAAGACCATTTGCACCTGTGTAGGTACCTTCTTTATCTACATGAGCACAACCAAAAGTTACATTTTGAAGCTTAACAGGGGTGCCAAATGTGCTGCTAGCTAGGAAAGTCTCTTGAGAAAGGACTCCTGAACTCAAGCTTCCATCTGCATACTCTGAACTGAACAGGCATGTCCTTCCCGAAGGGCTGCAGGATGGATCTATGCCTTTGTATAGTTCAGAACATGTGGCTGAAGAGCATGGCACTGTGATGTAGGAGGATGAATTTTTTGGATTGAAGGGAGGCTGTGATGCAGGTGCACAGTCTTTGCATGCTACACACTGCACCCACATCATATCACTTCCAGTGTCCATCACCAGAATTACTTCCTTGGGAGGACTGCCCATCTGGATTGGCATGTAGTATTCCAGTCCAGCTTGACCTAAAGTTGTAATTCTCCCTTGAAACCCTCCTCTGGAGCTGTTCCTGCCAGACCTGGCTATGGTAGAGGAAATGCTCATCCTTATCTGAAGAGCTTGAAAATACTTTGTTATATCACTGCTGTTTTGAACTTCTGAAACCCTTATTGGAGACCTTGCTGCATCTCTGTGTATGAGATTAAACCCTACTCCATACTTGGAATTTGCTGCTGCTATCACAGCCCTTGCGTCTATAATCTGCCACTTGTCAGAAGACTCCTGGCCAGTGATTATTTTGGATTTGAACATTGCAAGTAGGCTGATTACGATCAGCCCAGTTGCAATGCCTACCATAAATGACAGCCATTTGCATGAATTTGGAGCACATGATCTGAGGCAGCAGTCTGCTCTTGCAGAGCCAGACATTATCCATCCACCAAGAAGAGCCTATGCTCTGGTCAGTTGCAAGAAAGGGGAATTTAAACTCCATGGCAAGAATTAAAAGGGAATTATGCTTGCTTGAAGAAGAGGAATCGATGCAATCAAGCTTGTGCTGTAACGTAAAGCTTGTGAAACAGAA
This sequence comes from Isoetes taiwanensis, assembly GCA_021234155.1. NCBI lineage: Eukaryota > Viridiplantae > Streptophyta > Lycopodiopsida > Isoetales > Isoetaceae > Isoetes > Isoetes taiwanensis. The sequence continues at coordinate 24,549,549 of JAJEKV010000006.1, forward strand.
AAACCTAAACAGCCAAGTGTGAACTGGGTTCTTTTCTTGTTTGTTGGGCGCTTGACATTTTGTGGGGCAGATTTTGCCTTGGATGCACTACAAGTAACATCTGATTGACCATTATATCTGCTTTTTTCCAAGGTGTTATTTTACGATGCCTTCGTTTTCTATATTAAACCTGGTTGTGATTTGCATGATGTTGGTACCATCATAGTGTAGTCTACCCCTGTTTTCAGTTGTGGACAAAAGGTTGATAACTTGAGAAAATAGTAAAAGATTTGCTTGGATAAACTGCGTTGAATGATGCTTGCATAAACTGAGTTGAATGTCAGGAATTTCGCTGCAACGGGACAGTTGTGGAGGACCCGGAGTTGGGTCAGGTAATTTTGCTTCACTGGTCAACTCTTCATGCTGCAGCTGATGATCCATTCTCTGTTTATTAGATCTGTCATTTTTATATGCAGGTGATACAACTTCAGGGTGATCAGCGGAAGAATGTTTCCCAGTTTTTGATCCAGGTATGTTACACATGGTTTAGTTGCTCTGGCTCTGTATGTTTTGATTATAGACATAGTGTTTCCAAATTCCCTGCTTGCTTTTTAAGAATTGCTTATTCAAATTTTTGTGGTTGGTTTCAGGCTGGAATTGTGAAGAAGGATCAGATCAAAATTCATGGATTTTGATCAGAAGATAATTCTAAGTTTGTTTCGTTGATTAGTCTATGTGGTTTATATTACATATTTGATAGGTTATGCTTGACTGACCTGTTCTTCTGGCGTAGCTTTTAACTGGCCTGTTCTTCTGGCCTTCTATTTTCTGTAATTCTACTTTCTGATTTAATGTTCCTTCATTTTTGTGGTTGTTCCAGATTTACTCGTCTTAATATTCATACAAATTGGAATCTTCAGCATGAATATCACAACACTACGATGAACGTAAAGCCACTATCAATACTGCAAAATGCAGCCTCCAACTATTGTGCATTTGAAAAGAACGTTGCATCTAAGATTTTTTCTTGAAGAAGGTTGTTAATGGTGCCATAGAATAAATAAATTCTAGCTATTTTATGTGCCCCCAAGTGGGACGTTGATGATTTACTAGTTCCCTATCCGTGAGTAGACTTTCCTACAGCATTGCGTCTTTGTGAGTAGTCAAAACTATGACAAGTTTCCATAGTAAATTTTGAACATCTGAAGCGTTCAAAAAGTGTTGATTGACAAGTCTAGTAGGCTATAATTACGTCTCTCATAGTAGGATCTAAAATCTTGTCAGTCAATCATCCATTGCCATTTGAGCAATACAAACAAGGGTCTTGATAAACCAACAAAGTAATCTAGCATGTGAACTACTTGTCGTCATGTGAATCATGCACAAATTGCGGGTATTTACTTGCTTGTTATGTTGTGATAGTTTATGCTTACACTTTCGACGCCATATATGGAGTCCGGAATGTGGTATTTCGGGACTTTTAATGACTGATACATCGATGGCTGGAAGGCAGCGACGAAGCTTCCTTTGTCTCGCAGAACCCATGGTAGATCTTAAGGTTTTTTCAGCACTATTTGCATTTGGGTCTGTTGTAATAGGGATTAGGCTTGGATTATGGCCGTTACTTCCAACTCTTCTTCCATAAGTAACAGGCTATAAATGGGTAAGGGTTTATTTTGTTTTTTGCCATGAGTGTTTTCTGTTCAGACATCAAGCATCATGTGTTCTTTTCGCCAGCTACTTCGGGTTCTTGGCATGATATTCAGACATGTTCTATCAGTCCTAGGTTGGTTTACCTCTATATGCTGGTTTGCTTAGGGCTTGATTCTTTTTCATTGCACTCACTGCAATGCAAAGACTGCACTCACTATGGTATGTCTACCAGAAGCTTGATTATTGCACTCATTTTCTTGTCATTTTTTATGAGATTTATATATGTTTTTTTGTTTTTTCCTTAATATATATTCTATATTACCTACCTACTTATATAATAACCAATAATAAAAGAAAAAGAAAAGCCAATAAAGTAGGAATTTTAAACACACAAACTTCTACAAAAAATTGTCCTCTTCCTAAATTAAATTTTCATCTCAGGTAAACTCTACATGATTGAAATGTTATTATTTTTATTTTTTAATTTTTAAAGAAAGTTTAGTTGAAATTATTCATTTTTTTAATTAGTTTTCAATATATGTTTATTTCATCAATAATAAACTATTTAATATTTGTCATTAAACATGAACTTTATCTTTTAAATCTAACACTTTTTTAAAGTATTTTTGAAGTGCCAAGAGTTTGTAAATTGTAAAATTCTCATATAATTTTAAGTCAATCACTTATCAAACTATTATATTTCATTTACAAACTATCCTGATTGCCAAATTTAAAATTATTATAAAATCACTAAAAATTTATATTCTTGAAATGTCTAATTCTAAATAGATTCACGTGAAAGTTAGTTTAGAAAGCAATTTTATGTTTCTATAACAATTATACTTTAAATTTAAAGATAAAGTTATGTAATTGAAACTTGTAAAAATTAAAAGAATCACGAAGAATTAAACATGACATATAACCTTAAAATGATATCCCTGTCTATTATATCTGAATAAGTCACAAGGCCCCCAAATTTGAGCCATTATGATTTTTTTTTAATAGTTTGTTGGTGAAAACCAAATCCATAAATCAGTACGTTCAAAAGTTTACAAACTATGTCTAGTTATCTAGTATAATTCATCAACATATTTTTTTTAAGGTGATAAGACAACGTTGTTTTATGACATGGTATAGAAACATGACAATTTTAATTGGTCTTTGTGGCAACTTCAACTTTATGATATGTACTACTGTTTAGTATGTTAAGTTTATTAGGCTGATTTTTTATCACATCTATCTTCTTCAATATATTGACATGGTAATTTTAAGCGCATATTTCTCATGATGCTTTATAGTGATTAATCATTAATACACAACGTGATAAACGATCTTGGTTTAAATATGCTAATGACTTTTTTTACCTTATTTTTATCCATGGCACTAAAATATAATTATCTCAATTAGATTTTTTTACAACTTAAAATATCTAATACGAAGTAATTTATTTACTTGGTTTATACATATTATTTTCCCACAATATTATTGCATAGTCTAAACATGCTAGTTTAGACATGTATAATATTCTCATAGTCTATGTCTGGTTTCCCCACTTGGCACCATGGTTTTTCATTGTGGCTTATCTTCGCTTTCATTGTGGTGGCTAATAATATTATATGAATGAGAATTGGACCATGCAACAATCATATCAAGAACAATTGTCATATTAAGAACAATAATGAAATATGATTACAAGTTTTTGAATAGTGTAGAGAAAGTATAGACATAGAAGCACTTGGGAGGTTCTCATGGAAACAAATGTTCTCTTAGCAGCAAATGTTCCTGCTTCTTCAAGGAACTTTTTTTCTAACTGTTTCCTCAAGTTCTAGGATCAGAGGCATAGGTTGAGTGATGGAGGTTCTACACAAATCTCCAAGGCACTGGTTGAAGATCCTATACAATCATCCTTCACATTCATTGTCTGCACAGAATACACCAGTGGTCTCTCCAGTTGCAACAACAGATTCTCGTTTAACAGTACCAAGTTCCAAACAAATGTACTTCGTACTTCAAGGTCCCAATAGCAATACCAAGATCAGAGCAAATGTACTTAATTCTCGGTAGAATCACAAGAAACGTTGTGTGAGCAATCAGTTGCCAAAGAGAAAGAATACTATAATTTTGCAAGAACGTCAAAAGAGACAAAAAAAAAAGAGATATACTGCACCCATGCAAAATAGAAGGATTACAAACTCAAACACTATTTTATTTCCAACTAGAAGCAACTTTCAGGGTATTGGAGAAAAAGCAAAAATAGACTAGAGCCAAGTAAAGTAAAAAGCTGATCATCTGATATTCAAGCAACTAAACAAGCTCTACCTTGATGTAACAAGTTCTCAAACGTAGAAAAAAAATACTTGCCATGGTGTCGCAAGTGCAATAACTGAACACGCCATGTTTGTGATGCAACGAAGCAAAGAATGGCTCTGGAAAATAATGAACCGTGTTACGACTCAGCAACTTCTCTGCAATAACCAGTGTTACCTCCAAATAGCACTGGTTGGACAAGTTACAAGTGGTCTAATATGGGTTCACAAATATAAGGTGCAGATTCATTGACTCTAGCAAGAGAAGGTAGATCTGCCAAATCTCTATCATAATCAATTGACAAGGAAAAGAAGGATGTGTACAACAAGTTGAAGTTGTAAGGAGAGAAATGCTAAGAAAAAAGCGGCTAAGACAACTTTTGGAATAAAGGAAAAACCTGGAAGCACCATTGGTCAGATTTACATTGAGCTGATCTGAGATAACACAAATCACAAAGGCAAAAGTTTTATATGTGAGCGCATGCAAAAGTACAATGCAGCCTACCATCTATATAGGAGCCAAGAATGCAATATGGCACAGCAAAATAGAGATCACTAAAACAGGAAAAAAAAAAAACTAAACTCATAAAAATCTACGTCTCACCTGGTCACTCAAGCCGGAATGCAGTCTGCACTAATAAAACCTTGCATATGCTCAGCAACTGCATACTATGTGAACTCGATCCAAATTAACCGTAAGAACAAAGTGTTGGTCTAGTACCCAAGGAAAATATGGTGAATCCTGAAGTACATGAGCAGAAAGTTTTGTGGTCCACATTTTCCCCTTTTTCAAATTTTTGTCTTCATCCATTTAAGCTTCTGCACAATAAAACATGAAAGTAAGGTTCGGAACTGAATTCTTTGGCTGAAGTGACCCTGGGCGAAATGCAGGCAAGTAAGACAAAGAAAAAATAAAGAAAACTGCTTTGCATTCAAGAAAACACGAGCAAATGATACATTTTTAAACGTATCATCACCACCAAGCCGAGCATGAACTCCCCGACCGAGATCGTATCTTTGAAAACGGTCGACCATCGTATAAAGCTCGAGCGGTCAAAATGGGATAAGCTTGAAAAAATACCAATGCTTGAAAAAATACCAATGCTTGAAACAAGGAAGAAGGAGTTTCTACCGTAACACATCTCTTCCGATCGCTCTGTCAGTGTATAAACTTCTTAACGGCCTCACCAGTGGTCTCACCATCTTACCTTGGCGATCCGATCACAAAGATGCGCCCAAAGATAATGGAAAGCTTTCAGGATCGATCTCGCCTTAACGATCCGATCACGGAGATGCGCCAAACAGAATGAAAAACCCTAACCTCTTTCCAAAGGAACTCTAACCCTAACCTATTTTTGAGCTTTTTTTGAACGATATTCATCAATTAAAATGTGGCCCAATGTTTTTTTTTTTTTTGAAGAACTATGTCATCAATATATTAAATTAATGGTAATGTTACAAAGCAAGTGAGGAGGAAGGAGAACTGCCCCAAAGAGACAGCCATACCTCGACACTCCACAACAAACTCACGTAAAAAGCGCAACTCCTACCGGGTGTACAAACCGACCATCACCATCTACAACACCCAAGAAGTCCCGCCAAATGGCAAACTTCCGCTTCTACTACTCCCCGAACACCGAAAGCTTTGAAATAGCTTGTACCGAAGTCGAGGAATCGAGAGGTCAGCAGTCAATCCCCGAAAGATCCACAACCGCCTTCCAAATCAGCCACACCAACCAAGCCACGCGACAGATGCAGGCTTGCTGCCGCAAGAGCGGCCAAGCACCGGGATACACATGAAGAAAAGAATCGGCGGCTAGTCAATCTCACCGAAATAGAGCCCTAACCCAATCCTGCAGCCCGCAAGTGAGGGCATAAAACCGCACAATGCTCCACGCCTCAATGGCGAAGGCCACAACAAGGGCGAGAGGGCTCACACCCGCCTAAACCGACTCACAAGGGCATTCACCACGATAAAAGCCGGTGCACCACCGCCACGTAAGCACCCTAACCTTTGGTGGGGGAAGTGAGCTCCATGTCCACGCCCAAAACCGAAAGCCCATCGAGAACCCTGAAGTCGCGAGACCACTTGCCCGGCGGGGCGGTGTGTCATGAATAGCCGACACCCGGTAACAAGACCGCACAAAGCAAGAAGACACAACATCCGGATGAACCTTCAAACCCCGCACCACCACATCATCCCGAGGGACTATAGGTATGCGTGTAGCGTAATACTCCCCCCACGCTCCCGAGATAGCCCCTCCACGCCCTCGGTAAAAGCGAGCTCGAAAGAACTCCCACGGCTAGCTGACCACCCCAATACCAATCCTCCAAGGTGAGCACAAAGAAGCTCGCCTCCAACGGGCTCAAGGCCCGGCATGCACAATGGGACCAAGGGAAGTGCGCAGGGAGTAAAGGAACCCACAAGAAAGGAGAAGAATGGTGATAAACCGAGGCATAATCTAGCCGAAGAGCACACGCATTACGATCCCAAGCCCGCAACACTCCTCGTGGAGAAAAAGGGGATGCATGTGGGAAAGGCCGGAGACCATACAACAATGCCTGTGGCAACTCCACATGCACAGATCGGCTTCCCAAACGCCACACAATGGCGAAGAGACTGAACAACAAAGGCCGCACTGTGGAGAAGATGCTCCATCCTGCAGTAATGCTCCAAACAAACTTGGAGACCAACACCTTACTATGCAGCTAAAATCCGAATGGCCAAGCCCCCATCCTCCCTGGCGGAGACACTTCCACCAAGCCACTTTAACGACGCCTTTCATCATCCCCGCCCCACACAAAATTTCAACAATCTTATCCAAAGCCTCAGATCTTACCCTCGGAGCTAGCATCGCAGATGTTCTGATACACATGAGTGCTACAAAGTACCGACTTGGCAATAGTGATCCTACTGCCATGGACAACTTGCTACCCTTCCACCAATTGAGGTGTTTCTCGCAATCCCCGCAAAATCTCATCCCACACCCTCCCCATGGAAACATCCCTCCAAAGGGAATACCCAACAAATTTTAGTACACACATTACCCGGAAGCATCTTCCAAGGGAATAGAGCCAAACAAGGGGGAGGCGAGTCACCGGGCCCATAATGCGAAAGCACTTACCCCAATTCAAGAATGCCCGAGGCCAAGGAGAAAGTATCCAACAAACCCTTCACATTCTCGCAAATTCTCTTCTTACGCCACCAAGAAGAGGAAAGTGTCATCGGCAAACTGGTTAATAATTTGTCTGGCTACCATCCCGCATCCGGCCCATCCACTCCCTCCTCCTCCACCGCGGCCAAAAAACAACCGGGGACGGTGCCTCCGCCATAATCGTAAACAAAAACGGCGCCAAAGGGCACCCGACGCACCCTACGCTAAGGAAAAGGCGGAGGGTTCACCACTCATTACCACCAGAGTCTGCGTCTTTGACCTATGCAGCTTCATGACTGTCTCGAGAAAGCGTGGACCACAGCCCAACGCTAACATCATGGCGACAAGAACTCCTAACCCGACACTATCGTAAGCTTTGGCAAAGTCAAGTTTAAGATAGGCAATGCCTTGCCCTGCTCTTTTTCCTGCCCAATAAAAGGCCCTCATAAGCTGCGCAACATTAGTCAAAATGTTCCTCCTGTGGACAAACCCGACCGCACCTTACTAATGGAAGAAGTCAACACCGCTTCAACTTCTCTGCCGGGCTTTCGCAATAATCTTATACACAGAGGACAACAAGGAGATAGGCCTCCAATCATGAATAGTAGAAGGTCGCTTAACCTTAGGAATCAAGGAAATGCATGCGGTATTCAAGATCCTATCCATTTGAGAAGACTGCGGCAACTCAAGGTACACCTGGTACAATCACTCACCACCCCACTCCCAATAAGTCCGAAGAACTCCACAGGGATGCCATCCACCAGACATTTATCCTTGGCCATGCACATACATGTTTAGCCGTTAAATCCTCTCTCGAGAGCTCCTCGCTCCAAGCTCTCACGCAAACAGAGGCGTAGATAGATGGTTTAACAGCCCCCAAAACAAGCTCCCGTGATCTCTTGCTCATAGGGAAGAGGCGCCAGTCTGGAAAACCCCTCGAGAAATGGGCATGCACATCACCGCAAATCAGCGGGATCCTCCAAAAGTCCGCCATCGCAAAGCAAGGGACGCCATAGATGCTTTGATATCGCCGCTTAGTCAGCTCTAAAGAACACCGAATTAACTTGTGTCCCCCTCCTTCAACCGGTAAGGGCTGCGCTTCACATCGCCTCTCGCGACTTTAACCTGCTCCAGAGCAACAATACGCCGCAACACCGATTCTCCCTAATGCCATCGAAGGTCGCGCCTCAATCCTCTCCAACTCCCCGATAGAGACCATGCAACTCCCCGCCGCCTCCCGCCGCGACACGCCTACCAAAGACCTTGGCAAAAGCGCTTCACCCCGCCAAGGCAGCCACCATACCGGATATATACCCTTCAGAGATGAAAAGGTATCAAGCCACAACTCCCCGCACCGGGTCGAAATCCGCGACGCCTGTAAGCCGTTCAAGTTCAAACTAACACCGCCCTAGAGGGCCGAGAGGCAACCGCACCGACCGACGACAAAACCTGAGGGTAATGATCAGAAATGGAGGTAGACAGAATGTTACTCCGGTGCAAAGAGGGCACACCATCCAGTGCACATGGGGAAGCATAACACCGGTCATGCCTAGCATATGCCCGGCCCGCACCAATCTGTCTATTACAATAGGTGAAAGACAAGTCCCCATGGACCTCAACCAAGGCCAAATCCTGCAACAAACGAGACCACTGGTCCCTCTCAAACCCATGCACAACCTGGGTTCCAGAACCAGAGCGATCCTCATGTTAAATTTGATCATCAGTAAATTAATTTATCGTACCTTTTAAATTATTTTGGCAAACACCATGTGAATTGAAGATGCTGTAGTTTTACGGCAAAGGCCCACATAGGCTAAAGATACGCTCCAACTTATGTATTACATCATTTTCCAGCCGGAGACGAGGCTGATGGAGTCGTCGAAGATTTTTTCCTGCCAAAATATCGATGACCCGAAAATATCAAACGTAATACACTTCTGGGCAAATTACGTACTGAAAGATTTTCCGACGGGACATTTTTTTCAATGAACGACGATGGCGGATGCGGGCTTTCTCTGCATTTGGGGGATGCAAATGCGGCTATAGCGGATGCATCTAGCTCCATGAAGCATAAACAGGCTTTATGGCGAGAACAAGCAACCCTATGGCAAGAAACAGGGTTTCTCATGAAGCAAGAACAACTATGCAATTCCCTAATGCATTTGATATACCATAGACTTTTTTGGGAAATTGCTTTGCATGAACGGGAGATCGACTTCTGCCACACTTGTGCAAGTATGTTGTTTGTACAAGAGCTAATCCAAAAAGTGTTATATTGAACAGATATAGATATCACAATGAACTGAGGCAGAGAAAAGTTCTTGCAAATCAGCTACAAGATGAACATAGGGTTATTTGCAAATGTTGTATTGTCTATGTCAAGGCAGTTTTGGTGTGCCCGTTATCAGAGACAGTTACTTGAAGCATGTTAAATGTGCCAAACACAAAGATCCCATTGTATTATTGATGGAATTCCCACAACAAACATTCCAAATTCAAATTAGCGTAGCACAAGAAGTGTTCTCAACTAGCAAGTGTGCAGATGATCTAGGTACCTTCCACGGTTCATCCCTATTCATTACAAGGTTTCTCACAACATTAAAATAACAATTTGCATTCGTTATAAGGTTTCCTACATTGTTATGAGGTGACGAGTTAAACACCAAATTCATTATAAGGGTTTTCACATTGCTAATCAAGAATTTGATTTAAATCTATGTCACTGATGACACATCATTTTTTTTTACTAAAATCTATTGATAATGGTTAATTTAATTTTATGAAGCACTACAAAGTTTGCTTCATACTTTAGAAGTTTTGAATCTTCAAGCACAATGATTAATCACATCAAAAAATCGTAGCATCTTTATGAAATTCAACATGATTTTTAAACTAATAAAAAAAACTCGATAGTATAAGTACACAGTCCAAAATTGTAATATTGAAAAAATATAAGTACAAAGCATCCCATAAATTAATGATGATTTAGAGAAACCATTGTAAATTCTAGAATGCATATAATTAAATATGATATGAACTGGCAATGGTTTTGCGAAATCAAGATATGTTTAAAACACACCTTCCAAACTAATAGTGATTTCGAAAAACCACTATACGATATAGAATTCATGTAATTAAATATGATATGAAGTAGCAATGATTTTACAGTATCAATGTACACTTAAAAACCATCTTACAAACTAATGATGATTTTTAGAAACTCGTGTACAATTTAGAGTTAGTACAAAAAATATGATATGAACTACCAATGGTTATAGAAAAAAACCATATACATACTGGTTTTCACGTTGATTTTTTATGCAAGTTCATTTTTGGGGGCCTTGTGTAAGTTCCAGTTTTATTGAATATGCCATACCTCTTACTTTTGATAGAAACATAATCTGTTGAACTTTTGGCTATTTTGATTATATTATCTAATGGATCACTAAAAGTTTATTGTGTTTTATTGAAACATCATCTTTTGTTGGATTATACAATAGTTTGCTTATTTTTGTTTAAAATTTTTATTCTTGATTTTTATTTGTCACATGAAAAGTTCAATTTTTAGATTCTTTTTCCACATGAAAAGCAGAAAATTTTATTGCCTGTCCTCTGAAATATAGGGAGTGCCTTGCAAATTCCCTCACTGGCCCGGACCTGCTGCTAAACGGTCTGCCAAGAGCCCTGATGTTGTGTTTCGCCTCCTTGTACCTGCAGGCAAGATCGGGAAAGTCATTGGAAAGCTAGAAAATCAGATCAAGCTACTCCACGAGGAGACTACGGTATTCAGTGAGGGAATTTGCAATGTTGCATACCTGTCTTGAGCACTCTGGCCTGTCAAAATTTGCAAATTGAAAATATGCATTGCAAATGCAAAGTCAGATTATGGAGTTTGCTCATCACGAGGACATGCACCTACAATTAGTGCCTATCATATGAAAGGCACCATTACAATATTTTCTTGTCATTTTTTATGAGATTTATATATGTTTTTTTTTTTCCTTAATATATATTCTATATTACCTACCTACTTATATAATAACCAATAATAAAAGAAAAAGAAAAGCCAATAAAGTAGGAATTTTAAACATACAAACTTCTACAAAAAATTGTCCTCTTCCTAAATTAAATTTTCATCTCAGGTAAACTCTACATGATTGAAATGTTATTATTATTTTTTTAATTTTTAAAGAAAGTTTAGTTGAAATTAATCAAATAATTACGTTTATATTTTAATTAAAAAAATGAATAATTTTTTTAATTAGTTTTCAATATATGTTTATTTCATCAATAATAAACTATTTAATATTTGTCATTAAACATGTATCTTTTAAATCTAACACTTTTTTAAAGTATTTTTGAAGTGCCAAGAGTTTGTAAATTGTGAAATTATCATATAATTTTAAGTCAATCACTTATCAAACTATTATATTTCATTTACAAATTATCATGATTGCCAAATTTAAAATTATTATAAAATCACTAAAAATTTATATTCTTGAAATGTCTAATTCTAAATAGACTAGTAATGTTTGCCCGGCGTTGCCGGGCATATAAGTTAACTTAAGATATTTAGTTGGATTAAGCAAATTTACACATTGGCTATGCATACACTTGGATTTCAATAAAGACTGCTGAGATTATTTACCTTTACAATTCATTGTCTATCTCATCTTATGTAATTATTTTCATGCATTTGTTTATTGCTTAGATTAGTTACCTTGCATATGGCATCTTATGTAATTATTTCTCATGCATTTGGCTGGCTACCTTCAGAATTCATTGTATATGTTCTCTTATGCAATTACTTTTGTGCATTTTTTCTATTTCCCTCCCTTAAGTCCATTTGCCTTAGAGAGAGAATACCATGTACAACTTCAAGGACGACGCACAAACAAAAGCTTTTTTTACTTCTAAGTGAAGAGAGGCGTGACTATGTTGCTGCAAGTTTTTTCAACTTGTACACATCATTCAAACTATAAGCGTAACTACATAGAATGGGAATGTAATCATTGTTGCAAGGTCGTCTTCCCTAGTTATACACATTTGGTTATTTTTATTGTTGTTGTAGGGCTGTTTCTTCCTAGTTATACACAATTCTTTTCCCCTAGTTATACACATTTGATTATTTTTATTGTTGTTATTTTTATTGTTGTTGCATGGTTGTTTCTCCCTAGTTATACACATTCTTTTCCCCTAGTTATACACATCATGTGAACAAAATGGAAAATGTGATCATAGAAGCAAGAAGCAATGTCATCGTTGCAAGGTTGTTTCCTGGATGATTGGTATTGCGAGGTTATTTCCCCTAGTTATACACATTTGCTTCGCCTAAATATACTCATCAATTAAACAATAAGCTCGCTCTACAAAATGAAAATATGATCGTAGAAGATGGTAGAAGCTATGTCATCGTTGCATCAAATAAAAGCTTTAGATGTGACAATACTACTTTTGGGAATTTCTAGACCAAGGTTAGAAATGTTGAAAAGGCCTTACATGTGCATGTGCATATAGTCTATGAACGCTCATAGGATATCAACATAAAATAGCTAATAATTCATGTTCTCTATTCACAGCAGCTAATAATCCATGTTCTCTAATCACAACAGCTACGAACTAAAGATGCAGTGAATACTCAGATTTGAGGAATGCCAATGTATTATATATTCTTTCTTGAATTCCATATGCTGCATCTTGTTAGTGCAGGCTCAGATCAGCAGTCTCGCTATTCAACTTGCATAGCATCATATGCCTACTTGCAGAGACCACAATACGTATGCAGCTAGAAAACTATAAGTAACTTCACATGTATAACTGTGCAAAATATAGAACTCATGTAGTGAAGGTGTTCCATAAAAAGAAAATAGCAATTGTGGTCTCTGCACATGATACAATAGAACCAAAAAAATCATTAAGTATATTATATACAATCTAGGCAATTGTAACTAATTCAGATATGTACCTGTAGCAGAATATAATATAAACCTAAAATGCCTGCACATTTCATAACCAAGATGCAACTGCCCACAATAGATCAGGAAGATAGATGAAAAATAAAGAAGCTAGTATCGGGAGAAAGAAACTCACTAAAGAAATAAGTGCTGTTAAATGCCACTGTCGCCGCCCATGAGCAAGACTTTCTGCATTTCGGACTCCAAAGCAAGATTCTATAAGCAACAGAGAAACTTGTAATAATGAAATCGGATAGGGAAGACTAAAAAAGCCTCGACAAAGACTATGGCTTCATATGCAACCAAGATGGAGAGAGAGAGATTCGCTCGGGAAAATAAACTTACCAAAGACATCGCTGGAGTTGATGCTACCGTAGCCTAAGAGAACAACTTCAATGAAGAACCATACAACAGATCATGCTTCTCTTATGTATAACGATCCATGCTAACAACTAACAGGCATATCTCCTCACATCCAGAAGAACCAAAGACCGCTATTCAACCGATCAAAGCCGATATCCCCGTTGAACAACCATGGCATGCATGTTAGACACTACTTGCCATTCTTATTCCTGAAACGAAGAGTGCAAATTAGGGCGCGGCAACCCACATAAAATGAAATAAAATGCCCAACGTTGGAATCCATTTGCGGAGGTCACCAAGCAAAGATGTTGAAACAAACCTTATCATCGCCATGCCTTCTAAAATCCCCTTTTGCGTAACAAAAATTGACTTGCGAAAAACATGTGATCGACATACATCGCGTGCGCTGTGACTGTGATCGGCTAAGAGCTTGGAGATTCTTCAAAAATCTCAGTGAAGAAATGCGGATGCTCAAAATCTGGCCAAGCCTTTGATGCGCTTTCTATGGCTTCTGTGGAATCCAGATTTTGTTGCCTGGGTGGCTTTTTGAAAACAAATCTCAAAAACGGATCTCTCAAGCCTATGATGCTCTTTTTTAAAAATCCCTGAAGAAATCTGTGATGCTCAAAATCTGTGATGCCTGTGACGCCGCCGCTTCTATGGTCTCTGTGGAGTATGCCGCTGGAGTCCAGATTCTCCTATCCGGATGGCTTAGAAGATAAGAGTTGTATCCGAGCAAGCGTGGCAGGCATGGCATCCATGGAAATCGGCACCAAAATGAAAATATTTTGCTATGTCCAATTTTTGGAATTCGGAAATTTTTTCCGGCGACCAAAATATTAAAAACCTTAGAAAAACCAACCCAAAATAAAATCCAAAAAATTTTCGGAACCCCGGAAAAACCAAATTTAAACAATAGGATTCACGTGAAAGTTAGTTTAAGCAATTTTATGTTTCTATAACAATTATACTTTAAATTTAAAGATAAAGTTATATAATTGAAACTTATAAAAATTAAAAGAATCACGAAGAATTAAACATGACATATAACCTTAAAATGATATCCCTGTCTATTATATCTGAATAAGTTCAGGTTTTATTGAATATGCCATACCTCTTACTTTTGATAGAAACATAATCTGTTGAACTTTTGGCTATTTTGATTATATTATCTAATGGATCACTAAAAGTTTATTGTGTTTTATTGAAACATCATCTTTTGTTGGATTATACAATAGTTTGCTTATTTTTGTTTAAAATTTTTATTCTTGATTTTTACTTGTCACATGAAAAGTTCAATTTTTAGATTTTTTTTCCACATGAAAAGCAGAAAATTTTATTGCCTGTCCTCTGAAATATAGGGAGTGCCTTGCAAATTCCCTCACTGGCCGCACTCACTGCAGTGCTTCCGCATTTATTGCAACATTAATCAAATTTTGGCTGATACACCAGCGACGTATGTAAATTTCAAGGTACAGGGTTCATGTGTTGGTGTCTGCGTATCAACTTTGAGCCATCCCCCCTCTTCATCCCAGCGAATGGGAGTCAGGGTTGCCAAAGCATTGCGAGAGAGAGAGACACTCTAATCATTGGATGGGAGATCTATCCCGAATTTGCCTTTCCCATGTTGGGCTCTGGTAAATGTGAGACTTTATGGGTGCTGCATCTTACTGGAGGCTTCTTTTGGATAATTTTCATTGAAATTGTGATCGGCTTTCTTCTATAGTATTCAGAACTATTAGATATGTGGTTCTTTGCCTTGAGCTTCTACATAGAAAGAGTAGCCTGATCTATAGTACCTCTATTGCAGAGAAGTGGTTGAGGCAGCAATTATACAAGTGGAGTGGTGGGCTCTAGTAATGTAGGATTCTCTTGGAGAAGTGCCTATAGGACATTGCTAGTGGGAAGACAGTTGGCAATCTTGCCTAGTAGAGTTTTACTTCTGCTTAAAATCTTTCGGGGTTGGGCTTCTTGGTAGTGGAGTGTATTTCTAGAAGAGGAAGTTAGCCTCTATAGTACTGTTAAGAGGAGAAGAAGGCGAATCCTTGTGAGTTTTCATATAGGCTAGAGTTCCATGAAGTGAGATGCCTTATTATTTTAGATATTTCTTCGGCTGTGTTTTTTAGAATCTTGGGGAATAATTTCCTTGTTGTACTCCACAAATGTCACTACTTTTCAATAGTACCTTCAATAATTGGGAAGAAGGCCACGCTCTCTAGTACTGGAAAAACCAAAGGAAAGAAGATAAGTCGCATTTAATTAAAGTGGGTCAAATCTCGAACTTTGGGACTCAGACTGAAAATGGGACTCATGCAAAAAAAAAAAGTAAGTTGCCATTGAATCATTATTAGATTTTTCCTTGATAAAATAAGAATAACATTTGCATACGACAATCCGAAAAAATGAAGGGGGATGGTAGAGAAAGGAGTAGGAAGGAAGGGGAGACACGAGGTAGGCGGCGAGGGGAAAGACAAAGGAGCACGAGGAGGGCAAAGGGCAAAGGGAGGGGTCGAGCAAATTGGGAGGGGAGGGGAAGGGGAAGGGGGAGGGCAAAGGGAGGGGGGAGGGGGGCATGGGGAAGAGGAGGAGGGGCAAAGGGGGGAGCAAGAGGCAAAGGGGGCAAAGGGGCAAAATGAGTGGGATATGGGGGGCAAAAGGGGAACATGACAAAAGAAGGGAGGGAGGAGGGGTTCCATGGCTAAACAACCATTCGACAATTAATAAATGTAATTAATTAAATAATATAATTAAATAGCTTAATAATATAATTAATTAATTAATTAATTAAACAATAGAAGTTTTTTCTTGCCTCGAGGTGAGAATGGGCATGATTCTGTAAAATATAAAATCAAATGTCTCAGAGGACAGT
This sequence comes from Isoetes taiwanensis, assembly GCA_021234155.1. Classification (NCBI taxonomy): domain Eukaryota; kingdom Viridiplantae; phylum Streptophyta; class Lycopodiopsida; order Isoetales; family Isoetaceae; genus Isoetes; species Isoetes taiwanensis. The sequence goes on from JAJEKV010000006.1 coordinate 24,565,828, forward strand.
CTTTTGCATATATATCTATACATATAAATATATATTCAATGTCTTCTGGTTTGCCCAGCATTTCCCAGTCTCTAGCAAGAATGTGCAGCCCTATAATTGGTATCTATGAAATCCTGTAGAGACATTACGCTGGTACCATTACAGCACTAGAATGAAGACCATGAGTATTTTTCTGTTAACCAGGAGATTGGCCAAACAAATACTCACTCTGGATAAACATCTCTAGCAGACATATTCAACAAGTCCTAAAGGTATCTTCATTTGGGCTCTAGAAAACCATGGTATAATACCATAGATATAATTTAGTAAAAGGGGAATGATTGCAGTTTGCAAGAATAGAATAGTAAAGACGTATGTGGACCCCTATATCTCAACCTAGAGGAGGTTGATATGTAACTAAGCATTAAAACATGGGGAAACATATACCATTGTAACCCTGATTGGTTAAATGTGGCAAAATAAAGGCCGTTTAGGGTAATAATAATACCTAAGAGAATAATAACTCCATATTATGGTACGTTCACCCACCAGCAGAAAGTAAAAACGGCTAGAATTATGCAAAGGGTTGACCATTGATATTCTTTATTGAAGGATTGTACAAGAAATCGGTGGTAATGGTATACCACATGTACTCATTTTTTGCAATCTGAGCGCAATTAATGGGCGGGCTAAACCTAATATACCAGATTTAGGGTTTGCTCAAGCAAAAAAAATACGGCCGACGGCGCCCAAGCAGTAATCCTGGCGGAGAGATGATACATAGGACGATTTGGAGCAGAAGTTCATACGCTTGGAATGACCGGTGGCTGGCCTTTCCCTATATGCTTCTATACAAATCAGCTATGATCTGTGACAGCTACTGGTATGTTTATCTGCATTCTTCATTTCGCATTCTCATATACTCTGTTCGCAGCCTTGCATGCGCCAAAAATGGCACAGTTTGATTTGAATATAGATGAGGAGAATATTCTTAATGAATTTCTCAAGCTGAGCATTGATTACTGCCCGGATTCTGATCATCCTTATATCAGAACAAAGTGTGCATGCACAAAACCTAATGTGTTGTTGCAACGTAAACTGCATTTTTCAGCAGCTGATAAGGGAGAAGCAGATTTCGTATTTTCGGGTAGAGCTGGCATTCTAGCTGAATACTCATTTTGTGAGGGTTGTCTTTTGTGCTTCTGGAAAGAAGAGAACATGGGCAGAACAAAGGGCGCCCCTAATTGCAGCGCTACTAGATCTGATATTATCAAAGTTCTTACCAAGGCTGCATTGCTCAATGAACATGGAAGAGCTGACGGCACCACCACTAAGGACATACCAAAGAATACCCTGATGGATATGATCAACAAGGCTGGCCTCAATTCTGAACTGCAGAATGAAATAAACAAGAGAACCCAGAACAGTGGTCTGCAACAAACACAGTTACAGATCAGTAACTATGGGAAAGGCAAGAATACAAGTGATGACATAGTAGATCTGGCAGAGGACACACCTCAAAACATCTCCATGCAGTATCAAGACTCTGATGAGGAAGATCTGCCACTAAATCAGGTCCCATACATGTTTATTCTAGAAAATACATGGATGGTTTTGATATTTCTAGCTTTGTGTTTACAATAAATGCATATGGTTTGCTGTATTATTATTCCATTCTTTGCTTAGCTAATACTAATATGCTGATGGGCAAAGGGCGATAAGCCAAGGATCCCTATAGCTTACCTGACGCCCCTTACCCTTTTACCTTGATTAAAGCTAACTGTGGTCATGTTTGGGTGCAGGTAACCAGGGTTCCTTTTCCCATCTACGTTTATTTGTTTCAGCTATCAAAGATGACATGGAAGTTGCTGCTGCTATGAACTTCTCATGGTCTGGTTAATGTTGTATTTTCCCTTAAAACGTTTATGTCTACACCTTATGGTATGCTTCTTGATCTCTTCTAGTATGAGACAGCTTCAAGTTATGATATAACTTGGATGAGATAAGCTTTTTTGCTCTGTTTATAAAAAAACAGCATGAACTATAGGAATGCTAGCCTATACTATGTCTTTCTTTTTAAGAAAACGTAATACTTGAATATGGAAATATAGTTTTATAAAGATTCTGATATGCCTTATGCATGCATGGCTCTTTAATGATCATTCTATGCATGTTTGCACTGAATAGATTTGTACAATAGGAAAAGTAATAGATATATGCAAACACTTTAATTCAATGATGGAGCAGCCTAATAATAGGATGCATAAAAATCATACATTATTACATATAGGCTTTCTTTAAGTAGTGCATAGGGCATTACTGCCTTCCTATTTGTCTTTGGCTTTTTTACATACAGCATGCATGTAATATTTCTACAAGCATGTTTGCAGTTATAATTGCTCCAATACCACAGGATAAGGACAGACTTATACTAACTGCTGTGCAATGCATGTACATAATCTGTTTGGCATAGGAGACACTAGCTAGCACTTTATAGACATGTCTTAAGCATATCGGTGCACATGTCTTGATGCATGTTTATGGCATAAGTCAAATCTTTACTGATCGACCTCTATGATGTTGAACCTACCATTACCAATATCCCAATCAGGCATTTTACTTAACTCTACCGTAGCAGGCACCTATTTCATGAGCAGACTATGCAGATCTGAGCTAAATGGTACATCTTTGTTCCACGTCCTCCATATACCTCCTTGAACTATTAAAGCTATAGCTGAATCTCTAAGCTAAAGGTAATAGAATATCTCAATAATATGCTTGCTGGCTAGTCTGCCTGCATCCTTGAAAACAGAAAGACTCTGCTGTGATAACATCAGTCTATGGTTCCTAAAGGCTTCCCATAAATAAATGGGTCTGATAAGCTTTGATCCCTAACAAAGATCACTGTTTAGATTGCTATATATATATATATATATATATATATATATATATATATATATATATATATATATATATATATATATATATATATATATATATATATATATATATATATATATATATATATATATATATATATATATATATATATATATATATATAAATATAAACTAGGCAACCAAACCATATGACTTGCCAAATGCATCCAAACATTTCTAACTAACTAAATAGAAACTTGGACTTATCAGACCTTAAAAAAGGAAACCTTGGAGACTCATTACTTTTATGAACCAACATGAAAGCCAATTCAACAAAGGACCAGAAAAGTGTATAAATCTAAAGGACCAAATTGAAGAAATATTTAGGCCACCATTAAATTAAAATCCTTTCTTGAAACAAAACCAAGCAGTAAACATTTTAGCAGAAACCTATCAGATAAAAATCTAACGACCCCAAGCCTTATCATTGTAGTGACCGAAACAAAGCAAAAAACCATAACAAATGAGGAATGAAGTAGACTTATATCATATTTCCAGAAGAATATCATAGAGTATTAAATAACAGAAAATTATCATAAAGTATTTATGAACAAAAGTGGAGTCATATTACCTTTTAATAGAGTATGACAGATAGAGAATTTTCGCTTACCTCTATTAACAAACAAGAAATAATAACACAACAATTCAAATGCATCATTCCACAACCATCCATGCGAGCATGTAGTGTAGGAGAAGAGAATCCGGTTACCTGCAGTCCAAAAAACACTAGTTAGCCTAAGAAGGGTAAATAGTGAGTAGACTAGCAGGTAAGCATTGAATTCTCTTGGCTTTTCGCCCTTTACCCACAAATTTAAACCAAAAAGATCAGATAAAACAATAGTTTAAACAAGAGCTTATAAATCTAAGACACATAACAGTCATTAATTGTGGTAAATAGCAGCATACAAAATTGATAGGTAACATCAAATAGATTGGCGAGATATGGCAGAAACATAGGGACAAAATTCCAAAGACTAAATTAGAATGAGATCCTAGCAAAATGATCTAGGCAAGAACCAGAACCTAAAGGCATAGCAAGAGCTAAAATTGGTAGATAACAAGAGTTAGATATGTTAGACAGTTAGCTATATTATTTAGATATCCAGCCACAATAAACTAAAGGAAGAATAAATAATACCAGGAGATTTACTTAAGGTATCAGCAGAATACTACAAGAGCTCCAGAAATTCTATCAAATAAAAGACCAGGGCAAGGAAACCTGATTAGGGTGCACTTCCTCCTCAATATCATCTTCAGTATCAGTATCCTCCACAATTTCTAAATTGCTGATAGAGCTCTCAGCAGCTTTGCTATTTTTTCCACATTGCTTCAATCCAGAGAGGAATTTCGAAATGCCTGGGTCATTCTTTGCTCTATTTGGATCCAAACCATTCTGTCTACAAAGCTCCTCTAACTGTGCCTTCGTGGGCTGAGAGCTGCTATGCTCCAGTCCATGCCTTCTCAAGAATTCTATAAGCTTGTGCCTAGTCAAAGCCATTGTTCCGCCCCCTCGGGCGCCGGGTTTGGCCATTGCTGAATAACTAACACTAACATGTCCATCTAATTTATAGATCCAGGCTTCAGGTTTAGATCTTAATTAATCTGTATTAAACATGCATTTCAAGAATCCTAAGTCTAACCCAAGCACTTTCAAGTTTCGCAAGCATCATTGTGGTGAATCAAAGATACCTTTGTGCCGAGGAGACAAACAGCCAGATCTGTTAGGGATCCATCCATTCCTGGAGCTTCGCGAAGCCGGCGATAAGCGGAGCCAATGATTTTAGGGTTAACCCTCTCTTTTTTAGGTCAGATTGTAATACGTGGCCACGATATTTTCGTAAAAAAAATTATATCCATGCATAACCTATGCTAACTTATCCATGCTTAAAGGAATTAAAACCTTAAACAAGAGACTAATAGGCACGAAAAAATTAGTATTATAGGGTGTCTGGGAACATAAAGCACTCTTAGCATAACAAAGAATATTACATGGTGTCCAGGAACATTATGCTCTATTAGCATAGCACAGGCTATGAACACATACTAGTGGGGCAATAAATAAACTGGGGAGTCTCAAAAACCAACCCTGGAGTCATAGTTCATATTCAAATAATGCCCAATGAGAATTAAAACTAAAATTAAAATTAAAACTCCCAAATTTATCAATAGGGGAAAATTATGGTTTATACCCATTGTAATCATAAATCTTACCGATTAGGAGTCGTCTACACAGTCAGTTAGCTGGGTCAAAAAACCAAGAAGTGTTAGGGGTTAATGCTTTGCTCCGTTAAACCTAATTGTTATAGACATATTCTATCACCACATAACCAAGTTTGTAGATGTTAGTGCAAAGGATAAAATTTATCCAGGAAGAAATATAGTACCAAAACCAGCATCCTTAAGAGAAGTTAACATGGCTTGAGAGAACAGTAGGCATTAAAGTATCCCCATATCACTCATATATATACAATTATATGAGCTCTACCAACATGTTGGTAGAGATTGATCTCGGCCGTCCATCTCTAAGATGGACGGTCCAGACGGTGACACGTCGTAACACCCCAAGCAGCCCCCTGATTTGGGGCTTTTAATCTCGACCCTTGAAATTGGGGCATTTCATCTCGGCCGTCTATCTCCGGTTTGGGCGGCCCACAACAAAAGCCCCAATTCGATTCCATCCCATTTAGTATTGCCCCAATTAGATTCAGTCCCACCTTTAGTATTGTGCCGGTAGGTTGCACATGAAGTCGCGACTATGGCGGTTCTGGGGGGTAGCTCTTGCCTTTGTTCTTTCTTACACTTTTATATGGCGGAGGTGTGGTTATGGCAGCCGAGAAAGTCTGAGAAGCTCAACGAGTTACAACAAAGATTGGGGCCAATTTGGGTTTTCTCTTTACTCGGTGGGGATGAATGGTCGATGTATTGGCCATCTCCGACCGAACTATTTTGCTATCTTCTAATTATTTTGCTTCATCCTTTCACTTAAAAGCTTTTGTAATTGCAAACGCAGCGGCTTTTTTATGAGGGCTTCTCATGTTTTATCAAGTATTAACTCTTTGCAAATGGGGTCGAGCTTATGAACTGGCCGATTGGAGAGATGGTGTCGCCTTGTGCATGTAAGCTTAAGTTTTCCTTTTTTGTTTTCTTAATTTCTATTGTGATGCCTAGGATTTGCTAAATCCGATGCCTCTGGCTGCAAAGTTCGGGGGTTATAAGGGCTTGTTATATTGATCGGGCTTCGACCAAGTTTGGATACGGCATGATGGAGCTGCCATAGTCGGCCGAACTTTGCAATAAATGGGCCAAAATTGCACGGATGGTGCTTCTTTGAGCGGTAGAAATCGAAATTATATCTCCGGCATGCTTTTGGAAAGCGGAATCGAGAGATGGATTGAGGTGGTTCGGAGGATTTTCTCCGGCTTATAATCTTTAAATAATTTTAAGGTTAAAGCTTTAGTAGCGATCTCTCGGCGACCCAGCGACCGGTTTTGGCCGGTCGAATCTTTGCTAGACTTGGGAATGAATCTATGGTCAAATTTGTTCAAGCTTCTTTAAAGGTAAAGCTTTTCGTCCAAGGCGTGTCGGAGGTCTTGCTTTTAAGCTTATTATTTGAGATTTTAATATGTTTCTTTTTTTTTATTTGAGATTTTAATATGTTTCTTATGATGTTCTTCTTCTCTCTTGGCGGTCGTTTTCCTAAGCAAATCGGCGGGGGTAGAAAGCTATCTCCGGGTTATCCTTGGTCTGTTGGCTACACGAGTGGATTACTCACGAGTCTAATTTTATTTCTTGCGGCTCCTACGAGAAAAGAGTGAAGAGTAGAGATGAAGGTTATATGTCTCGAGGGTGGTTTGTCGTCATGCACCTTGTTCTTGAACTCATGGTTTGGATATTTTCCCTTGGTGCTTTGATTTTTAGCAACTTAGCTTTAGGCTTGAGTAGCCTTTCAATGAGTTACCCATTTTGAATGTCCAAGGCATGCTTTCATGTCTACATTGGAGTCCTTTGTTAATGACATTACCATTTTACTTTTGTGCTTTTCGGATATGAGAGATGTGCTAGCGGACCACCTTTTAGTGGTTAGCAACCATAGAGCACTAGAGTATGAGCTTAGGACTTGTTGAGGCATTTTTACGGGTGGTTGAAAATGTAGCTATTTTTGAAGTGCATGTCTAATTTTTTCAGAACTTTAGAAAAAGAAGGGGTGCCATCGATCCTCGCAGCCGATCTTGCATGGCAACATGATGGTGCAACATCTAGGCAATTTGTTGCGGAGAAATTGCAAAAGGGCTTTTACCGAGGGGTCTCTTTTCCACCTCTCTAAACTCTTTTCGTTCTTACACCTATTAATCAAGTTGTTTTGTTTTGCAAGCGGTCATTTGTTGATAGTTTATTTCGTCTAGTTTTACTTTCTATGCCCTTGAAAAGCTCTTTTTTTCACCTATGCTTCCAAGCATCAACGTAAAAGCGGTGCTTTCGGTATGGCCAATAAAAACCTAAATTTTATAGTATGTGAAGGATTACGTCTATGGTGCGAGAATGTGTTGTTCAATTTTGCACGATATTATTTGTTATGGTCATAGACATGAATTATCATCCCCATACTCGATTTTTAATGCAAAAGCTTCGGATGTTACTTTCTTTGAGAAAATTTGAATCTTCGAGAAAAATTTACGCTTATATGCATCACTATTGTGCTCATCAAGAGCATTATCGCATATATACGGTGTTGTTTGTTGAAATTTTCAACCGCATACCACGACCGGTTTTGTTTTCTTTATATAGTTTATGATGTGCATGTGGTATTGCATGAAATGGGAGTTGGAAATGCAGATTTTACGTCTATTATGTGGTGAAAATCCATGACTAATATCTTTACGGGAGTAGGAATGTGCAATTAAACTCAAAGCGGTGTGTTGATGATTTTTCTTCACTATTTTCTTTCTTTTATGTGCATGTTGATTGGTAAGACTTGATTGCGGATGATAATGCTTGAACATCGCCATATTTTAGCCGGATGGGGCTTATCAACTTTATTTAAAAGGCGGATCGCGGCATTTCTTTGAGGTGTGTCATCCATGCTTCATGCTTGCAATAAGCTTGAAAGATTGGAGTATGTCACTTATCATTCATTTGTGATGCTCCACCTACACCTTCAGATTGTAAGCTCACCTTACTTGACTATGGCATTTTGAGATATCCCTCCTCCGTCTTACATTCATAGCCATTTAAAGGCGTGGTTGGGTTACTAGGGGCATGCCATCGCTACTTGAGACCCTTGAGACCATGGGCCTTCTTTCTTCCATAAGGGTTCTTTGAATATGTATGCATATATTAAGGATGAACATCGTCGGCTCTATTTTATCTTGATATTTTCGTTTTTTCAACGGATCACCATTGTGGTCGACCCCGGCGAATCTGATTGGTCAATGGCATATCGGACCTTAGCCATTAAGCGTAATCTAGGCGGGATTATTCTCAAAGGTATATTTCCCTTTTTGCATAACATCTCGAGCTCTGTCTTGCCATTAACTCAATGATATGCGACGCATAGAAGACCATATACCGCTTATAGAACCCAACCTATCGGACCATGGTCTGCAGGGCGTTTGGTCCCACAGATCTCCTTACTTGTTATCTCCTTCTATCCATCGGGTTTTCTTTAACCACAGACCAAGGCTGAGATAGTTTCCACATTCGAATTTAGTCTCGGGTATTTTGGGACATTCCTCATATATCTATTGATTATGGTAGAATGATCAACATCATTTGCAGCCAAAGTAATTCTATGGGTCATAGATCACAATTATAGATCTTGCTTCTTAAGCATGTTGATGTCCAAAATCATGTGACATATTGCCCGAGGCTCGTGTCGTCATTACAATCAATCATAGATCCATCTGTTGTCATCAAATCCATTAAAGCAAGATTAAAGCAAAGAGAAGGGTTTAGTCATTTTGGCGGCATGTTTATTTAGAGCGGTGCCGGCATAATCGATTTATTGCACTTTCTTTGGCAACGAGGCAAGTTGCATTTAGATGTTTCTTGCATTCTTGACCTTCGCTTACTTTGCTTTCTCCTTTTTGCGGTCCAATGCGGGATGTCGGGGCCTTATGCTGTGATGAAGAGAGCTTGGCTGATGAAATCATCACGGGAGACATTACTGGTACAGTGGTAACTTCGAGAGATTCTTGAAGGAGCTTTCCCATTTTTATTTTTGTAGAATAGTTTGGTATAACATTCCGGAGGATGTACCAATTATTTGCTACTCTTTTAGATGTCTGCCAACACTCACGGATAGCCTGTCTCAATGGTCTTCTTGATGACGACTACGTGTTCACGATGTTAAAACTAACGGTAAGGCTCACATGTGAATGTTGATTTTAGATCTTTTAACATCGTCAACAAAGGGAAGGTGCAATCTGGGTGACCAATTGGCAAACAACAAAAGCAAAGGTGTGTTCATGTATGAATTCATCTTTTGCCCATAAAAGAAAACAAGAAACCATGAATGGTCCTAATAGAGTATCTTTGCTCTCTATCTGAAGCCCGATCATGCCGAATTAATTAATGGATGAGCAGATTATTGTGTCCCCTCTTCACAAATGAGAAATCTATAAGTTGGTAGCATCGACCAATTTTGGTATGCGAAATAATACCTTCTGCGGCTACCATAGATGCGTGCATTTTTGTCATTAAATACAGTTGGATAGAGGTTTTCTCAACCGTGTTTGCACAACTGATAAGGATGAAAAACGTATCTTTGCAAAAATAATGCTTGGTCGCCCTTAAGAGACTGGGAATTGATAATGGGTTGAATCTGCGTTGTTCCCTTATGACGAGGAAAATCGGCATCTTTAGCATTCAAACTTGCTTCTAGATCCAAGGCCGATCATAAATCTTTTTCTTACGCTCTGTCATATCGTTGGTCATTTCACGCACATGGGTGAGTGGTATTGCATGAAATGGGAGTTGGAAATCACCGATTTTACGTCTATTATATGGTAAAAATCCATGACTAATATCTTTACAGGAGTAGGAATGTGCAATTAAACTCAAAGCGGCGATGTTGATGTTGCACAACCCGATAAAGATGGAAAACGATCTTTGCAAAAATAATGCTTGGTCGCCTTTAAGAGACCGGGGAATTGATAATGGGTTGAATCTGCGGTGTTCCCTTATGACGAGAAAAATCAGCATCTTTAGCATCCAAACTTGCTTCTAGATCCAAGGCCCGATCATAAATCTTTTTTCTTACGCTCTGTCATATCGTGGGTTGTTTCACGCACATGGGTGAGTGTTGTCTTTCCACATGCTTATGCTTATGTTCCCCAAGCTATCTCGAGAAGATGTCGATGATCCTTGGCAAATTTTGTTTAAGTTGCAATTTGACCGTTCTCGATAGAGTGACTTTAGCTTCCAACTTTCTTGCCAAAATATTCACAATAAAATCTCCATACAAAAATTTGACCACAAATTACCGGTCGATGGCACAACCGCTCATAGTTCAATCATCAACCAAACAAAGCATATTTGAAAACTTGGCATTAGAATGCGGTTTTAGTTGTTGTTTATAAGCACAAGGCAATGCATGTGAAATATGACATTAGCTAAGCACAAGCATAATGAAAACTTGGCGTTAGAATGCGGTTTTGGTGTTTTTTTCAAAAGGGCGCTTCCAATGCATGTGAAATTTTGGGATTAGTGTAAGCATGACCCTTGCTCTCACATGCCCTAACTTATGCCCAAAACACAAGTCGAAGGTGATAAAAACTTCATAAACATTTTGATGACAAATTAGCAGTCGATTTTGTAATGCAAACATACGAGAATCTTACACACTAGGGTGTACTTTGTAGTGAGTCCAGGGATTTCTTCAGGAAATCTTTGTGCAATCTTAAAGATTACTCGCAATATTTTAGGGAATCTTAATAGATTCCACAAAGAATCTTTCTAGAATATTGGGTAGTGTTAATGGAATGTTGGTAAACTTAGAAACCTTATAGTCTTAAAGGAATCAAAATATATCCTTCACCCTAGGTGTGCTTTCAAGTAAATCTACGTGTAATCTTAAAGAATACTACATTATCCCGAATTTAATCTTAATAGATTTTGGGGAAACCTATGTACGTACATCCAATTTCATACTCTCAAAGCTTCATAAACCATAGCTGATAAACCCATTGATAGTACAAAAACTTGTATATATATATATATATATATATATATATATATATATATATATATATATATATATATCTCTTATATATATACAATTATTTGATGGGTCCTATGGGGGGTTGAATGTGGGTAGAGATTAATCCTATCCGTCTAATTTTTGAGGTGGCACTTAAATGGCCCTTGGATTTGATGGGGGGCATGCATGGGCCATGCATGGGCCATGCACCCCATCCATGAACCGTTGATCGGGCACGTGTGAAATCTTGGCCCTTGATTTTTAAAGGGAAGATGCAAGGAAGGTCCTTAAAAGGTGCTTTTGGTGCTGATCAATCTTAACCGCTGGATCAAAAGGGGGAGGAAAAATCCTAACCATTAAATTTTTATTAAATTGCAATTTCTTTATTAAAAGAGGTGAGGTGGCACCCTTATTTAATAAAAAGGTAATGAGGTGGCATCAACATTAATAGGTGGACTTTCTAGGAAGCTTCTTTTTATAATCGCCTTCAAAGGCCCGATAACTCTGTGAGAGGGGTCTGATGAAGGTGAGACCCACACCATTGGATTCCTCTCAGAGAACTCTCCAATGAGTGGTGCTTTTGCATCGTTCCCACAGTTGGAGCTAATGTGATCGAATACTAAGTTTCTTTTGGAAACTTAGAATTTTACGAATCTATCTTGCGAATTTAAAAGAATCTAGGGGAATCTCCATAGGATTTTAGAGAATTTAAAGGAAGCTCAAGAGAATCTTTGGGAATCTATGAGAATGTAAGGAATCTTTGAGATTCTATATGAATCTTTATGAAACCTTTGAGAATGTAGAAGAATCTTCATAGAATCTAAGGAATCTAGGAGAATCTACATAGAAATATGAGAAATCTAGAGGAATCTTGAGATGATCTTTAGGAGGCTAGGGGAACCCCAACAAAATTAGGGAATTTATGGGAATCTCAAGAGAATCATAGAGAATCTAGTAGGATCAAGTGCATCTTCATAAAATCTTTGAGAATCCTTGAAAATCAGAGAATCTAAGGAATCTACATAGAATCTAAGGGAATCTATATAGAATCTAACAAAATTTAGGAGAATCCACATAGAATTTTGGAGACTCTAGAGGTTTCTTGTGATAAGTTCAAAATCTAGAGGATCTTTATAGAATCTTTAAGAATCTAGGGGAAGCTTTGTGGAATCTTAAGGAATCTTTCATTAATAAGTGTGTTTAGTAGGGAATCTCGATAGAATCTAAGAGAATCTATATAGAATCTTGGAAAATCTGGGATAATCTTTGAGAATCTAGTTGAATCTTAAGAGAATCTTAAGTAATTTATGGGATTAAGAGTATTTAAGAGAATCTTCCTTAAATCTTTGAGAATCTAGGATATTTTTTTTTCCCGAATCTTCAAGAATCTAAGTGAACCTTTATAGAATCTTCATTGAATGGCTCGGAATCTAGCGTAATCTAAGCGCATCATAAAAATCTTTGAGAATCTAGGGGAATCTTGATGGAATTTTCAAGATTCTAGGGAATCTCTATAGAATCTAACAAAATCTAGGAGAATCTACATAGAATTCTAAAGAATTTAGAGGATCCTTGTGATAACGCTTTGAAATCTCGAGGAATCTTTTGTAGAATCCTAAGAATCTAAGGGAATCTTAGGGAATCTTTTACACTAAGTGTGTTTTTCTAGGGAATCTTGATAGAACCTAAAGGAATCTAAGAGAATTTATATAGAATCTTAAGAAATGTAGAGAAAATTTGGGATAATCTTTGAGAATCTAGGGGAATCTTAAGAGAATCTTAAGTTTGGATGGCTCAAAATTTGTGTACTCCCTTATAGTACACTCACTTGTATATATATATATATATATATATATATATATATATATATATATATATATATATATATATATATATATATATATATATATATATATATATATATATATATATATATATATATATATATCCCTCCCTCCTACCGGAAGGCAGAGAAAGGTCCAACATAAGGCATAAGGACGGGAGGGTCCCTATGCCATAGGGACCCCCCCTGCCAACTAGATTAAACTCACCTGGAAAAATAATTTCATGAAGAAATATGAAAAAATTACCTGTATTTGAGAAGTTGAGAGGTGAAGACATTGATATCGAATCTCAGGCCTGGAAATTCCTCTTCACGAATAGTTTTCAGAACTTTAAACCATACATCCTTTTCTTGGAAGCCTTTGCTGATAAATACTCTCATGAGCCCAAATATATCCTGGGCCGCCATCATAGGATTATTGTGCACATAAAGATATGGTTGTATCTGAGAGATGATGACATTGCAAGCCATAATATATGGTCGGCAGCTGCTGGCACTAGAAAATCTAGCCACTGGAAAAGGCAGGTTATTTCTTTTATCAAATCTAAAGGTATTGTACGTGCCAAATTTATGAGCGACTATATCAATGCTCATATTCAAAAAATCCACCCTCCTGCCTAAATTAGGATCATCATTGCTGTACCTGGTTTCGTCCTTAATAGTAAGGTGTTTCAGATTATACAGATGTAGTCCCTCACCTCCTGTTAAACCAAGGAACTTCCTAACATGTGGATTATTGATGCTCAAAAAATCATCCATATACCTGTATGAGTGATTAAAAGCAGCAGCTTCCTCTATTCTTCCCTTCTCGATCAATTTGCCCATAAATTTCAATTCAAAATACGCTAAATACAGATTGCACCAACCTGGACTAGAAGAAAAACCCATTGGAATCCCTTTTACTTGTTTCCAAATTCCATTGTACATGAGCAGATAACAGTTGTTGAGTAGCCAATTATTCAAGCCACTAAATAACACTCTATCCACTTTCCTCCAGTTGCTCCCTTCTGGTTTCTTAGTTTTCCACTCCATTGTGACTTTGGAATTGTCATGTAAGAGGTACCACATCTCATAACCACCATGAACTTTTTTCTTATATTTCCAGACCTTATCAATAATCATGTCCATAACAGCCACTATACCATCTTCACCACTCAGAGGAATGTTCTCGTAACATTTAGTGATATCAGCAACTAACAGATTATTGATCTTAGCTGGTAAGTTACAAGCAACCTCATAGATCGAGTTAACAATCCAGGCAGCCCTGATTTTTTCTTTTGCAAAAAGATTAGCAGCCTTACACTTATCATAGCATATTAAAGGCCAAACCTCAAGAATAAGATTGAGACCAGCAGTAACAATAGAAGCAATAGTTGAAAAAATTGTATCATGCGCATTTGTAATCCACCTGTATTCCATCTTATGTGCTTTGAATATTCCCAGGAGATAAGGCAAACTTGTACTTGGCGTATGTCCCTGTCCGAGTAAGTTCTCAACTTCACTTTGAATCTGTTCAATAAGTGTGGTTTGATCAATCTGAACATAGCTGAAATCACTACTACAAAGTCTCTTAGCAGCTTCATTCCTAATATGTTGTGGACAGATGAAAGCAGGATTATTAGCAGCCTTGTCTATACCCGCAATGTATAGATTTTCTATCAACCAATCACTATTTTTAATTACTGCCTCGTCTTCACAAATAAACCTTTTCATTGTCTTCATATTTTTCTCAATAAAAAACTTAGCCAGCCACTTTGTTTCCTTTTTAATATCAGCCTTACATTTCTCAATAATGCTACAATCTATTTCAGCAAGAGAAGCCTTGTGCACTTCGAAGAATTGCTCTACAGTATTTTCCATTTCCACTTTGAACTGAACCAAGGTAAAGGGTCTGTCTGGTATAAAATTTAGTCCTTGAGCAAACCAGTTCCTCAGGCCCCTATTATGGATAATATTCAAATCTGTAGTTCTTATATGCCCGATACTTGGATCAATGAACTTTTGAAGTCTTGGAATAGAGCATGGGCATCTAATCTGCATGTTATCTGAAAAGATATTCTTAGGTTTGTAAAAGATATTTTTAAGATTGCTATCATATCTCCAGCCGAAAAGGGTGCTCTCCCAAATATCATAGCCAATGCCATTAAGATGTCTGACCAAAACAGTTTTGAATGTGCTGCTGAATTGTATCTTGTCAACAACCTTAGAAAAGTATGTGAAATGTACATATTTTCTTTGTATCTTTTCTTTAATGGTTTTTATCCTTGTACGTCCTTCAATATTTGAAGTCAGAACTCTTCTTTTTATCTGCATACAGCAGAATTTCTTAGGCCAGTAATGTAGGAGGTATAAAACCATCCCAAAAGATTTATTGATATTGGCACTGTGGCCAGATAGTAAAGTTCATGCAGTGCATGCACATACATCAACATTCAGCATAAAAACTTAGAAGGAAGTTTACTATATTGACATAAACTGTCATACATATAATCTGAGATGTTAAAACAGAACCTGATATGAAGGAAAAACCAGAAATAGACATACCAACACCAGTAGTGTCATTTAGAGGATTATACCAGTATTCTTAGATCCTGCCTGTATGCCAGAAGAAATATTGATGCTTGTTGACTTCTTCAGTTTTGGTGGCCTCAGAATTCCACTAACAGTAGCAGAACCAGATTTTCTCTTGAGATTTTGTGCATAGCCAAAGCTGCTGTTATCATGTAGATGATCCATGAGAAACTTCCTGGCCTTGATAGTTTTTTCTATGATGTCAACTGCCTTGGAATTGCCATATAACATCTTGAAATTGGTATTCACATTTTCTGCTAACTTATGTGTCATAGTAAACATCAATTCCCTGATAGCTAAATAGCCAACATATGATAGTACCACACCTTTTATTGGTTCGGATGCCAACCATCTTGAAAGATAAGCAAACCTCATTTGGATAGTCTGCTCGGGCCATACTTTTTCTAAATTATTTAGCATGAACCACACCACGTGGTCAAACCAAATAATATTGTGGACACACTTTTCTTCAGAAACAGAATCACAGTTGCATTTCAGAAAAGGACATTAGGTCCTCCAAATCCGTTTAAGATAAAAGTCTGTTCTCCTTTCGTCTGTTTTCGCCATATGGCCCTTCTGGCCAATATATAGTGCAGTGCCAATTTGGCATTTTCTACTCAGAAAGCTCATATCGAAAGGCAATTTATCATATATTTTCCTGATATGCTTATTAAAGGCAAAAGCATCCTTTTCTGCTTTTTCAACTTCTGCTGTACTCAGCCGTGCCAGTTTAATCCATGCATTCTTGCTGATAGGTGCAATAACACCCAGATTATTGCTGGTCCATAAAGCCTGCTGGAATTGTTCACCATGGATTTCTATGTTCCTTGAAGACATAATGGGAAAACTACCGCAATTAAAAAGATTAAGCTCCTTTAAGCTGTATTTCTCCAATTCACTGATCAGCAGGTCTTCATCACTGGTATCCACATTAGATTCAACATTTACTGGTTCAGGATCGGGTTGTATGAAGCCCTCAACCTCAGATATGTCAAATAGACAATTATCAAGTGATTCTTCCACGTTAGGAGTGGCTTTATCAGGAACAACGACCTGGGCCTTAGGAACACATGAAAGCCTGAGAGAATTCTGTTTTTCCAAGCAAGTTAGCCCTTTAATAAAGGCTAAAGTATCCTGCATATCCTTTTTATCAGCCGCAATATGGGCCAAGGGTAACTCCCTGTAAGCATTCATAATCAAATCATGACAACGTCCATACTCTGCCTCCTTGAAGCTGGAGACTAATTCTAGCATGTTACTGAAGCCAAGAAACAGTACAGCAGATATTTCACCATCATTGAGTGTACATTCTTTACACATAAAGAGATTATGAATCTCTTGTGTCTTAATGCATGTCATTATAGCCTGCACTGCCTTATTTGGAGCCAAGATTCCTGCTGTTACATATCCCAAAGTTTCGAGACCATAAGTCCAACCAGGTCTGCCATCCAAACTATTCTGGTTACTTGCATGCTGATTGCAATCAGGGACCTTAGAAAATGTATAGTTTGCCTCCTAAAAAAGATAATAACAAATTAATAAACAGATGTATAGAAATCAAATAGAGCGAGGAAATAATCAAGAAAATAAAAATCAAGAAAGTAAGAGTCTCCAAGGTTCAAACTGGTAAAACCAGTAATCTGAAGTAGGGAAATATATAAACTAGACTGGCCAAACCCTTATGACTTGCCAAGCCATCCAAACATTTCTAACTAACTAAATAGAACTGTTGGACTTATCAGACCTTAAAAAAGGAAACCTTGGAGACTCATTACTTTTATGAACCAACATGAAAGCCAATTCAACAAAGGACCAGAAAAGTGTATAAATCTAAAGGACCAAATTGAAGAAATATTTAGGCCACCATTAAATTAAAATCCTTTCTTGAAACAAAACCAAGCAGTAAACATTTTAGCAGAAACCTATCAGATAAAAATCTAACGACCCCAAGCCTTATCATTGTAGTGACCGAAACAAAGCAAAAAACCATAACAAATGAGGAATGAAGTAAACTTATATCATATTTCCAGAAGAATATCATAGAGTATTAAATAACAGAAAATTATCATAAAGTATTTATGAACAAAAGTGGAGTCATATTACCTTTTAATAGAGTATGACAGATAGAGAATTTTCGCTTACCTCTATTAACAAACAAGAAATAATAACACAACAATTTAAATGCAGCAATCCTCAAACATCCATGCGAGCACGTAGTGTAGGAGAAGAGAATTCGGTTACCTGCAGTCCAGCAAACACTAGTTAGCCTAAGAAGGGTAAAAAGTGAGTAGACTAGCAGGTAAGCAGTGAATTCTCTTGGCATTTTCAGCCCTTTACCCACAAATTTAAACCAAAAAGATCAGATAAAACAATAGTTTAAACAAGAGCTTATAAATCTAAGACACATAACAGTCATTAATTGTGGTAAATAGCAGCATACAAAATTGATAGGTAACATCAAATAGATTGGCAGATAGCAGCAGTGTTCATAGGGACAAAATTCCAAAGACTAAATTAGAATCAGATCTGAGCAAAATGATCTAGGCAAGAACCGTGAACCTAAGGCTTGTAGCAGCAGCTAAAATTGGTAGATAACAAGAGTTAGATATGTTAGACAGTTAGCTATATTATTTAGATATCCAGCCACAATAAACTAAAGGAAGAATAAATAATACCAGGAGATTTACTTAAGGTATCAGCAGAATACTACAAGAGCTCCAGAAATTCTATCAAATAAAAGACCAGGGCAAGGAAACCTGATTGGGTTGCACTTCCTCATCAATGTCGTCCTCAGTTTCTGTATCTTCCACAATCTCCACATTGCTGATAGAGCACTCAGCAGCTTTGCTATTTTTTCCACATTGCTTCAATCCAGAGAGGAATTTCGAAATGCCTGGGTCATTCTTTGCTCTATTTGGATCCAAACCATTCTGTCTACAAAGCTCCTCTAACTGTGCCTTCGTGGGCTGAGAGCTACTATGCTCCAGTCCATGCCTTCTCAAGAATTCTATAAGCTTGTGCCTAGTCTGCCCTTTGTTTCCGGCCCCCTCAGGGCGGCCGGGTTTGGCCATTGCTGAATAACTAACACTAACATGTCCATCTAATTTATAGATCCAGGCTTCAGGTTTAGATCTTAATTAATCTGTATTAAACATGCATTTCAAAAATCCTAAGTCTAACCGGCACTTTCTGTTACCTGCAAGCATCATTGTGGTGAATCAGCATACTGCTGGTGCCGTGAGACAGCCAGCCAGATCTGTTAGGGATCCATCCATTCCTGGAGCTTCGCGAAGCCGGCGATAAGCGGAGCCAATGATTTTAGGGTTAACCCTCTCTTTTTTAGGTCAGATTGTAATACGTGGCCACGATATTTTCGTAAAAAAAATTATATCCATGCATAACCTATGCTAACTTATCCATGCTTAAAGGAATTAAAACCTTAAACAAGAGACTAATAGGCACGAAAAAATTAGTATTATAGGGTGTCTGGGAACATAAAGCACTCTTAGCATAACAAAGAATATTACATGGTGTCCAGGAACATTATGCTCTATTAGCATAGCACAGGCTATGAACACATACTAGTGGGGCAATAAATAAACTGGGGAGTCTCAAAAACCAACCCTGGAGTCATAGTTCATATTCAAATAATGCCCAATGAGAATTAAAACTAAAATTAAAATTAAAACTCCCAAATTTATCAATAGGGGAAAATTATGGTTTATACCCATTGTAATCATAAATCTTACCGAATATGTAGCATAATAACAGGGGGTTAATTTTATAGTTTTATACGCTTTTTCACATGGTTTTTCTATGATTTGGGTGTTGTATTCGTGTTGGCATACTAAATAGTATTTCTAGAGTGCGCTTTTTTACGCGTTGATTTCGGTTGGCTTAAACAATCCGATGGTTGTTGTTGTGAACACTGTACATATGCATCAAACCCCATAACTTTTGCCCTCTGGATTGATTCTTGCTGTTGCTAACGGAGCGGACTCTTTGGCGAAGTGGATTCTTGCTAACGGCTGTTGTAAGTTGTCGGTGACACTGCAATATATTTTAAATCTTCACATGCGAAGGGCGAAGGTCGAAATGGGGATTTTTAGGTTTTCTTGTGAAGGTGAATATGGGCGGCATTGCATGACTTTGCATAGGAAAAGGGCTTCCAAACCCCAGAATTGGCAATGCAACGGGGAAGGGCAGAATTTTGTGCAGAGGGTTGAAGAAATGCTGCAACGCCTCTTCTGCAGGTCCGTTTGCATGGAATATGTTTTTTTGAGGTTGTGCTTGCTGGTTCATGAAGCTTTCTGCAGATCTCACAGCACAGGAGGCATCTAGGGAAGCTCAAAAAGCATAGATGGTTTTGCACGGATGGTTTCTGCAGATGGTTTTGCCGCGGATGGTTTTGGCCGGATGGTTTTGCACCGGATGGTTTTTTTTAATGAATGGTTTTGCATGGATAGTTTCTGCAGATGGTTTTGCACAGATGGTTTCTGTAGATCTCACAGCAAAGGAGGCATCTAGGGAAGCTCGAAGAGCACATATGGGCTGATACAGTATTATGGCAAGGTTCTTCTGCAATTTATGTATGAGGTTGTTCTAAAGGGGTCTGCCACGACTTCAGTTTCTTCAGCCTATTACTGCATAAATGTCAGAGCATACATGCTCGCCTTGCTCTTTATCTCATTTGGCTGATTGTATTCTCCCTCATTCCCTTGAGATGAAGCAGGGATATGCAATACCGGAGACACCGGAGACAAGACCACAACTAGGCATGCATTTGAACACATATTTGAATCTTTGACTCTGTAAGTTAATTTTTTGTTTGAATTCCAACTAAGAAGCTTGCTTTTTTTGAAAAGGAAGATTTGTCTCTCAGCATAGCATCCACTAGTATCTAGGTTCAGATGGAGCCAAGATACATTTGAAACTTCTTGGACTTTTCTTATCTTCATTGTTCATATGTTTACTTTGTGAGTACAGGGTTTCTTTCTGGTCATATGTTTATTATCTGAGTAAATATTATGAGCTTTTTCACACAGCATTATTTCTACTAAGAAAAACTTTTTCCACTATCCTACGGTCCTTGTGCTTTTTTCCGCTCCAGTTTACCAAGTATAGGTTATTGCTCTGCTCTTCTTACAAATACCGTTGTCCATGATTGGCAAAACATAGATGCCTTGCGTTGTGGTAGTTTGCAGGCATATATTCAGATCTGGAAAAAAGCTTTTGCTGGATGTTTATAGTACCTCAAGTGTGAGGTGTCTTGCTGTGGCAGTTTGCAGGCATATATTCAAATCTGAAAAAAAAGCTTTTGCTGGATGTTTATAGTACCTCAAGTGTGAGGTGTCTTTGCTATGCAATGTATGATGTTTGACTCAGAACAAAGATGCAATGTTGCATATGAACAACAAAACTAGCCCTATATATGATAGATATTGCAGGTCATGGACTTTGATTCCAATATGTGGCAATACAATGTAGCAGTTAGTTTGTTCTCTTTTTCGGAATGGAATTAAGACATGTTTTGTGCATGCACCATAGTGCTTGCCATGGCAAAGCATGCTCACGTGGATGACAACACATGTCATCCCACATGTCTAGCATATACAGTGATAGTACCAAGTGACAGTACTAATATCCACTAATCGTTGTTTCTAGATACGGTTGTTGGTTAACGTCTCTTCTGATTCAAATTACTGATAATGAATGAATAATGAATAAGCTAAGTTGTTTTAAATAAACATATCAGTATAATACTTATGCTTGCTTTATTAGGGGCCGGCACCCAAATTTTTATTATAACAATCAACACATAACTACCATTAACATTAATTAACCCATTACATCCAACACTTTTAAATTAAAACCCCCTTGAAACCCCTTCGCTTGGGTGCATATTCACACGGGGTGACGTGGGGCAGCGGCGAGCCCCTATAATTATGTTTTGTACGTACAAAATCAACACCATATAGTATATTACCTTAAATCTTATAGTATTTTACAAATCTTGTTATATAGTATAGCAAATTCCATACATCCATACCCCACAAATGAGGAACTTTGTGTACGGTGTAGATTAAGGAATAAGGGGTGAATATGCCTATCCAACAGCTCTCGATGCCCGGAGTCACCCCCCGTGTGAATATGCACCCAAACGAAAGGGGGTTTCAAGGGGGTTTTAATTTAAAAGTGTTGGATGTAATGGTTGCGTTAATTAATGTTAATGGTAGTTATGTGTTGATTGTTATGTGTCTACACAGTCAGTTAGCTGGGTCAAAAAACCAAGAAGTGTTAGGGGTTAATGCTTTGCTCCGTTAAACCTAATTGTTATAGACATATTCTATCACCACATAACCAAGTTTGTAGATGTTAGTGCAAAGGACAAAATTTATCCAGGAAGAAATATAGTACCAAAACCAGCATCCTTAAGAGAAGTTAACATGGCTTGAGAGAACAGTAGTCTTTGTACTATCAATGGGTGACTTCATAGTGGAAGAACAACTCGTAGTGGAAGCCGAATCGGTCGACATTGCCATATAGTTTCGTATAATTTAGTAGTCTCTCTTATCATATGTCATAGGTAAATCCCAAAGTTTCGTTTGCTCAAGTTAAATTCAAGTATCATATCAATTAATTTATATGGTGACCTATTAATGTCTTTAATGTGCATCTTGTTTGAGATTTTTACCCTCTCAATTGTCCTGTTACACGAATGGAAGTATCCATCTAACCCAAAATCATGATGTTTTAAGCCAAATCTCTTGACTGATAGCCATTAGATGAAGCTCACCATTGTTTATTAGAACTTCTAGTAGTCAGAAGTCCACCACTATTTATTAGAACTTCTTCATCCACGAATATGAATGATTCAATGCCGCTGGAAGTGCCATGTTTGAAAGCTTGTTTCTAATCCATAATAGTCCTTTTAGAAACTTCAAAATTGCTTTGGAATTGGTACATCTCTTGCACTCCACATCATTATTTGAGACATTGTTAAATGAAACTATGTTTGATACGCGGTCCCATCCGCAAGAACTAAACCGGTTTTGTAAAGGCAATAACTCGATACTCTTGCCCTAGTTTTCACCGATTATGAACAAATACATGGAGTGTATCTCCATCAAAATCCCCACTATCTTGAATCCTAACTTTAGGTGAATAGCCATCAATTTGGTTCTAGAGGGCGTAAGCTCACCATTGTTTATTAAAACTTCTAGCAGCCATAAGCTCACAATTGTTTATTAGAACTTTTTCATCAACAAAAATAAAATGATCCAATGTTTGCGCCATGTCAAATCTTGTTTCCAACGTGGTTTGTGAACATCTAGGAGCAAAATCCAAGACTAAGAATAGCACAAAGGACAATATGCATCTATCCCAAAGTCATGAAGTTTTAAGCTAAACTCTTTGCCCAATAGCCATTCAATGAAGCTCAGTATTATTTATGGGGATATTATTTTGGTTAAGAAATAAATAAAAGGAAAAAAAAAAATACCATAACCAACCACAGCAATGAAATCTCAAATTTCTTTTCCAATCATTGGAAATCTGAATGACACATCTCCAGTTAAAATTTCGCTAGGTAAAATTTCGTGCTTGAAAAATTGCCCTTTGCCCAAGGGCGATTGATTTTGTTGTTGCTTATCCAGATATGGTGGGCCTCATCCCATGCACTATTGACATAACTATGTAGCTTCCATTATAGATAGCTTTCTACATGAATGTCAACATAAGAGCAAAAAAAGACCAGTTTGTGTTTAGCATTGAATTGATGAAATTGTGTGTATGGGTTTGGCATTTGAATTGATGAAATTGTGGTCATCTATGCTTCATTTTTTGTATGTGCTAGTCACTGCTCTAAAAGTTTTAAATGTAAAAAACTTCCCAACCCTATTCTCTCACATCCTGTAGGATTCCTTTATATCTTCCAAACTATCAATATTGGGAGGTCTAAGTTGCAAAAGCATAGCATTGAGAACACATACATCAAACTAAAAGTTTGTGAAGAGCAAAAATAGCTTTTAATAACTTTCCAGGCATTGTGATCCAAGCATTATTTTGAATTGCAATGAACACATGGATGTAATACAATGAATCAGGGTGAATAATATACTTTAGCTCTTACACAACATAATTTAATATTGAACTTTCGGTCATCTTACAGGATATGGCTAGCATATGACCTAGATGTAGCATCATGAGCTCCATCCCCTGTGGAATAGCAACTTTACCTCCAATTTGACTGCAAATAGGAATAGTTGCAACTAGAAGCATTTTTTCCCCTACATAAAACATATCTAACATTAACTTCGGAACTTCCTACGTGTAGTACTATTATTTTGTTACTCATCATCGGGCGATGTAGGGACACTTCTTCCCATTTAGAAATGTGTAAATTTCAAGTATTTCTTGCCTATACTTTTAACAAAAACCATAGAGTGACACTTATGGATGAATATAGACAAACCCAATTTCGTATAATGGCATTGCCTAATGGTGCAACTTCTGGCTTACATCCTTCCAAATACAAAGTGCAATTTGCAAGGAGAAGAAGACCTCGAATTAGAGCGAGCACCCTCTGCAAAAATCAACTCAATGCTTCTCTTTACATAGGTTGCATAAACCGGGTGGACACAACTCGTTGGCTTTAATGTCGGTGGTAAACAACTAAAGTCAATGCCATGATTTTAATACTATATATATGTACGCCAAATGATTTTAAAGTCTCTAATTGACAAAGAATGCTTGGGTTCACTTAGAAGAAAGAAGTCATTTTTATGAAGTGCACGCTATCCGTGATATTCATGAACGTATCTTGCTCCCTCTAAAGCAAAGATATACATCAATTTGTTTAAAATCGATGCCCATCTTGTATAAGCGAAATATGGATCAATTTGTTTAAAATCCGATGGCTTCATTCCCGAGCCGGTGTCCTCTCCTCCAACTGTCAACACATTATAACAATCTTATCTATGCTGCAACTTGGACAAAAAATCTCTCGTCTAGAATAACCATTCTACACTAGTATCATGGACGTGAACTCGGCGTAACCTTCAAGGTAATGTGATACATTTGAATAGCCCATTATTAGACCATGATATTGAACATGATATATCTTTGGCATTTTGATTACAACATTTTTTGCACATAAATGTTGCATGACTATCTTCATTCTTTGTGGAAAATAGGCGAAACATGCAAATTTTTCAGTTCTAATATGGTATTCAACACTCTCATATATAAAACAATGAAGCAAGAAGAAATGATGACCCTCTTGGTGACTTTCTAGCTTAAGTGAGCATGTCGAAATCCAGAACTCTGAACAATAACATTCAAAAGAGAAACTCCTTGCTATCTTGCAAAATGCAGCCCAAAGATAGAAAGAGAATTTGGATACTTGAAAAACAACGAACATGTCACATTAGCACGTGGATTTCGTAAGCAAATACATGGTTATGTCGCCTTTGAAGCATAAATAACGAGCAATTGCAAATGTGAAGAATGATTGACCTGTCCATTAATTAGCTTTATTTTGCAAAATGGAGCCTTGGTCATTTGTACTATAAAGAACATGTTATAGTAGCACATGGATTTGAGAATTGGATACAAAATGATACTTGAATCAAGCTTGATCGTTACGCATGTGAGCATCTTTGGATTTAGAGTTGCCGGCAAATTCCGCCAAAGAAGTTCATTACACCAGAAATAAAGAATTAGGACATGGATTTGTAATGCAGTAAAAGAAGCTTCCGCAGATTACGTCACCTCACCTCTCCATAGGTTCTCAAATAGCCGACTTAAAGCATGAGGGTGGTTATCCAGGCTCCACTTAAAAGCAAGAGTTGTTGTAATAGAACCTTGTACGTTATTTTCTAAATAGCCATTATTACACCATACAAAAATGCTATGCTTTCCCTTGCAAATGACATATACTTCCTCAACAACGTCTACAACATGATTTGTTGTTTTCATACTATTTGTGAGCTTGTATTATGACGAAGTTGTGGAAAAATGCGAATAAATATTGAAGCTTAAAAACATAACCACCTGGACCAGAGAGGCATTAAAATCGAAGTATCTCATCCCCAAAAACCGTGGAGAGGATGTCAAGTCCAGGCGCAATACATTTCTACCAGAACTTCCATGTGCTTACTTGATCATCCTTGTCCTTTGCCATGAAATAGAAGATAGATCATCAACTTTAATTATACGGATCACGTGGACATGCCGCTTTGGAACATAAAACCCGACATGCTCCAAGAACAACCCGACATCCCCGCAAGAACAAAACCATATGCATTGAACATAAGTTACGCCCACTTGAACTTGTGGATCCATTGCCTTGTGGATCCATTGCCGGAAGCTCACATACAATGATTGGCAAAGTTCAAAAAAGGAAGGCAAGCATATAGACATCATCGATTTCATAGATCAAAGCTCCGCCCATTTCAAGAGGAGGCCGGACTTCATCTGTAAAGGCGTGAACTTATGAAAGCATAGGGAGATCATTATAGAGAAGTAATGCCAATCAGCTATCAAAGTTTTCTTTGCAAGAACTATCCGGATATAGCATAGACGTTTTCTGTTTTGCACCATTTCTGCTATGAATCTGAAAAATATACACCTAAGACCATTTGTAGATCTTTCTCCAACCTTTTCCAACGCATGTTCTCGCACCAAAAATGGAGCTTGTTTATGGGAGTTATGCCCATTTTTTTCTGATGAGGTCTAAAATAAATTTAAACTATCCTAAATTGAGCAACGAAAAAAAGAAAGGGACGATCTAGAAATAGTGCGCCATTTACATAAGCTCTTGCACACAAGTAGACATAACCTCTTGCACACAAGTAGAATCTGCCATCAAACCGTAGAGTTCCCACTCATCATCAATGAATGCTGGCCGGCGGTAGATTAACCGAGATCCGATTTCAAACCCTCTTAGATATTTCAAAAGCACGGCGGGTTGAATAAAAGTTAACAAAGTGCCGCCCAATCATATATGGCCTTAACCGTAAATCCTGTTAATCGGTAGAACCGGTAGGATCAAAAACTACAAATGCCTCTATAAGTGAACCACAATCGACATACATACCAATTAGGGGTTGCCAAGAGATAAATTGCTTTCAAACGCTTTGCCGGATAAGCCGAGAGTGGATTTCGACCCTTCTATGGCTCTATGCTCCCCGCAAAGGTTCATCGTGAGAAAACATCCTCCTGTGTCCATTTCTTCAAATAACTTCATTGCTTTGTGTCCAAACTCACCTTCAACAAAACCCACCATAACTTGTATCCAAGAGACATCATCTCGAATCGAAGCTTGTCAAGGATCTCCCAAAGCTTCGGGAAGAGATCCACACTAGCATACATTCCCAAAGAAGTCGTTGCTAAGCGAACAATCTTCTCAAACCCCCTGCCCTGTAAAATCTTGACATGAGTTTCTCGACCTTGCATATGGCTTATTCTATGTTACCGTTTGGAGATATACCTTCCTCAAAGTGCTTCCAGATTAAACCTGTTTCAGCGATAAGGTACATTAATGTCGGTCCATGACACCACATCCCCAACAGGAGATTGTCAAACACTTCTTGTGCTTCTAAAAGAGAGCCACATTTTGAATACATGTCAATCAAAGCATTGCAAGTAGAAAGTTGTCTTCAGATCCCTTTTGTACAATATCCGCATGAATCCTTCCGCCCAGATTTATGGTCCCCGAGCTACCGCAGGCCTTCAAGCAACAAATAAATGTAACAACATCCGGGATATGCCATTCTTTTCCATCTGGCCAAAGCAATGCAGTACTTCGTGATCACATTGACGGTTGGCATATCCTCCAATTATTGCTGTCCATGAAACTACACTTTGGAACAATAGCTTGTCAAAAACTTCGTGTACTTCTCTAAATGAGCTGCATTTGGCATACATGTCAACCAAACTATTTCCAATGTAAATATCCTTCTCAAATCCCACGGCGTAATATCTCGCATAGATGTAAACAAAATGTGAGGGCACTAGAGATAAGCATTCATCTTATGCTTGTTGGTAGCATCGCATTGCTTCAATTCTGATTGCACCCATTTTCAACATATCCCGCAAGTAAAAGTTGTAAGACAAAACATCTCTATAGACAGCTGGTTAAAGACATCCCGCCTCTGTTGGGCAACTACATTTGATATACATGTCCATTAATGCATTGATAACAGATGTCTTTGCCAAGTTTGATTTTACTAATGTGAATATGAAACCAACGTCCTCTTTCAATATCTTTCAATCTTGCACAAGCCAACGCAGAAAGCATAAGTGTGTAACAGATAGGTTCTATGCTATCCCTTTGCATCCTCTCAGACCTTAAAAGCACGATCAGTCTGTCAATTTCAATACATCCTAAAATCGAGAAGTCCAGAATGCTCATTTAGATGAAGTAATCCGTTTGAAAGCCTGTTGACCATCGATATACTGCCACATTCCACAAAACAAAGGTAAAACATAATTCCCCTAAGTTTCCATCATTCTCGTAACACTGCTCAATCATTTGAACCATATAATAACCTACCCTCTAATCTCATTTTTTGACTAGAAGACTGCCATTTTTCTAGTATCTCTAGTAAAAGCCATACCCTGTGATGATTAACACACCCTTTGCATGTCCCCGGAGTAGGCGAACTCACAAAATATAAACCGATGTCATCAAAGCATGAACATGCAGCTATCATGAATTAAATCCAAGAAACAAAATTCGCCTATGTATGATCCAAACATGCCGCTTCAGGGCAACATGATCTAATTTGCATAACTAAATGCAGCTCCAAGTCTTTCTAGCTGGGAATTGCAATATCTATTAAACCAAAATAGCTTATCTAAAGCTTTTATCTCTTTTAGAACAAATTTTGCAAAAATGCTATTCTAGAATTTACAGAACTGCAAATGGTAAGAACAACTTACCCCAATGAAATAGCAACGGCATAAACATCTTGACTTCCAAGGACTCACAAAGATGTTGCAAACAACAAATATAAGACGTGAAACTAGAATATTATGTAAAGATCTTGAAACGCCAGAGGTAAAAGGTTGCAAACTCTATAGATGGAAACATTTCCCAAGGTCTATCCAAATGCAACAAACGCTTAAGGTATAAAACTCTCAAATTATTCTCTAAAAATAGATACTCTATTGTTGGCGCTCAAAAGCAAAAAACACGGATATAACATACAAAAAAAAGGATTGACAAAAGAACAGGTTGTTTACCTTTAGTTATTCCACTTTAGTTATTCACATAAACCCCGCAAGTCGCATTTGTCTTGAATGTCAGCATTTACATGCAAAAGGCATTTGAAGAATTTGCATCCGGCGCATTAACTCTAAAACACCGGAACAATGGCAACACAATTGGCTTGGTCGCTTTACCTTTGTTCACACCGGCCAAACTAGGATTCATGTCTTATATGAGAAAGAAAGCCAAAACGAACAAATAATTCTAATGAACAACGAAATACCAGAGCAATAGCAGGCAACGCCGTGCAAAATCCCAAACCTAAATAAAAAATAGAGTCATTTCTGAAACAGATGAAAAATACAGAACTTGATAATAACTTGGCCATGGAAAAGAGACGATCACAGCCATGCAGATACCAATAAATCTCCAACAATATAACCATCAAGGTGATCAAAGATCAACCGTGGATGTAGCTTATTAGCCATATGGGCGATTCAACGTATGAGATACACACTAGAAATTTGTATCTCCTGCAGATGTGAGCAGTTTATAGAGTTAAATAAGCATTGATTAGAAAATTGAGACTTCTGATAATGTCAATCTTTTCACAAAGAAGTCCTAACAAAGGACATAATAATGGCATACTTCTCCATTGGCATACCCGTTTGGACCTCGCAATGTGGAATAGTGTCCACTTGGAGTATGCACTCTCAAAATAACCTCATTTCCTGAAAATGAAATTGGGCATCTAGAAGACTAGAACTCAACAAACATCAAAGGAATAAAATTTAAACCTGTTTATAGCTTGCTTTGTCCAAAACTAATTTGCAATAATAAGAGTATACATGAAACACATCCAATAACATAGGTTTGCAGACCGGCATTATCTCTAGATGGCTGCACGCCTCATAAGGGCTAAGACTTTTGGAAAATGGAGGATCGCCGGAATGATAAGCTCGACCATGAACCCCTGAAAAGACCATCAACAACCGATCAAACACACAGCTGGCCGTGCCGATCAAACAAACCACACCTAGAAAGCCACACAATCCCTGCACCAGTAAAGCTTTTACCGATCAAACCCCCGCGAAGCCACAACACAACAATCGACCGTGAGATCGAGATTCAATGGAGAAATCAAATTGGGGCTTTTGACGGGGCCGCCCAGATCTGAGACGGACGGTCGAGATCAAAACATCAAAAGATCAAAATATACCAAGCGTGAAATGGACGCTCCATATAAAATGCCCCAAATTCTAAGGGGCCGAGATTAAAAGCCTCAAATATTTGGGATCGACGGTTTAGATGAAATGCCCCAATTTCAAGGGCCCAGATTAAAAGCCCCAAATAAAGGGGATGCTTGGGGTGTTACGGGTGGCTTGCCTAGGCCGCCCATCTCGTAGATGGGCCGAGATCAATCTCTACACCATCGATCAGACCTCCATATAATTGTATATATATAAGGATATATATATATATATATATATATACAAGTGAGTGTACTATAAGGGAGTACACAAATTCTGAGTCCAAACTTAAGATTCTCTTAAGATTCCCCTAGATTCTCAAAGATTTTCTCTAGATTTCTCAAGATTCTATATAGATTCTCTTAGATTCCTTTAGGCTCTATCAAGATTCCCCTAGAAAATACACTTAGTGTAAAAGATTCCCTTAGATTCTTAGGATTCTACAAAGATTCCTCAAGATCTCAAACGTTATCACAAGGATCCTCTAAATTTTCCAGAATTCTATGTAGATTCTATAGAGATTCCCCTAGTTTCTTGAAGATTCCATCAAGATTCCCCTAGATTCTCGAAGATTTTATGAAGATGCACTTAGATTCTGCTAGATTCTGAGCCATTCAATGAAGATTCTATAAAGATTAAACTTAGATTCTTGAAGATTCGTGGAAAAAAGTATCTTAGATTCTCAAAGATTTAAGGAAGATTCCTTAAATACTCTTAATCCCATAGATTACTTAAGGTTCTCTTAAGATTCTCCTAGATTCTCAAAGATTATCCCAAATTTTCCAAGATTCTATATAGATTCTGTTGGATTCCCTTAGATTCTATCAAGATTCCCCTACTAAACACACTTAATAATGAAAGATTCCCTAAGATTCCACAAAGCTTCCCCTAAATTCTTAAGATTCTATAAAGATTCCTCTAAATTTTTGAACTTATCACAAGAAACCTCTAGAGTCTCCAAAATTCTATGTGGATTCTCCTAAATTTTCTTAGATTCTCACGATTCCCTTAGATTCTATGTAGATTCCCTTAGATTCTCTGATTTACACCAGTTCTCAAAGATTTTATGAAGATGCACTTCGATTCTACTAGATTCTCTATGATTTCCTTGAGATTCCCATAAATTCCCTAATTTTGTTGGGGTTCCCCTAGCCTCCTAAAGATCATCTCAAAAATCATCTAGATTCCCCATGTTTCTATGTAGATTCTCCCATCATAGATTCCCAAAGATTCTCTTGAGGTTCATTTAAATTCTCCAAAATCCTATGGAGATTCCCCTAGAGTCTCTTAAATTCCCATAGATTACAGAAAATTCTAAGTTTCCAAAAAAACTTAGTATTCTATCACATTAGCTCCAATTGCGGCCAACGATGCCAAAGTACCACTCATTGGAAAGTTCTCGGTTAGGAATCCAATAGTGTGGGCCCCACCTTCATCCCACCCCTCACCGCCAAGTTATCTACCTTTGAAGATTATAAAAAGAAACTTCCTAGAAAGTCCACCCATTAATGTTGGTGCCACCTCATTACCTTTTTATTAAATAAGGGTGCCACCTCACCTCTTTTAATAAAGAAATTGCAATTTAATAAAAAAGTTAATGGTTAGGATTTCTCCTCCCCCATTTGATCCAACGGTTAAGATTGACTGCACCAAAAAGTACCTTTTAAGACACCTTCCTTGCACCTTCCCTTTAAAAAATCAAGGGCCAAGATTTCACACGCCCCATCGACGTCCATGGATGGGGTGCATGCCCCCATGCATGGCCCATGCATGCCCCCCATCAAATCCAAGGGCCATTTAAGCGCCACCTCAAAAAATTAGACGGATCGGATTAATCTACCCACACTCACCCCCATAGGACCCATAAAAAATAATTGTATATATATAAGAGATATATATATATCATATATATATATACAATTATTTGAATCTAGACGCCGAGGGTGTCACCGGACCAGTCCGACAGAGATCCCAGGCCAGGCGGAGCCACGTGAATCCACCCCCATCACCCCCTTAATCTATAAAGCTGAGGTGGCATGGTGCGAGCCGTCCAAGATTGTGAGATCTACGGTCCAGGTTTAGCCACTTAAATTTGACTGCAATTAATTGCATTTAATGCAATGTCATGAGGTGGCATATAGTGAGGTGACAAGCACAAGGGTCTTTATGGTGCGGTGCAAGGGAATTAATTGTCCTCGTTAAATAACACTGACATAGTGCTTAAAATAAAAGCAGAGATAGTGCTACGAAAAGAGTAAATATTATTCATTTTTTATTAATTGAATTATTTAACAAAATTGAAAATTCTGGATGCTTCTTCTTCTGTTCCGCGTGCAGCTATAGCGGAGCTGCTAGATTGGCGCCATGGTGGCGCTGCTTTCTTTTGGCCGAAGATGGATGCGACCTTGAGAAGATGCCGCAGTTTCTGTTTCAATCCCATTCTACCGACTTAGGAGGTTCCGTGGTTGAATTTTATACGCGTTTCTGTCCCCTTGATCCAATTCGGTTTAAACCCATTGGAGCTTTCTATGCCAACGCCAAGGTCCAGTGTAGCCATGGCAGAGCGGATTTGAGGAGCAGCATTGCATTTCGGTGGTCGGCATTCCAACTCCATATGTTTCTGGAGTTTCTTAGTTTTTGATTTTCCTTCCGGTGCAAAGAACAGAGCTTGATTTCTTCTTGGTGATGATATTTGCAGGGTCTGGACGTACAGGAAGCCCTTACAAGGCTACATCTCAGATCTGAGATGGCGCTGGCATATTGCCTTCAGATTAGCAAGCGGTTGGGGTTTTTGGGTAAAAAACGAAAAACAAAAGTTTGAGTGGGTTTTGCAGGCTTATGTGACACAAGAGGATACGCTTATTGGGACTTTGACTGTGCGAGAATCCATAACCTATTCTGCTAGTCTTCGCTTGCCTGATGCAATGAAGAGATCAGAGAAGAAGGCCATTGTGGAGAGCACAATAATCGAAATGGGTCTGGATTGTGCGTAGACGCTCTGTAAGTAAATCGCATATGAGGGGCCTAAGCGGAGAGAAAGAAGGCTCAAGATTGCGCTGGAGAAATTTTACAAGACCCCATTTATTTTTTTTTGGATGAGCCCACCGAAGGTCCGGATAGGTAACGCGAAACCACTTCCATTAGCAATTCATATGAATGATTCGCCCGCAGATGCTTCGCATATGAATGATCTTCTCGATTTAATTAAGATTTTGTCGCAGCGTTTCCGCTTTTTCGTTACCCAAACGTTGAGAAGCTTAGCCGAGATGGGCTTAACCGTTGTTGCTTCTATTCATCACCCCGCCACCAAGTTTTTGAGCTGTTTGACAATCTCGTGCTGTCACATGGGAAAACTGTATTTTTTGGTGACGCTGCAGACAAGAGGTAGATAGATCAATTCATTGATTTTTTTTTTTTGAAATTGCAATTGCTAAGATTATTTCGTGTCATAGTTCTTTGCATCCATGGATTCCCTTGCCTGCCCATAGAAACCCATCCATCATTACCTTCGCAATTAACTCGGATTTTGACAGAGTAAAGGCAACGCTGAAGGGTTCTTTCAAATTCAGGTATAAACTTACACCAAACTGACATTGGATCGTCCAAAACCATGCGAAAACACCGATTGACATGAATTGCGGGACCAAGAGTCCGTGATCCACTGAACACATAACAATATCACGGGTTATAATGGTAATTCTAACAGATGCATATCAAACCTCCGAGCATGCAATGAAAGCAGCATCTAAAGTCCATGAGATGTCTGCAACGGTAATACTTGTTATTCTTTTGCAAACAGGAATTTGACCATGGATCTGAACTATTTTTGTTTAATGTGATCAGAAAGGTGCAATATTGGAGTCAGAAGGCAGCCAAGCAAGCTTCTTCATGCAAGCGTTTCTGCTGACTCGGCAGATCATTTGTGAACATGTCAAGGGACATAGGATATTACTGGCTTAGGCTTGGAATCTATGTTATACTTGCCGTTGGACTAGGAACACTTTATTTCAGAGTTGGAAATAATTACAATGCAATCCTGGTAAATACATAGCTAAAAACCTTTTCATTTAAATGTTTTTGTGATTTTGTCTAAACAAATTAGTTTCTCAAACAGGGAAGAGCTGCTTGCATGTCTTTTGTTGGTGGATTTCTCGTTTTCATGTCAATTGGAGGTTTTCCATCCTTTGTAGAAGACATGAAGGTATTGTGTCGATCATATATCTTGCAATGAATAATTTGTACAATGGTTGAATCACTTGTTTGGTATCAACAGGTCTTCTGCAGAGAAAGGCTGAATGGCCACTATGGTGTGGTTGCATTTGTCGTAGGATTGCTTCTTCCAGCTATACTGAGATTTGTAATTTTTGAGAAATAGGCTCTCTCTGGAGAGTTATCTGCTGCTGCATCAGCACTTGTTGGAGTCCAATAAATGAATCACATTACGATTAGATTTTCTTGTTTGTGGTTTACTTATTTTGTATTCCTAGCTACTTATAAATGCGATTCAGTGATCATCGAGATGCAGATGAAGCTAGGCATTACCTGAATGGGAGGGATTTTGATCGCAATCGCATTGTTGTTGAGTTTGCCAGAGGTATGTTGTGAGGTCCTGGGATTCCTTGGCATTTGATTTCACCCCATGGCAGCGCACACTTCCCTAGTTTAGATCTCTCTTTGTTTCCCACCTCTGAAAACTGTCTGAGTTTTTATGCTGTTTTAATTGTCGTATATAACTATGTTCTGCCGTAGCACATGCAATGTACATTTTGATGCTTTGTCCAAGACCTTAGAAACATCTCTCTGCATAACATAAATCACTGATCGTTAGACATATTTTGAACATTTGCAAATACCGTGACACATCTGCATGAGCACCTAGTTTTGATATTCTTTGTAACAATTGAATAAAATTTGGTGAACCTAATGGAGTATTCACATGATAAATTTTTTTTGCAGATGCTGCTTTCATAGGTAGTTAGCAGTAGATTTGTATGTATATAATATTCCAGTCGACTATGTATTTAACTTCAGATATCAATGAATCTCAGTTTTATGCATTTTCTTAGACAAAACATCTTTAATCTGAGTCAGTTACATGGAAAGTAGAAGATTCAATGATGAGGCTTTCATAGTCTGAGTTTTTATGCTGTTTTAGTTGTCGTATATTGACTATGTTCTGCCATAGTATATGCAACGTATATTGTAGTATATGCAATGTATATTTTGATGCCTTGTCCAAGAACTTAGAAACATCTCTCTATGAGCATAGAAACATTATATTATATGTTAATCAATCTCAGATCATTAGACATATTTTCAACTTTTTGCAAACATAGTGACACATCTGGATGAACACCTAGATTTGATATTCTTTGTAAAGCTGAATAAAATTTGGTGGACCCAATGGAGTATTCACATGATGGATTTTTCTGCAGATGCCGCTTCCATAGGTAGTTAGCAATAGATTTGTATGTATCCAATATTGCAGTCGTCTATGTATTTAACTTCAGTTGTCTATGAATCTCACTTTTATGTATTTTCTTAGACAAAAGGTCTTTAATTTGAGTCAGTTACATGGAAAGTAGGAGAAGATTCAATGCTGAGGCTTCCATAACTGGTTGGCAATCATAGGTTATTAGAAGAGATCTGACAAATGACAAATAGGTTTGTAACACAATATCCACAGCAGGGCGCCCTTGATTGGGATAATATTGATGTTATATAAGCAATCAAAAATTTCAATTGATCAATTATGGTGCACCGATTGCAGCTCAAATAACTTTCTTTACTTGGTGACCTGACGATGGGCATTATACTAGGGGGCAGGAGGACGTTGAGCTCTAAGTAGATACCATACTATGCTAAGGACGTAGATACCATACTATGCTAAGGACATGCCTCCTCGTTAGACTTATGAGAGAAACAAACCGAGTTAATCTTTCTATGTGCCATAATAACAGTTAGCATAATTTGATGCCAATGGGCCAATTTTTTGCATTGTGCAGTGTTAGGCATTGTTATGAAAGTACTTATGTGTGTGCTCAACTCAACACATACTTTTAACTTCTTCAAGTTAGCTAAATTTACCTTGACTTTTTTTATTTGTCCTTGTTGAGCAAGGTCACTTTCGTGCCTAAATCTTCATACAGAAGTTTCCACTATAGATGACCTGTCAACTTAGTTTCCACTATAGATGACCAGTCAACTTTGTACACTCCCGTTCAGTCCATTGTTCAAAAAAAAAAAATTGTTGATAGTGCACTCCATAATAAGGAGATAGAAGAACACAGAAATTCATTTTTAATTTTAAGATTAGGCATCAATGCATGTCTCTTCTTTAATATGCATAGTTAGCGTTATCTCTACGACTATGTTCCCTTCATTTAAAGTTTTGCACACGCATATGTGCATAAACTTTTTGATAAATATAGTAGCCCAAGAAAATTGGAAGGCATGTGTGTATATGTGCTAGCAAATTTATCGAGTTCTTCCTCCCTCCCGACTCGTTAAGGAGATAATTAATGTACTTAACGTCATCTTCCCTTCTCTCTATCTTCTATATGTCTATCTATTTATGCATGTGCACACACAAAGAATGCACTTCGCATC
The DNA here is from genome assembly GCA_021234155.1 of Isoetes taiwanensis. NCBI lineage: Eukaryota > Viridiplantae > Streptophyta > Lycopodiopsida > Isoetales > Isoetaceae > Isoetes > Isoetes taiwanensis. Next base: position 24,602,429 of record JAJEKV010000006.1, read on the forward strand.
TGATTTATCATTCCACCTATGAACACGACTATTTTATTTAAACTACAAACTTCAAGAACCAGCCTGGAATCCCTCGCGTATGTTTCTTTTGCGATCCTTTACTGATAAATATTCCTCTTTGGTTTTACTTCAAAGTTTCGTTCTAACTTTATAATTGATTCACGTTCATGGGCATATGCTGATCTTCTTAATCTTGAACTTTACTTACAGATGTTGATAAACCATAGTTGATAAACCCACTGATAGTACAAAGACTTGTATATATATATATATATATATATATATATATATATATATATATATATATATCTGTTATATATATACAATTATTTGAATCTAGACGCCGAGGTGTCGCCGTCTGGACGGTTTAGATTGTGAGATCCAACGGTCCTGACGAAGCCACCTCAACCCACCCAAGCACCCCCTTATATATAAGACATTGAGGTGTCGCCGTCTCCACCGTCCATGTTTGAGATCGATGGTTTGGATCAAAAGCCCTTTCCTTTGGGGCTTTTAATCTAGACCGTCGAACGTGCTGGATTAATGGTCAAGATTTAGCCCCGAATATTAAATGCAATGTAATGAGGTCATGAGGTGGCAAGACATTTATTGCATTTAATGCTAATAGTGAGGTGGCATAAGTAATTAGGTATTATTAAATTCTATAAATTCTAACCTTTCAGTAATATCTGCCACGTTTTGGCTTAAGGGGCTTATGTGTGGTGTCAACATGTGTGGATGATGGGGCAAAAACAATGCGTATAGAGAATTTTAGAAATAGATTTATGTTCCGGCTTGCTCGTGATGTTCTATTCCTACGACGCCCCCATGGGTTATTTTGCGGGTTTGCATTTTGAAGTCTGCAGTGGAGTTCTTCTACCTCTATTTTAAAATGCATGATTCTGAGCTGCTTTTGGTACCAGTATTGCTTGCACTATAACCATCGTGATCGAGACTGTTCTCTTGACTGCTTTTTTTTCCGTGATATAAATGATTACATTCGCGACCTTTTCGCGACCTTTGCGATCGTGGTCGTGATGCCTTCCAAAACTCTAGATGCATGTGCAAGTCAATCCGCTCAGCATGGCAAGGCTTTTTATAAAGTGAGGTAATGATTCTGGATATGGGCCCCGTGGCAAATTTTTCTTCAAAGCCCTGCGTGCATTGTTGGATAAAGCAAAGAATTGCGGATGTTGAGCATGACGATCTAAGCAAGGAGACCTCATGGCTCCTCTACTCCGAGAACAAAAGATTGAAGAAGTAAAAATGGTAATAAGTGTTCTTCCCGAACGCCAATTCACATTTTTGCCCAATCGAACTCCTGAGACACTGCTTTTGGGCGGACCAATGTACATATTATATAGGCCAAAGAAAAACCAGTTGCATTTTATAACTATCGCAGATGAGTTCATGGGACGACCTGCTTTTTTGCCAATTTTGTCTCCCTAGATGATAGCCCAAGATCTATTATGAGGAGCCAACTTTGCATCCGCTAGGAGCGTGCATTTTGACGGATGCCTAAGCATATTTATAAGATCTGCGATTTAGCTCTTTGGGTTTATTTGTAGGATTTCGTATGACCTTTCTAGAAATGCTGACAGTTGAGAAGATTAACCATATGACCTTTCTAGAAATGCTGGCAATTGAGAAGATTAACCATGCCCGAATAGTTTACTCCGTTTCAACGCTACTTAAAACAACCTCGGCATCTATTGTGGGTTCCAAGTCCAGAAGAAATATTATCGCCAATGCCCTTGTTTACGTGACTATTGGAGGAAATGACTACATCAACAATTATCTTCTGCCCAACTCCTGGTAGAGGGCTAATTTAGCCCCTGCTCAATTCAACGCCTTTCTCATCTCTAATTTGAGAGCCGAATTAGTGGTAAGCATTCGTGAAAAATAATTAACCAGAATGCTAAACTCTAATAGTCTCATTGTTTCTGTATTTATTTTTCGCCCAACAAATGTACAACTTTTTTGGCGGCACCTCTGTATAAGGTGTGAATTTACAAGATTCTGGTAACTACTCTTTGTACATTTAACTCGCACAAATTGTCCTTTTTTGGCTTCTCAAAATGTCTTCATATGAACGTAATTCAACGAATGGTAAATGTGAATATATTGAGAGTACTGACAGTATTTGCTTCATTATGTCATCTGTTTTATCGTTTGTTATGATGTCTCTAATATTATGTTTTCTTCTTACTACAGGCACATATCTGGTCAACAAACAGACTGCAGGATGCATTGCTCACAAAAGATAATAGAAAATTGGCTATCCCTTTGTTGCTATTGATTGCACAACAAAGGTCAAAGTAAAAGACTTACTAGCTATTAAATGATGTGTATTTCATAGGCTTGGTGTGGTCTCATACACGATGTCTTCATTTTTAGCATTATTACAAAAAGCCAATGTCGCCGTGAGTGAGCAAAGATGATAGATGCAATGGAGCACTGCTACAATTTGTTGATTTCTCAACCGTTGCTTTTTCCCCAACAACAACATATGCACATTCATTGGGGTCTTGTTCTTGAGAAGGATTCGTGGCTTACATATTGTCCTCATACACACAAGTAAATGTTCAGATTTCGCAACACTGCATTTTTCCTCGTTGTGTTTAGCATGGTTGATGCAGTATATTGTGCAAGATTTGTTCAGACATTGCATGTTCTCTTGGCATTTTGGGTCGCAGCCCGTAATTATTTACCAATCTTAATATGAGTTTCCGGGAAATCTTCAAACTAGGAGTATGTGGAATTTGATGTGGGACGAACCGGGTAATGAGTGCAATCCGGCCCTTTTAGATCTCTTAAGGATTTGAAAAGCTTTAAGATAACAAAGAATTGTATGCTTTATGTTGGTACCGAGCCTCTTGGCATGCTTTCAGATATGGCACCTTGGCACCCGTTTCTTTTTCTTCATTTCTTTGTTGCTTTCGTGGAGTTGATATAAAGTCAAATTGAAGCAACCCATGTAAAAAACAAGGTCCGAGACTTTGCGGTGATATGTCCCCGGGTCGGATAAATGTATGTGCATATTATCGGCCATCGAAAGAAAAATTACATGTTTATTGTTGGAGATATGGGTCAGCAGATAGCTGCAGCAGGCATCTCCATTTTCTGCAATGGGCACTCGAGACTCCAAGTTAACATGCTTATTCTCGATGTTCTCAGATTGCTATTTGTTTGCGCCTTCGGTTATGGGATAAACAATATCAGCCCTATATACTTCATAAATTTATCGCATCATGTTATGTTCATAAAGTGTGAAGCCTCCAGCTTTACGTAATCCCCGCAAATGCACCAAAGGATACTCTTGAGTGTGTACAAATGGATTTTTAGTTGCAACGCTACAATTGAACTGACACAGTAATTTCCTTCATCTTCTTATTAATTTAATTCCTCTATGGAACAATTGATGAATTTGTCTGGTTCTTGCAGCAATTGGGGAACAGAATCAAATCCAGACTTTTCAAAGGGCTAGCATAATGGGAACAACGACCTTTTGGGAATATACACGTTAACCGTGATTTTTACCTTTTTGGGAATAGACATTAGCCGGAACATTTGCTTCCCTTTGTTGTAAATTTTCTTCAAAAAAGAAGTCATAAGTGGCAAAAGATCACATTCTTCTAGATGAGGTATTTTTACCAAAATTACAATACAGATCAATAGAGTAACGTCAAGATTGTCATCACGTTGGATGGTTGGATGATGGCTGGGACATGCAATCAAATAATGTTTGCATTTTGTGTAAAGATATGAAGATACTTATTGATTATGGAGTTGTATCATGCAAGACCTGACTATGGATATGTAGCCATCAACCCAAGAACTTACTCAGGATGCTTGCTTTTATGTGAAGGTGGAGTTTCAAGAGTTCCCTACGTGAGTGCATTCTCTTAATTGATAGCTGAATTTTCCTCGGGATGTTTCTGTAGTAGAATCCAGTATGGTAGATATTGAACTATTATGATCTTTAAGATACTTTGATCATAGATTGGGTGCTGAACTAAGAACAACATGCCTATTGAAGAGTCCGCACATTAGAATTGACATTCTTCATGGTGCATGCCAAGACATTTTGAGGTAGAGATTAACTAACTGGATAAATACAATGATTTGTTTCTTGCATGATGCTGAATGCTGGTTGCTATGCAGGAAGCATATACAAAGTGGCGTTCATGTTTGGGATTAAGTGATAGAGCTTCTCTTGCATCGTTGCAAATTTTACAAAATGCATTGTTAAGATATTGATAGGAAGATCCCATTACTAATAATGATGTCATTGTTTGCCATTGCTAATAATGAGAACATGCCATTGCTAAAGACACTTGTTGATTATCAATTCGAAAGTAGTAGGTTGGAAGGATTTTACCGCATTATTTGTGGGTGGTTATCTTTAGCGTTTTGTAAATGATTATTACTAGACGCGTGCTGATGTGCTTGCAAAGTAATATGTCGATGCTTGCAAGCAATAGATATGGAGAAACCCCTATATAGTCTTTGTGCATGAGGTCATGAGGAAGAAGTCGGTGTTATCTCAGTCCTTGTGTCAAGTGCATATTGTGAACCTGCAAGATGCTGGTAGGTATTGTAAACCCATTTTCGTAATCGTGATTGTGGTGGTGCATGTATGCTATTTAACGTAATCATGTTTGTGATCGGGTGCATAAATGCCATCTTTACATTTTCTTTTCAAATAATGTTTTGAACACTTTGAGGATCACATGCAATTGTTACCCCATTTTAGGGTACCTACGCCATGTTACCACAATCCTCTATACTTTAGCACTAAAATTAAATCTCTTCCGGTAAGTGAATCATATTCAAAATTCGCAACAAGTTGCACTTTACGCTCTAGTTGAGAATGTTTTTGATGGTCTTCAAATACCCGGATTGCATTATATCTATTATCTCTTCAATTTTGTTCTTATTGGTGCCCATGGGTCTCAACTGGGTGCTCCATTTCTAGCTTTTCTACATGGTGCCATACACAATTTAAGAATGTGGGAGGTTTAGAAACGAAAAGTCATCTACTTAAACTATTGAAGTCCTTTATGTTCAAGCATCTAATATCGCATGATTTTTTATTCTATGTTGCATGCATTTGAGGTAAAACTATTCTAGGAGGAATTAAGGTATGTTTTGTGTCAATCATTGTTTGCTACCTAGAGATATAGCAAATACAAAATAATACATCCATTTGAGTACGTTCTTGAATGCAGTTTTGTTGGTGTACAAGGTTTGCTTCTTGAGGCTTAGTTTTTTAATTCTACCAAACTTAAAGGCGACCTATTTCATATATATTAAATATGTAAATGTACACATTTACAACTATATTTCTATATAGGAAGGAAGGAAGGAAGGAAGGAAGGTACTTTTATCGTCCACGGAGACAACTATAGAAAACTACACGTACAATCTCAACCATTAATTTTCCTTATGTCTTAATTTTCAAAAGTCACAAATTTGAGTAACGCCGTCGGGGAATCAACATTTCTAACTTTAGAAATTAATGTGTCAATGCTAGCAATTTCCAAATTTAAAGCTTGATTTAATGGTGCCTATATCGCTAACCATATGAAATCTAGTGAGATCTTTCCATAACAATAAAGAGCTTTGTTACTTATGAAAATAGACTATTGCTATCAATATCGGTTTTATGTTTTGCCAAGTAGGTTTACATCTCTACATTAAGGGACTTCAACTTCTGGCTTTATGATGCCTAAGTAGTTTGATTGTCGTAAAAGATCTATTAGCGTAGCAAGTTAGAAATATTAAGAAATTTTGCTAGGTATAAAAGTGTTTTTTTTTAAATGCTCTCACAAAATCCATTTTTTGCACTCAAATTTTTAAATTGATTATGGAAAAGAGCAACAAGTTGTAAGGGTATTAAATGATCTTTCACAAAGGGCAACAAGTTGTAAGGCTATTCAATTAATGTATCCATCATTAATAACGATACTGATCTATTTAAGCCAGAATTTTTCTTCCCCATCTTCATAACCCATAGCTCAAACAACCATTCATAGTACAAAGACTTGTATATATATATATATATATATATATATATATATATATATATATATATATATATATATATATATATATATATATATATATATATATATATATATATATATATATATATATATATATATATATATATATATATCCTATATATATATACATATATATATACAATTATATTGAGTGCCACAAAATGATGTAGAGTCCCAAAATGATGTAGAGATTGATGCCACAAAATTTTGGTAGAGATTGATCACTACCATCCATCTCTCGAGATGGGCGGCCCGCATTTGCCACCTCGTAACTCCCCAAGCATCCCTCTTGTTGGTGTACCAAAATATTGGTATAGATTGATCTCGTGCCCATCTCTCGAGATGAACGCGACCCACAACAAAAGCCCCAATTAAGTTAAGCCCCCAATTTATCCCCCCTTCGTCAGGTTCCGGATCCGCCCTCCCTTTCGGCTTGGATTTACACTTGGATTTACGCTTTGCCTTGTAGCTCACATTTTAGGGTACATTTTGGTTTTACGTATGTCAAGAACGGTGAGTTCTCGGTGGCTATAGGAGAAAAACCAATCGGGGTTTGTTTTTTCATTGCCCAAACAAGGTTTTGCGTGATTGTGAAAACCATTTACAAATGGTCTGGACGGATGTTGAGAGCACTCCCATGGCGCTGTTTCCAACGCATTTTCTTCATTTCCAAGTGTGCCCGGTTGGGCCCTAGATGCATTTGGCATGCCAAAGATACAAAAGTGCTTCATTTTTAATAAGTTAGGTGGCTCCGCAACAATGATCGGAATGCCTCACAAATCAATAAGCCAAAGAATTTCGAGGGACATCAAACTAGCAAACGGACGGCAAGAAAGGTAAATGCTTCATACGTACTTGGCCAAGCATTATGTTATTATATTGGTTGTGCTTTTGAAGCTAATATTTACTGTGTAACCACACCTCGACTTTGGACAAAAGGCAAATTTTTATGGGCTATCAATGGGATTATGTAGTGAAAGTTGGGATGTTCCAAAAATGCATAGGTAGTACATACCGGTTTATTCTACGCACAAGTGGATCTTTGTTTGCCTTTTTCTTCAGATCGGATATTTTTGCTCTTCTTTTCCTCTCAATTGCATTTTTTTTGTTGCTTTTTGCGAGGTCGCGTGGCAAGTCTTGGCAAGTCTTGGCGGTCGTTGGCAAAAAATTCAAAAGCCGTCTATGATGGCGAGAGACTAGAGACTAGTTGTTCTACTTTGCTATTCTAGCTAGTAAGTTTTTAAAGCCGATTAGGTTTTGCTTTCTAGTTTGTTCATTTTGTGGATCAAAGGCGTGAATATGGATGGGTCATATGGAACATTTGCCATATATCAGTGGATGCCACTTTGTTAACTTTATTCAACCTGGCCAGGCTTTTGAAATATCTAAGAGGGTTTTGAAAAATCAGATCTCTGGTTAATCACTACCTGCCAGCATTCATTGATGATGAGGTGGGAACTACAGTTTGATGGCAGTTCTACTTGTGTGCAAAAGCTTATGTCTACTTGTGTGCAAGAGCTTATGTCTGTGCGCACTATTTCTAGATGCGTCCCTTTCTTTTGCTCGTTGCTCAATTTAGGATAGTTTAAATTTATTTTAGACCTTATCAGAAAAATGGGCGTAGTTCCCATAAACAAGCTCCATTTTCGGTGCGAGAACATGCGTTGGAAAGGTTGGAGAAAGATCTATAAATAATCTTGGGTGTATATTTTTCAGATTGGTAGCAGAAATGGTGCAAAACAAGCCTTTACACATGAAGTCCGAGCCTCCTCTTGAAATGGACGGAGCTTTGATCTATAAAATCTGATGATGCCTATGGTTTTTGTTCTTGCAGCATGTTGGGTTGTTCTTGCAGCATGTCGGGTTTTATGTTCCAAAGCAGCATGTCCACGTGATCACGTATAATTAAAGTTGATGATCTATCTTCTATTTCTTGGCAAAGGACAAGGATGATGTAGTAAGCACATGGAACTTGCGGAAATGTAATGCGGTTGGGCTTGACATCCTCTCCACAGTTTTTGGGGATGAGATACTTCTGATTTTAATGCCTCTGGTCCAGGTGGTTATGTTTTTAAACTTCAATATTTATTACGCATTTGTCCGCAACTTCATCATAATACAAGCTCACAACAAGTATGAAAAACAACAAATCATGTTGTAGACGTTGAGGAAGTATATGTCATTTGCAAGGGAAAGCATAGCATTTTGTATGGTGTAATAATGGCTATTTAGAAAATAACGTACAAGGTTCTATGTTAAAATGTAATCGCATAAGCTGGAGTTTCTTTGAGATGGTTTGTCTACACTTAGCAATTAACATTGGACCTTTAGTATTTGAGGAACTTAATGCTTCAAATGCTTTTTGCAGGGAAGCTAGCTATTTATATAGAAGATGATCAATGGAAGGAAGGAGCTCAAGTAGCTTTGGCTTTAGGTGTCATTGCGGAATGGGTGTATAAATAGTCTTCACACACTTACGGAGTAAATGTAATCTTTGTTTGTCTTCTAGGCCTTGAAGTTTCATATAATTGCTTTGAGATTTTCCTTGTCCCATTAATAGTTTTCTTTCTCAAAAGGGCAATGGTGGACCTATGTCAATGCAGGGTTTTGTCTTACATAACCCATATCCTTATCGGTGAGGTTTCTTGTGCCATTCTTTGGGTGATAAACATTTTCTTGTGTGCGATACATACATCTTTGGACATTGTCACGCGTTCTGACAAATGGATAGTTGTTGGTCCCCTTGTATGTACGAATAATTGGTTGTTGCATGTATTAGATAATTTTTGCTTATTGCTTATGTTTGATCCCTGCTATTATAACCTTGCTATTATAACTTGGGGCATCGGGGGCATTTGGATGGGCATAAAACAATTTGATGATGTTTTTTAAACGGTCTTCTTCAAAATAGTTGATAGCAATAAGCATGTGCAAGAGGCATATACCGGCATTTGCAACTCTTGAAGAGGTATAATAAGAGCAAGTTATCCGAAGTCACCGCTTTTTATAACAACCTTGCTTTAGGAACCGCCGAGGAACTTCAAGCCACATTTGGAACTTATTCTTCAAAGATCTCATGTTTGCATTTAGTAAATATCGTGCATGTTGATGAACTTATCTCCCTCATAATGCGTGGGATAATATTATTTTAAACATGTCTTTATTATGTTCAATCTTTTGTCATATTTGCATGCTATATTTTCATGTAATAACTCATCGGCAAATTAATTGAAATTTCATAAGTTACTGGGTTTTCTTTGACATGGGTGGGAAGATATTGATACTATATTTTTTCCAACCCGCAAGGCCTCGGTACCTTCAACGGTTAATGCCACGCCTAATTTCCAAGTGGCAAGAATTATCCGACAAATCGAGATCTTTTCTCTTCCGAGTGCTCATCAATAGCTCAGGTTGTCATTTTAGTGCACATCTCAAGATAAAGGAATCTTTTCATCAGACTAGGGTGTTTTGTTGTGGGCATATTTTGGGGTAGATCAATGCTAAGCATGTCACACCGGTCTTGCGCCTTTGGGCTCGATTTTGCGCAGAATATCACGAGAACTGCAGTTCATTCGATGCATAAGCGGATTCATGCAAGGGATGGCAAAGGTGCATTATGTTTTAGGCAAAGCTATAGGAAAGCTGCTTCATTTCCTATGTTTGATATTTCATAATATGTTGGAATGATTCAAGAAGGCTGGCATAACATATGACAAGGAATTTGTTGTTTTGCTTTCGTTGGATTTGCTTTTGGTCGGGCGTATAAGGGCTTGGCGGAACATGGAGGGTTTGGTAATACATTTTTATGCATGTATATCTCGGAGATTGATTGCGGGGCAAAAGTTGCGAGTAATAATTTCCTTTCTTTTATCGAGGGTTATTTAGAGTGATTTCGAACCGCTATTATAGTCTTTGCGCGTTGATGAAGTCGATGTAAACGCCGAGTGCCACGGCTTTACTAGGGAGACCTAGTAAGGGTAATGCGTGTGATCAGTGTATGTTTGTCTACATAAGCGTCCTAAGAATATACTATAGAACCAAAGCGTAAAGCTGTTGTATGCAACATAAGTATGGGTATAGTCCCACTATAAGAACTTAGGTTCTTATGTCATAGTCTTCATGGCATACCAAATATATATACCCTTTTGGAAACTCAAATGCATGGTAATATATGTGTATTTAAAAAGTCAAACAATGACAAAATAGAAACCTGCACGCAATATTTTCAAAAAGAGAAGATGGGATTCAAAGAAGCTCAAATGTTGATATCGGAAAGCATCCCCTTGAAGCAGCTAGAATAGCCAACGGATAATCTTCCTAGGATGCCTTTCATTGGATTTTGAAAAAGTTGTTTTAGTTATACTAAAATATCTTGAAGGCGATCGCCCTCTTTGCATAATACCTCCTTGGACTACTTTTTTGCCCCATTAGATCTAGTGGATCCAAGGCACATCCACATTTTATGGTCCATAGCTATAGAGTTTTTAGTTTATAATGTGCTATAATGTCAGCTTTTAAGATATATTATTGTGAAGTTACTAAAGGTTGAAAAGATATATTGAGTTACATGCTTTATAAGTCAATGATGTAATCTAAACGGCCATAAGATGTTCTAAAATGTATGTCATCAAGGAACGAAAGAACTCATGCTGAATATGCATGTTAAGGTAAACCAAGAGTTGGGGATCCATACAAGTGGAGAAGAGTTGTTCTTCTTTGAGTGTTATTGGTATTTGTGGAATGTGCAAGGTAATTTGGCACGACTCAAATGTTTACACCATGTGTGTGTTTTATCTGTCGCCTAGTTCAATAGCATGTGTTCTACATTTGCATCATCTATATGGGATTTAAATGCCGCATTCTCAATGTATTTCAACGGAAATGAGTCGGCGGTCTAGAAACACCAAGGTGATAGTGATTTCCTGGCAACGATGTTAAATCATCTTTGAAATGATATTCGCGGTAATGTGTATGAATCTCATGCTCTCAGCAAGACATCCTCAAAAATGTGAATTGTAACAAATCCTAAGACATATAACCTCCAAAGAGCATTGAAGCCGGGAGCCCAGAAAGCATGTGGAATAGATTATTTTAGGGAAATTTTATATGGATAATATTAATAGATTGCATTCATCCAAAAATCGGAGAAACTTAGAACCACGAAGTAGGGCACAAATGCATGGACAAAATGCCAGAAATGGGCGTGTAAGATTCTCTAGGTGCTTATGCAATCGCTCATAGGGTAATCATTTGGAGAAAAGAAGACACTACTTATATTTGTTGGGGACTCAGAGAACATATCACGGATTTTTGCCATCTTTTGTTTCGCACACTTTTGCTCCTAGACAATTTTACTTTGAAGTTGTCTTTTTTTATCAACTTCCAATCTATTTTCGGATCTATAATTTTACATTTTGTGGTTTGACACGACTTAGTTGAGATAATGATGTGCCATATTGGCAAATGAACAAGATTCATATCTTATAAAAATTGGATTTTACATGAAAAAATGGTGTTCAACCCATCCATCATATGTGCACCATGAATTCCACTTTACGCCTATGCAGTTTGCTCAATTACGTTTTGGTCATAATTCTCCTTAGTTTGGAAGAAGTTTGGTGTTGGGATTGATGGCAACATCCATATGTTACTGATGGGGAAGAAATTTACCTTCACAAGACATGTATCCAATCTTCAACATGTTTGCTGCACACAATGTTAAAAAAAAAGATAATGAAAGGCAGATATAGGCACAAACACAAGCTAATGGAGCTCCTTCTGTTCCATGATGTGCCCCAATTTTCAGCTAAGTGCCATTTCAAGTTCGCGGAATTGCGAAGTCAGTAATGTAGATATTTGACAAAATTAGTAAGATAACGAAACGTTAGTTTTGCCATTATGAAAGCACTCCCTGCCCACGAGGACGGGCCATGCCACTGCCTTTGGTGAATGTGTCTCCCTTTATAGATAGTCATTCTTTAAGATAAGATGAAGTATCTTTTACTATCTATAGATGCGCCCAAGGTCCTTGGTGTTGTAAAATAAACATTCAGAAAAAGAGAGCACACTTATTGTGATCGTTAGTGTGGTGGTCGTTTATGATAAGGTCTGGAGTTAAAAAGTATTGTATTTTTGAACTTAGATAAAAGATGGGGTGTGTGTCAACCAGCCATAATCCCAACATGCACACACTTAGCACACTAAAGGAGGTTGTATGAACACTAGTGGCAAACACTAATGGCAAACTGTTTTAACACTAGTGGCAAACTCGCCATAATATGGAGATAGTATCCGTATTGGGATATAACACTTAGCACATTGAAGAGATGAACTTATATAATTTTCCTTTAACACTAGTGGCAAACCGCATAACCATAGGATATAGTAAAGGTAACATGGAGATAATCTATCTTTGGGGTATAGCAACGGAAGATAAGTAAGATCGAGCATGTTCCATTCATGAAAAATTTGCAGTTATACTACATTATTGTTTGGTTGCGGTTGAGAAAGAGAACTCTTAAAAAGGAATATGTCCTAAAAGAAAAATAACTAGAATGCTAGCAAATTGAATTGTCAGATATTTGTTTTACTAAAAGTGCACTTAAAGTTCACCAACATTTGTCGAGGTCTATTTGAGATAATTATCATTCAAGAAGTAGCATGAGTTGTTCAAGCTGGCATTTCATTGCAAGAACCCGATAATTTGTGTGCATTTAGAACATGATTTCCCGGTAAGTTATGCATTTGCATTTGTGTCGATTTTTCTTTCTTCTTCGCTATAGCTTCATATAGTCATTGGAACGGGTTTGAGTAAGTTAAGCCTTCAGATTGTGCAACACCAAGATGGACATTTTCATTGCAAGAATCCATACTTGGTGATGTGCATTCAAAACATGATTTCAGTAAATTATGTCTTTGCATTTTGCGTTGTCCGATGTTTATTTCTTTTTTTTGTTATAGTTTCCCATACAACCCTTTAGAACATAGTTTCGAGTAACTTAAGCCTTTACTGTGCAACACCAACCCGCCTCTTTCTTCTTTTTCTAAAACTTGATACAATCCTATACAATATAATGACTTTTGATCGATCTTTCAACAAACCTCTTTCAATATATATAGTGAAATAGAGAAGTAAATTGTTGAGAATTTAATGAATCCTTCCACAAAAGTATATTGGCCTTTAAAATACAATTTATATAATTGACACTATGAAAATCATCAAAAAATTTTCTTTATTTGTGGAATAGAATATTTATGAATCTTATAAGAAATTGTTGAAAATGCTTACAATAAAGCTTAAGTAATATTTGAACAACAAAGTTTTACCACCATGCAGAGAGAAATCCATATCCCCACACCATGAAAGCACCGCCGCAACCCTATTGCCAGACCACAAAATTGTATCCCGCTAATACCGCCAAAACCGCGCCTGTCCTCAACCCCGCCCGCCAGGTCTCGTCAACCCCGCCTAATCCTCGCTTTGTCATATTTAGACTAATAAATTTCGAAATGATCCGACAATTTCTCTCCAGGTCAAAATCGTGAAGATGCACCAGAACCAAGAGTTGTTCGCTTACGTCATGCCACTTGGCACCATCCCCATAGGGATGTATGACACCCATGCCACTTTAACATTGCATTATTGTGTGATTGTTAGTCTTGGCCCCAACCACCTTTACATTGAATGCGACCGGGCAGCTCCTGTTCTAAGACTAGTGTGTTATTACTAAATTAAATGTTCAAAGGTAGATGCTAGTCTTTAATCTTGGACTCTCCCGATGTTCATAAACCAGTTGATAGATCATTGATAGTACAAACAAATGTTCAGGCATATGCGTTTATCGTAATACTCAAAGTTTTACCCCCGTGTAAGCTTATAAACTATGTTGATAGACGCTTTCATACTCAGGGACCGCTATAAAGTTACGCCACAGCCAAGAGTGTATTAAGAAATAATCCATAATGGGACACCATCTTAAGATGAACATGACATGGTAGATGATGGAGTACCGGAATTGTCTGGTAATGGGAAGGTTAGCCTAAACCCCGAATTTTAGCCTAACCTCAAAGGAAGTAAAACAAACCTGTCAGACCCTCCGTATCACTTAGGCGATCAACTCAATCATATAAAAGTAAAAAGAACTACTTAAAATGCTGGTTTCCGCTTCCAAAATCACTACCCCTCAAGCGTAAAATGCTGAAAGAAAAATCAATCTTGGGCCACACCCTTAAGATTTTGAGTTTTTTTGGTAAGGAAAGTTATAGACAAGTAGAGGGAATCCAGGAAAAGTCTGTTCGGATTTGATAGGGGAAGACCAAGAAAATTAATGTCAAAGTTCAGTCAAAATTATTAATGCCAAAACAGAGCCAAAATTTGTGCAAATATAATTTGGTGATAAATTTGAGTTGAATCTGTGTAAAAACAACAAAATAAACCCCTAGATCATGCATAAGGTTTTCTTTGACAAGCAAACACTAAGGATATTTAATCGAGATGGGCAAAGTCTCATTCTCCACAAATTATGACGCTTATGGAAAAACTATTTTTCTTTTACTTTCTTTACATATAAGCAATACTCAAACCTTTTAAAGAATGGGACAATGCCTAATTAATTTGGATTCACTTTAAATATCCGTTTCTATTAGTTTAGACAAAGTAACAACTTTGAAACAAAAAGAAGATGGAAACACTATTTGTCCAAAGTAAATGAATATGTGCATCCAACCATAAAGATATCACTGGAAGTTTGAATTCAAAGGTAATACCTTGATAATGCTTGAGAACAGATCCTAAGGCATTGTCAACTTCAAAACCCAAAAATTATCTGTAAAGAGAAAATAATAAGATAATTTGAGTAGGGAGGGAGTTTTGATGTCAAATAAGTCACAACAGAAGCCTGGCCTTCAATCATAAATACCAATTTTCAATCTCGAAAGGATTAGCGTAATTTGAGGTAGAAACAGATCAAGAGAATATCGAATATAGAAATACCGATCACAGGTATATCCTCCGAGGGGTAAAAATGATCCAGATTCCCGCGATTAAAAATCGTCCTTTCCCAAAACCACTTCTGCTTCAATACGATTTCCATTTAATCTGAGCAAGTTTCTATCAATCAAGTGCCACAAAGGGTTTCGAAAAGGTTTAGGAACCAATTTCGGGCGAAATTATGGATCTTAATTCGTTTAGGTACCTAATTGGCCGGATTTGTGTTCCTATTTTAGGGTTTATCAAAATCTTCAAGGGCCATCCCACGTGCACAAACGAAATCAAGCGCTAAGATACAAGGGCGAACAACGCAGCGCCTGGCCAACCTATGTCACCAGGCGATCAACCACCCGTCCGGCCCCTAGGGAAAAATGGGGTGAACTGGAACTATGCAAAATTAGATAGGTAGATAGGCTAGAATATTTTTATTTTGGCACGATCCCAAGAAATGATATTTGAGGCTCTATGTCTCTTTGAATTGAAAAGGCCAACCTGGGGCCATTTTGCCACCTCAACCCAGAGTGTCTCTGTGTCAAATTGAGATGTTTGAAATTTTGGCTATTTTGATGGTCACGAATTTTCAACTTTGGAAATGGAAAAATCATAGGGAGTGGGAGAAAAAAAGGCTGATGGTGACTTAGGGGTGATAGAACTGTAAAGCTTTGCTCTGAGGTTTTCATGATCCTTGAGAGCAATTACAAGTGGAGGCTAATAAAATATAATGAAAGAAGGCATGATAGGGTGAAATGGAGGTATACAAAATGAAAGGAAGAGGGATGTAGGATGGATGAAATGGATGAAGGAACCTCAGAAATAACACATGATCATATCTCAAAAGCCTGGAAACCCACAACCATGACGAACACACAACCCTGCCCGTCCCAGGCCTACAAACCCCAAAGTCCAACCATACAAAATAAGAGCAATTCCACTTCTAAGCATCTCATGTGCGACCTAAATCAAGGTGCAACTCATTTAGTTTCATATGAGTGAATATGAGCAACATGGTACGACCTTGTATAGCTTGTAATATTCTTGCCCTCCCGGCTCCTCAAGAATAGACACCTAGAAATCTTCTTGGGCAGTGATTAGGCGAGGCACCAGATCCTGGTTTTCTAAATCTTGAACTACTTTTCTAAACCTAGCAGATTGGGGTAGGTACCAAATTTTACCATATGAGTGATGAGAAAGTAACTTGCAAGATGAAACCCCGTGTTGAAAACCACAAGTCTTCCAAACTTGGACAAGTATCTTCCAATCTTGAAAACTCTATCATGATGGGTCCATGCTGCCCAAAGGGGCAACATCTCAAATGAGAATGAGGCTGGTCCCCAGCCTGAAAGAAATGCTAACCCAAGGTCTTCAAAAATATCAACAAGTGGTGGAGGGGGAATGAGAATTACCTCGCAGTGGTGGGAAATATGAGGCGTATGGTAATGGAGAGAGGATAAGAAAATAAGATCAAATGGAGGGTAGGACAACTCAAGAATAAAGGAGAAGAAGAAGGGATGAACCTCAAGATATGACAATGATAATCAAATTAGCATGAGTGCCAAAATAAAGGATGAGTAACAATGTAGGATAGCACTGCAAATTACATATGGAAATAAGTGATGATGGAAAGAGGCCAACCTAAGACAAATAAGAGTAATGAGCAAATGGATCCGAAAATGACAAAACACCAAAATTGTTAAAGCACAGCAAATCTCAATTCTATTTAACTAAACTTACTATTCAAGAAATTTGCCTCATACAACCATTGAATGTATTTCAAACTAAAAATTCAAACCTTCACACCAAAAAATTCAAACCATCGAAGCCTCGAACTCCTAATTTGTTCCTCCTCCTGCCACAGTTCTCGTAAAACTCGACCTCCTTTGCCGATCATGGCTCCTTTTTCTACCATACACCTATCTCAATGTACGTCAGCTCTGATCCGAAAGCAATTTAGGGAGTGCTTCCCGAGTTTGATCCACCTACGGAGTAATCTAGCTCCTTATGGTAATCTCAGACCGCAGGTAAGAAATGCATACGATGCGTATCGGGACAATGTTTTTAATTAATGAAGAACCTTTCCTCGAAATTTACCTTCACAGACATGCATTTCGGCGTTGTATATGGAAGGCAAAAATGTTTGACCAAAAACTACCCCTCAACTTAAAAAAGGAACTCTACACAAAAGCCATCAGAATGACAGGATATGGAAAGAGGGTTTTGTAAGATTTTATTAAGAGAAATTAGTAAGATTGTGATATCGGGAATATTAGTGTTTCAGGTTGTATTTTATGGTGGAATATTTAGGAGATGCTGGCTGCACCCGCGCCATCATCATGAAGTCGTCACGAACACCGGATAAAAGTATGGTGCCATACTCACCCTACAGATGCATAAGCGGCGGTTATTTGATGCTTCTCGCGACAAAGAGATGCATTTCGGGAACCCCAAAGAGAATCTCCGAGTGAAGACTACAAAGCCCAGTACCATGGAATAATTTTTACCGTGACATACCGCCTCTTAGATGTCAGCATGGATTCCTTCGCATAAGATTCCCATTATCTTTCTGTGGAAACATAGTATTATTTTCTATGAGATCTCTCTCACTGTGCACTTTTGGATGAATAGAATTTCCTGCCTTTCGGAAAATGTCCTGTCTTTGAAAAAATATTTTCCAAAACAACACACAATTAGTTCACCAAAGGAAAAAATGGTCTTGATGGCAAAAGCATAAAAGAAACTTGAGTACAACTAATCGGAAACAATTTAGGCACCCAACCAACCAAAATCTACAAATTTTAAGCCTCAAGGAAATGTGTAAACAAAATCAATCAAAAAGAATTTTTAAATCTCCAACTTCCAAAGAATTAACCTATTTTAAGTTAAAATAGATGTTCATAGAGCAAAAAGGCCCAACATGCATGTTATTGGCCTTCAAAATGCCTAATATTTGTAGGATTGGGTATTCCAAACCCTGCTTTGAGATCCTTAAGCCATTAAGATGAACAGCCGCCTTCTTACAATTCTGTAAGGGCCTTCCCAAGGATTTTCAAATTTAGATAACTTACCTTCATTTGCAAAAGATCCCATTTGAGCACGAAGTTCAATTGAAAAATTTTATCCCAGTTTAGAGTTTGGAAGAGATTTCTTGATTTATGAGATTGAAAGTTTTCTTCTGCACCCATCCTCATCCAACTTTAGTAAAACCTCATAAATTGTGTGTAATGCCTCAGTAAACCCAAATCCAACTTGAGTGCCATCCCCAAAGAGGGGATCTCCAACTCAACAGAATAACCCGCCAAACACCATAAAACCAAACCAAGGAGAAGCATTAGTGGTATTTTAGCAAGGATTCTAAGGAGCCCAAAGAGCATCATATAATTTCAAATGCCAATCTTTTTGGTTTTGGCAAAACTGCTTTCTGTAAAATACCCCAAGAATTTTGTTAGCAGGGACTCAAATTTTTTGACCCATTTCGAGGGGTAATAGGGTTGAGCTTTTCGTAGCTGTCCATCTTGAGGCTTGGAGATAAGAATTTTTGAATAACCTCATTAAATAAAAGTAGAGCTCTATCAGTCAAAATTTTGAAGGGATCCCAAATTCAGAACAAATGTTTTCATGCAAAAACCTAGCAGAAGTATATGCATTTGCTTTTCTCAAGGGTGCCGCTTTCACCATTTGTAAATAAATCAGAATTTACAACAATGTATTCATGTCGCCCGCGTTTAAGATGAGGGATTTATAGGCTAATAATCTAGCCCCAAACTTGAAACGGGGCCTCACAACCCCAAGAGAGGGGCGGTGGATGCAAAATTTTCACCAAAAATCCGCATTGGTGGCAAGTTTTTATGACATCATAGCAATCTCTAAATAAATGAGAGGCCGAAATAACCGTATTCCATTATTTTTTGGCGCTTGACTGCCGAAATGACCACCACAACACCTTTATGGATTTTTCAAGAAAATTGGCGTATGTCTTCATCAACACATCTTAAGAGTACACCATCCCTATTTAATTTGTAAAAGAAGTCACCTTCAACCAATGACAAGTCAAACATTTTAACTTAAACTTGTAAGTTTGGCTTTTTGAAATTCGTAAGGTATCTTCGATAATCAAGGAATCTCCTCGATAGGTTGTTGCCAACCTTGAGTCAGTATTAGTTGACACGTCCCCGCCAGTTTCAAGGTTAGTCATTTCTTCTTCAAAATTTTCACCTTCATGTTCGTGCGGCAGGCAGCAAAGCGTATAAACTCTGGATTGTTCAATACATGAATAACTCCTTACCTTAAATCAAAGATTGAAGCCTGCCCACCTATGAAGCTTAGGGTTTTTCTAATTTCTACTATACAAAAAGGCATGGGTTCTCACAGATGTAGATATGGTTGGGATTTTGTAAAGATGACCCTCGTCTCTCGACAACTATCTTAGCATACTTCTCTTCAGCTAACACTATTGTTTGCTTGCGCAATAGGTGTCTATCCTGTGGCAACTCCAAACAAATTTCTTTTTAGTGATAGTAAACTTTAAATGGTGTAAATGAGTTGTCCTGAGTTTAAAGTGTGAATGACAATAGCCTCTATGATCTGCAAAAAAGCTTTTTCAGCACTCATCACCAAACTAACAGCCTATATTTACCTTCTTTTACTAACTTGGTCACTCTAGTCAACTTCTAGAGATAGGGACTAATAAGTGAGAGAAATGGGGCACATACACTCTAAGAAAGAGGTCATTCCCAAACTCCCTTGGACTTCTTTAATTGTCCGGGTGTCGAAAGTTTTTGAAGCTAAGGATCTCTCTTCACCACTTGAAGGCCTTTAAAGGTAAACCTCATGGCCTAAGAGCCGGGCTCTGGATGCCAAAAGATGTAACTTCTTTTGGTTTAGATTAACTCCAGCTTGTCCACAATGTGAAGACCTTGTTAGCTCAAATATGATCACTGTACCACTCAGCATTCTACATAAATCATCCGCATAAACTCAATTGCTCAGGAGTCATGTTTGCAGTTACGATCCATGGCTCTCCTAAATGTGGCACCATTAAGCCAAAGCAGCATCCTTTCACGTATAAGTCCCCCAAGGGAGTAAATGAAGGATACCCTTTGGATCGACCTTCCTTTTGATGCTAACTGATTAAACCAGAAACCATCCAAAAATGAGTACATAGACCTACCTTCGCCACCTAGATAAAAGGATTTCTTCCAAAAAGGCAAGGGTAACAATCTTTACCGTGAGCTTTATTTAGATCTCTATAATCCGGCATATTCCTTTAAAGAACCATTCTTTTTAGAACCGAACAATACAAGAAACCCAAGAGGGGTTCATACAAATGTCAAACTATCAATCCCTATTCCTGCATTTTGAATAATTCTTGATAAGATCTAAAAGTGTGAAGAATTAATTTTTCTCAACTTCTCAGATAATGTGTTTGCATCTTCTAACCTACTCTCACAAACCACAAATTTTTATCGTAACCCTTTCTGGCCTCGGTATTACCCAAGCAAAACATCCACCCAATCCCTCAAATAACTCCAACCATTTTACCTTGGATCACCTTCATTATATATAAGTCTCCCATTTGCGTGGGTCCCAGATATACCTCCCCATGCACTTCAAGCTCTTTAAGGATTCCTCTTGTGCTGGGTTGATAGTTAAGATGGGATGGGGAATTAAGCCCTCTCTCATCTAAGACATCCTCTTTGAATAGCTCCTTCGCATTAAATACTCCATAAGGGTTTTTCTGCACAATGAGTCACAAATTCTAGATCCAGGAATATGTAAAACTCCCAATGATCAAAAAAGTTAATAAATTCTCCGGCTTGAGCAACTCCTAGATCCCTCCATGTCTTGATGTTTAGTCTGGAGCATTCCCAAGATTTGTCTACAAACGTTGTAGAGTCTCCATAAACCAACAATATGAGAAATACCACACCTTGCTCTTGTAAACCCGCACGAGGGGCTTTGTATTCTACCGTGATGAAGAAGCCATTAGGTGAATTCTCCCTATCTTAGTCATCAACTTAAAATAGATCCTTCAAAATATGTTAGGTTAGAAGCAATCCCCAGCTTTTGACATACCATCAAACCAGATAGGCTTTTTGCCTTCGATCAGGATCTCAACATGCATAAGCATTGACAACTTCACGTATACTAGCATCCAGCCTAAAATTGTAAACACCCAAATCTTCTTCCAGTATGTCCACATCTATGAACCCAATGTTAGCATGGACTGGGGCTTTGTTTGCCGGGCTTTGACAATGTATTGCTCCATTGAAATGGTGCAGTGTCTTCCTCTTGACCAAGGCCAGTCCGCAATCCACTGCCATCCATCTCCCTTCCTAATATCTAATAGCTTGATTAATTACTTTCAAATCAATCAACCACAAATGTGGGCTGCCATTTAACATCTCCGACACAGATCATTTTACTATTCCCTTAGGTACGCACACCCATTTGAAGATTTGAATAAATGAAGTATTATCTTCTTGGCCTTGAGATCCAAAGGCCTTCTACAATACATATAAGATAAGAGGAAGAACCCCATCCAAAGCAAAAAACTTTCGGCTCAGATGAAGTTCCTATAGTAGCACTACAAGTAAAAGAATCTGGATCATTGTTTCCAAAAGTAAAGCCATGCAATATTTGCTCAGCATAAACCTCTTCAATATCCTGAGTGTTTTGATCAACTTTTCCCTCGTATGATGGTGCAATTTAGAAGCATAAATCCATGCGAATCTTTTAGAATTTTTCATAATTCAAATTCATCCAACCTCCGCATCTTTCAAGTTTACAATTCTGAGCGAGGGGAGATTTATATTCTGAGGATCTCTACTGAAATGTTACCTTTCTTTGCTGCAGTGTTGAACAACCCCAGATGCAGATTGGATGATTCCAAGCACCCTGTCCCACAAACCCAACATCCTGTCCCTTCCCTGCCTCCCACGTCCCCTGAAACCCAGACTACTATCCCCACTGGCCTCCTGGCCCTTGTTCTGCCTCAACACCCCAAACTTCCTCATGAATCATTTCTGTAAAAGAGCAACAGATGGAGTCCTCTCACCAAAGACCTCTTCTATGACATCTTAGGATTACTGTTCTTGCAAAACACCTGCCAAATTTGCAAGGTTTACCACAGTTTTCCAGCATTCCCAGGAGGTGGCATCTTAATGCTTAATTCAAGCAGCTGTTTGCACCCCAAAAAGTGCCTCCTCAGACCCATCACCTGGGATCCTTATTTCATCTCCTGAAACATGAGGATCCAATCTTTCACTTTGGACTCTTTTCTTTGCATCAAAGATAAACGGGAGTGACAACAATCATGTTCAGCCCAGGATGAGAGAGGACAGCTCGGATTCTCCTTCACTGTGAAGATAGCTTTAATAGTTCTCGCCAGACCATGTTTTACAAATGTTTCTCTTGTATGGATAGAATCCAGAATCCCACCAAATTTTTGTAATTTTAATCTCCTATAGATCCTAGGTCTAGACATCAAACCTGAGTAAAGAAGCTAAACTAGGGTGCAATGTTGATGAGTAACCTGACTTCAAGCATAATAGTAAATGTAAGAATTAAATCTCTCCACATACCGCTTACAATTTCACCTCGTGTCTAATGAAAATGAGTTTGAGTTCAAAGACAAGATCCTGGGTGAAGGTCTTTACCAAACCTTGATAGAACTTCAGGTTCCAATTCATCCCTTTATAGATAAAATTTCAAAATTGGTTAAGATCCTCGCCTCATCACCCTTCATGCATTTGATGAATTCTCAAGAAACTCAACCCTTCTTTTCTCCCATGTTCTTCATGTCTTCAAAGTTTTTAGAAATGGGCTGGCATCTCATGGAAGCAACCAGCAAGTTGTGAACGTAATCCAAACGATAAGGTGTCATGGAGTAAACGCACCCATAGCGATCCGGCCCAAAAGTTTGGCGAATTTGTGAAGAAGAGGCGCCGCAGGAAATATTTGCAATTACCGTAGGACCGATGGGGAGAGGAGCCGCGGAGGAATAGGCAAGTTGGGGAGTATTTAGGCATTAGTGGTAGATCCGGTAGCCACTTACAGTTTACTCCTACCAAATCTGGTTGATTTGTCTCCGTGGTTCGTACAGAACACTCTAAATCTTCCTTGGTGCCATCGAAATTCAATTTCCAGTAAAAATCCCTGTGAGGGGACTTCAAAATGTTAGCCTAAAACCTGGAATTTTGAAATAACCCCAAAGGAAGTGCAACAAACCTGTCAGACCCGGGATCAATTTAGGGTGATCAAATCCTGAATCATATAAAGCAAAAGAACCTACCTAAATGCTGGCTCTTTGTCAAAATCAAATTAAGCAAATTCCGGGGCAAAATCGCCGAAAGGAAAATCACCCTACAAATAATCTCCTTGAAAGATTTTGAGTTTTGGTTTTTGGCATGAGTTATGTGACAAGCAGAGGAACCAATCAGTAAAGTCCGTCTCGACGATTAGGAAGACCCAAGAAAATCATCGTCAAAGTTCACCAAAATTAATAATGCCAAAACAAAGAGAGCCAAAATTGGTAACATAGTCGGCGATAAATCTGAGTTGAATTTGGTATAAATGTTCAAAATAAACTCAGATCATGTGCATAAGGTTTTCTGAAGCAAACACCACCATTATTTACCTAGGATGGGCCAGAAAACTGATTTCCGCCTGCCAGCTTTTCATACGCTATGGAAAACTATTTTTCGTTTTCTTTACATATGCTACCACTCTCAAACCCTTTAAAGAAATGGAATAACGTAATTACTAATTCGGATTCAACTTAAAATATCTGGTTTCATTAGTTTAGACAGCAGAATAACTTGAAACAAAAGAAGATGAAACACTATTTATCCAAAGCAATGAATACGCGGAATAAATCATAAGATATCACAGGAGTTTAGAATTCCTCAAAGAAGTACACCGTGATAATGCTTGAGGAACAGATCCCAAGCAGCATTGTCAACTCAAAGTCCCAAAAATTCATCGAAAGAGAAAATAATATGATAATTTGAGTAGCAGGAGCTTTGACAAGCCAACAAGTCAACAGAGCCTGCCATTTCAACTCGGTATCATACCAATTCAACTCGGCGGTGATTTCAGTAATTTGGGAGGTAGGTCCACCTAAGAGAACACTGTGAATATAGAAATCGCCTTATCACGAGGTATATTCCCAGGGTAAAAAACGATCCTCAGATTAACAAGTGGTGGAGGGGAATAGAATTACTCCCTGCAGTGGTGGAATAAGGAGGCAGAGTATAAGGCAATGGAGAGGATAAGAAAATAAGATCAAAATGGAGTGGTAGGGACAACCTCAAGACAGGTGAATATGGAGAAGAAGTGGATGAACCTTGCATATGACAATGATAATCAAATTAGCATGAGTGCCAAATAAAGGGATGAGTAAATAATGTAGGATTAGCACTCTGAAAATTTCATATGGAAGCAAGGGCTAGATGGAAAGAGGCCAACTTAAGACAAATAAGAGTAATGAGCAAATGGACCTGAAATGACAACACTTAAAATTGTTAAAGCATAGCAAAATCTCTTAACTATTTAACTAAACTTCTACTATTCGCTGAAATTTGGCTCATACAACCATTGAATGTATCAAACTAAAATTCAAAACCTTTCACACCAAAAAAATTCAAACCATCGATTTCGAACCCTAATTTTGCTCCCTCCTCCTCAGGTGCTCGAAAAATCCCCTCGACCCTCCCTCGTCGCATCATGGCCTCTTTTTCTTACCATACACCTATCCGGGACAATGTAACAAATTTCGATCCGGAAGCAATTTAGAGTGCTCCCCCGAGTTGATCCAGCCTACGTGAGTACCTATTCCTTATGGTGTAATTCCCGACCTCAGGCAAGAAAATGCACAATGTGATGCGCATGGGACAATGTTTTAATTAATGAAGAACCTTTCCTCGCGGAAATTTATCAAGCAGTTTATATTTTACTCGGGAGGCGTTGTATATGGGAAGGCAAAAATGTTGACCAAAACTATCCCGACCAAAAAGGAACTCTACAAAAAGACATGAAACCATGATCACCTTTTGCCATGGAGTGTTTCCTTTGGGCAAAAGACTTATCAAGAGAAACTACAGCAAAGATCGCGAAGTATCGTATCGAACACAAAGGCTCAGGCCAGAATTTTTACAAGGGAATGCATTCCTCAGATGCTACATATGCACTACTTTTGTAAGGCATCATCATGAGTCGGCTGATGCTCAATTTGACAGTATAGGGCGCTATATCATCTATCGATGCTAGCAGATAGCTATGGTTACTTGATGTTTCTCATGATAAAAAGAGATGCATTTCAAACTCCCCGAAGAGAACTCGAGGAAGATCATTATGTTTGGTACCATGGACAATTTTTTTACCGTATATAACGGCCTCTTAGATGTCAGATGGATCTCCTTCGACAAGATTCCTACTATCCCTTCAGGAAAATGCCGATAGCATTGGTTTTCTATGAGAGGATCCTCTTTTTGTAACTTGTGTACCTTTTTTGATGAATAGAATTTTCTGCTCTTTTGAAAAATGCGTCCGATCTTGAAAAATATTTCTCAAGCGTCCAAACAACACAATTAGTTCACTCCCTAAAGGAAAAATGGTCTTGATGGCAAGTATAAAAGAAACTTGAGTACAACTAATCGAAACAATTTAGCAATTCCAACCAACCAAAATCTACTTTAAGCCTCAAGGAAATAAACAAAATCAATCAAAAGAATTTTTAAATCTCCAACTTCCAACAAAGAATTAACCTATTTTAAGTTAAAAATAGATGTTCATATAGGGGAGCAAAAGGCCTAAACATGCATGTTGAGGCCAATATCTTTTCAAATGCCGAATATTTGTAGGGATTGGGTAATTCCAAACCTGTTTTGAGATCCTTTAAGCCAATAAGATGAACGGCCGAAATCTTTACAATCTGGTAAGGGCCTCTGATTTTCAAATTTAGGACAACTTACCTTCATTTGCAAAGATCCCATTTGAGCACGAGTTCCAATGGAGCAAATTTATCACGGAGCTTGTGAGTCGCTTTTAAAAAGTCAGCGCCTTTCTAGCCTTCTTAAGTAGATTGAAGTTTTTCGCACCAAATCTATCCTCATCCAACTTTAGTAAAACCCATGCACTGTTTGTAATGCCTCAGATAAACTCCAAATCCAACTTGAGTGCCATCCTCAAAGAGGGATCTCCAACTCAACAGAATAACCGGCTTCAACACCATAAACCAAACCAAGGGAGAAGCATTAGTGGCGCTTTTTGCAGTTGATTCTATGAGCCCAAAAGAGCATCATATAATTTCAAATGCCAATCTTTTTGGTTTTGGCAAACTGCTTTCTGTAAATACCTTTAAGCACTTTGTTAGTGGACTCACTTTTGACCATTTCCTTGAGGGTAATAGGTCGAGCTTTTCACATGTCCGATCTTGAGGCTTGAGACAAGAATTTGAATAACCTCTCATTAATAAAAAGTAGAGCCTCTATCGGTCAAAATTTTGAAAGGGATCCCAAATCTAGAACAAATGTTTTCATGCAAAAACCTAGCGTTAGTATATGCATTTGCTTTTCTCAAGGGTGCCGCTTCGAATTCATTTGGTAAATATCCCAGCCACAACAATGTATTCATGCCGAGCGTAAGATGAGGGATTTATAGGGCCAACATAATCTAGCCCCCAAACTTGAAATGGGCCCGGGGACACAATTCCAAAAGAGGGGCAGGATGCAAAATTTTCTTACCAAAAATCTGGCATTGGTGGCAAGTTTTATGACATCATAGCAATCTCTAAATAAATGAGGCCAGAATAACCGACCTTAATATTTTTTGGCAGCTTGTATCCCACGCAAAATGACCACCACAAACACCTTTATGATTTTTCGGCCAAGTACCGGGCGCCTTCATCTTCATCAACACATCTTAAGAGTACACCATCCCTATTTACCTTGCACAAGATGTCACCAACCAATGAGTAAGTCAAACATTTTAACTTAAACTTGTAAGCTTGGCTTTTGAAAATTCGGCAGGTATCTCTTTGATACTGGCGGAATCTCCGATAGGTTGTTGCCAACCTTGAGTGGCATAGTTGACACGCCCCGCTCATTTACAACAAGGTTAGTCATTTCTTCTTCTTGTACCACCTCCTCATGTTCAAAGTAGGCGGCAGTATATAAACTCTGATTGTTCAATACATGAATAACCTTTACCTTTAAATCATAAGATTGAAGCCTACAAGCCCACCTATGAAGCTTAGGTTTTTTCTAATTTCTTACCATACAAAAAGGCATGGGGTTCTCACGCATGTAGATAGTGGCTTTGGGATTTTTGTAAAAGATGACCCCGTTTCTCGATCAAAAGATGAGAGCAAAGAAGACTCCTTTCTATCTTAGCATACTTCTCTCAGCTTTGAGACCATTGTTTGCTTGCAAAAGCAATAGGGTGTCTATCCTCGCAAAATGGCAACCCAGCAGCCTTTTAGTGATAGTTATGTAAACTTTTAAATGGTAATGAAAGGTCTGAGTTTTAAAAGTGTAGAATGACAAATAGCCTCTATGATCCTCGCAAAAAGCTTTTTCACACTCATCACCCAAACAACAACCTATATTTACTTTTCTCTTTACTAACTTGGCCTACTCTAGTCAACTTAGAGATAGGACTAATAAGGTGAGAGAAATTAGGCACATACACTCTTAAGAAAGAGGTCATTCCCATAAATCCTTGACTTCTTTAATTGTCCCGTGTTTGAAGCTTTTTAAAGCTATGATCTTCTTTCAGCTACTTGAAGGCCTTTAGCAGAAACCTCATGGCCTAAGAGCTGGCCTTTTGGATGCCAAAAGATGCACTTCTTTGGGTTTAGATTAACTCCGCTTTGTCCGCATTTAATGTGAATATTCTTGTTAGCTCAAATATGATCACTTGTATCAAGACCTAAGCATAAATCATCCGTGATAAACTTAATTGCTCAGAGTCATGTTTGCAAAGACAAGATCCATGGCTCTCTCTGAAATGTGGCAGGGGTATTCATTAAGCCAAAAGGCATCCTTTTCATTGCATAAGTTCCCCATGGAGTAATGAAGGATGTCTTTGATCGATCTTCCTTTTTTGATGCTAATCCATTAAAAACCGTAGAAACCATCCAAAAATGAGTACATAGACTTACCACCAATCGATAAAGGATTTCTTCCAAAAAGGCAAAGGGTAACAATCTTTAACAAGTAGCTTTATTTAGATCTCTATAATCCACACATATTCTTAAAGAACCATTCTTTTTAGAACTGAACAATACAAGAAACCCAAGAGGGGTTCACAATGTCAACTATCAATCCCGATTCCTCGATTTTGAATAATTCCTCGCTTGATAAGATCTAAAAGTGAAGAATTAATTTTTCTCAACTGTGATAACAGGTTTGGCATCTTCTCAACCTTTAATTTCAAACTCACAAATTTTTTTATCAACCCTTTCGGGCCTAATACTCCCAAGCAAAACATCCACCCAATCCTCAAATAACTCAACCATTTTACCTTGATCACCTTCATTATATAAGTCTCCCATTTGTGTGGTCCTAGATATACCTCCTTTATGCACTTCAAGCTCTTTTTAAGTGATTCCTCTTGTGCTAGGTTGATAGTTAAGATGGGATGGAATTGGGAAAGCTCCTCTTCATCTAAGACATCCTCTTGAATAGCTCCTTCCTTGACAAATACTCCATAAGGGTTTTTCTCGCACAATGAGTCTTCAAAATTTTTAGATCTAGGAATATGTAAAATCTCCCAATGATCAAAAAAAGTTAATAATTCTCCTGGCTTGAGCACTCGATCCTCCATGTCTTGATGTTTAGTTCGATATTCTCCCAAGATTTGTCTACAAACAAGTTGTGAGTCTCCATAAATAACAATATATGAGAAATACTCATACACCTTGCTTCTTGTAAACCCGCAATGAGGGCTTTGTATTCTCCGCTGCATTAGAAGAAATATTAGGGGTGAATTCTCCCTATCTTAGTCATCAACTTAAAATCTGATCCTTCAAAATAGCAAAGAAGAAGCAATCCCCGCTTTTTGACATACCTCCATCAAACCGTAGATAGGCTTTTTGCCTTCAGATCGTGAGATTCAACATGCATGTAAGCAAAGTTGACAACCTCTTCATGTATACTAGCATCCGTGCCTAAATTGTAAACACCCAAATCTTCTTCCTCAGAGTATGTCCACATCTATGAACCTAATGTTAGCGTATGGATCGCTTTTTGTTTGCCGCTTGACGAGTTGCTCCATTGAAATGGTGCAGTGCTGCGCACCATACACAGTCCGCATCCACGTTTCATCCATCTCCTTCCTAATAATAGATCATAGATATTAGCTTGATTAACATTTTCAAAATCAACAACCACAAATGTGGCCAGACAATGATTCCCCCGTATTCACAGATACATTTCTTTACTATTCCCTTAGGCAAACTTTAGCATTTGAAAAGATTTTAGAACAATGGAAGTATTATCTTCTACCTTGAGATCCAAAAGGCCTTCATAACATGATAAGGCATAACATTAAGAGAAGAACCTCCATCCAAAGAAAACTTTGTCTAGATGGGAAGTTCCTATAGTAGCACTACAAGTAAAAGCACCTGATCTTCGCTTTGCTTTCAAAGCAAAGCCACGTAAATATTGCTGCGTGTTTCAAAGCAGCAAAGAACCTCTTCAATATCCGAGTGCTTTTTGATCAACTTTTCCCCTCGTATGATGGTGCAATTCTCAGCCAGAAAGTTAATAAATCCACAAGAACCTTAGAATTTTTCATAAGTAATTCAAATTCATCCAACTCGAATCTTTTCCTTATACCTTTGAGCAGGAGGAGGAGCTATATTCGAGGATCTGATTGAAATGTTACCTTATGAGGTGGAACAACCTGTAGATGCATTTGGATGAGCTCACACGATTCCACAACCATAACATCTTTGCTCTTCCCCGTTTCTCCCTTCACAAGTCTCAATAAAACTTATATTTGACATTTGTTTACCTTTATCTTGTTTTTCAAAATAAGCCTTAACACTGCAATACTTCTCCTCATGACCTATTTCCTTGCAAAAAGAGCAAACAGATATTCTCTACCAAAGTGACCTCTTCTATGACACTTAGACATTGCCTTTGCAAAACACCGCCAGCTCTATGGTAAGGTTTACCACGCTTTGCATTCAGGAGGTGGGGCATCTTTACCGCTTTTTAATTCAGTAAGTTGTTTGGTAACTTCCAAAAGTGCCTCGTGACACTTTATCGATCTCGTGATTTCATCTCTGAAACATGAGGATCCAATTCTTCAGCCTTTTGACTTCTTCTTCTTTTTTTGTACTGCATAAACAGAGTGCAGATTAGCAAAATGTAAATCATGTTCGGGCCCATGATGAGGAGGATAAAATGGATCTCTCGATCTTCTTCATCGAAGATAGCTTAATAGTTCCGCCAGATCTACAAAATTTTACAAATGTTTTATGGATAGAATCCAACTCACCAAATTTTTGTAATTTTAATAACTTCCTATAGATCCTAGGTCTAGACATCAAACCTCCCGATAAAGGAAGCAACTAGGTGCAATGTTGGATGAGTAACCCCGATTCTGTTACACACTAGCAAATAAGAATTAAATCTCTCCACATACTGCTTTACACTCTCACCAGGTCTAATGGAAAATGAGTTGAGTTCAAAGACAAGATCCTGGGGTGAAGTAGCCTTACCAAACCTTGATAGAAACTTGTGTTCCAATTCATCCCCTTTGGTACCTATAGACACTCAAAAATCGAGCCAAGATCCGGCCTCATCACCCTTCATGCATTTGATGAATTCCGCAAACCTGGAACCCTTCTTTCTCCCATGTTCTTCATAATAGTCTTCAAAGTTTTTTAGAAAATGGTTGGCATTCATGGAAGAATCATAGCAAGGGGGGGAAACAGGTATAGTCAACTCAAAATGATAAGGTGCTGATGGAGGAACAGACGAAAGGTTTGATCTCGTTCAAAAAGTTTATGAATTTGTGAAGAAGAGGGCAATGAGGGAAATATTTGTAATATTTGTAGACTGATAGAGAGGAGCTGGTGGAGGAATAGGCAAGTTGGGGAGTATTTGTAGCATTAGTGGTAGATCCGGTAGCCACTCTCATGCTTACTCCTACCAAATCTGGTTGATTTGTCTCCTCGTGGTTCAACAGACTCTGAAATCTTCCTTGGTGCCATTGAGTTCAATTTCCGTAAAAAATCTCCTGTGATCCTCCAAAAATGTTAGCCTAAAACCCGAATTTTAGCCTAACCTCAAAGGAAGTGTAAACAAACCTGTCAGACCTCCGATCACTTAGGGTGATCAATCCTTAATCATATAAAAGCAAAAGAACTCAATTTCAAATGCTGGTTTTGTCAAAATCACTACAAAGCCCCTCGGGCGTAAAAAATCGCCGAGCAAAAAATCAATCTTGCAGTCACACCCTTTAAGATTTTTTTGAGTTTTGGTTTTGGTATGAGTTATAGACAAGTAGAGGGAACTACCGGGTGAAAGTCCTGCCCTCGATTTGGATAGGGGAAGACCAAGAAAATCAATGTCAAAGTTCACCAAAAAATTGGTCAATGCCAAAACAGAGAGCCAAAATTTGCAAAATATAGTTTGGTGATAAATCTTGAGTTGGAATTTGTATAAACAAAATTCAAAATAAACTCTAGATCATGTGCATAAGGTTTTCTTGACAAGCAAACACTATGATATTTACCGAGATGGGCCAAAGTCTCGATTTCACACAGTTTATGACGCTTATGGAAAAAACTATTTTTTTTTGTTTTCTTTACATATAAGCAATACTCAAACCTTTTAAAGAATGGGACACGACTATTAATTTGGATTCAACTTTAAATATCCTGGTTTCTATTAGTTTAGACAAAGCGTAACAACTTGAAACAAAAAGAAGATGGAAACACTATTTGTCCAGCAATGAATATGCATTCAAATCATAAGATATCACAGAGTTTAGAATTCTCAAGAAGTAATACCTTGATAATGCTTGAGAACAGATCCCAAGGCATTGTCAACTTCAAAACCCAAAAATTATCGAAAAGAGAAAATAATAAGATAATTTGAGTAGCAAGAGGAGTTTTGATGTCAAATAAGTCACAACAGTAGGTCTTCAATCAAAATACAGGTCAATCTTCAATCTCGAAAGGGATTAGCGTAATTTGAGGTAGAACATCAAGAGAATATCGAGAATATAGAAATCGCCTGCATCACGTAGGTATATCTCCGGGGGTAAAAAATGATCAGTATTCCAGTTAAAAACCGGCCCTTCCCAAAACCAGCTCGGTTCAATGATTTCCGCCTAATCTCGAGCAAGTTTCTATCAATCAAGTGCCACAAAGGGTTCCAGGGGTTTCGAAAAGGTTTAGGAACTAATTTGCGGAAATTGGCTGGGATTCAATCGAGGCAACGAATTGGCCTGGATTTAGAGTTGTTCTCTATTTCTTAGGGTTTATCAAAATTCTCAAGGGCTTATATATCCCACGTGCACAAACGAAGTCCGGCGGCTAAGGTATATAAAGGAATAATGCGAGCAGCTATTAAATTTGGCGGCCACACGCCAGAGGGGACACCCACCCGTGGTTCCCCCGCCCCCCACGCCACGCGGAAAAATGGGGGGTGACCGAACTATGCAAAATTAGATAGGGTAGATAGGCTAGAATAGGTTTTTTTATTTTTTGGCACGCATCCCAAGAAATGATATTTGAGGGGTTTCCCATGTCTTTTGAATTTTGAAAAGGCCAACCTAGCTATTTTTTTGCCAAGCTTCAAATCTAGAGTGTTTTCAGGTCAAATTGAGATACTTGAAATTTTGGCCATTTTGACCATGGTCAATGAATTTTCAACCTTGAAATGGTGAAAAAATCATAGGAAAAGGGTGGAAAAATAGGAAAAAAAAAAAAAAGCTATGGTAGGATTTAGGGTGATAGAATGAAGGTAAAATTCAAGCTTCTTTTGCTCTTGAGGTTTTTCATGATCTCTTTGAGAGCAATTCACAAGTGGAGGTGAGGCCAATAAAATATAGGTAGTGAGGTAATGAAAGAAGGCATGACAGGTGGTGAAAATGAGGTATATAAAAAATGAAAGGAAGGTGGATGTAGGATGGATGAAATGGATGAAGGCTGGAACCCCTCAGAGCACATGATCATATCTCAAAAGCTCAAATCATACCTTATGATGAACATAACTTTGCTCAAGGCCCTAGGGTCTTCCAAACTTCTAAAAAGGTCTTCCAATCTTCAAGGCCAAAATAAGAGCAATTCCACTTCTAAGTGCATCTTCATATGTGTGACTTCCAAATCATGGGTGCAACTCCATTTAGTTTCATATGAGTGAATATGAGCAACATGGTAATGACTCCTTGTATAGCTTGCAATATTCTTTGCCCCGGTCTTCAAGAAATAAGAATGTAACTAGAAAACTTCCTCAAAGGAAAGAATTAGGCTATACAACCAAGATCCCAAAGGGTCTTCAAACTTGAACCAATTTCTTCCAAACTCTAGGGATCAAAATAGCACTAACTCTTACCATATGAGTGATGAGAAAGTAACTTAAGATGAAACCTCAAAAGAAACCACAAGTCTTCCAAACTTTGACAAGTATCTTCCAATCTTGAAACTCTAGGTATCATGATGGTCCATGTTGCCCAAAAAGGGGCAACAGGAAGAGCTTGAGGTTATCAAAAGCATAATGGCGAAGGGAATTGGTTGAGAAGACCCAGTGGTAGAGTAATCATAAAGCAAGGATTAGAGCATTGTCAAAATTGTAAGGCATGATATTCTGGGGCCTTACAACGCATGTTAATATAGGTAGAGGATTTTATTCCCGTGATGTTCCAGATAGTTCATGGACACATTTATAGTACAAAATGCACCTTCCAACTACAAATAGTGTATAACTATATATATAGTACAAAATGCACCTTCCAACTACAAATAGTGTATAACTATATAGAAATGTCTATCATCGAGTGACCCAGGAGTCAAGGACAAGCTTTTTGTTTGTACATTTGGTACGATTGTTGAATTTGCCTCGAAAAAAATTGGATACGCATCAAGAATAAGACAATAAATGAAGTTCATAAGCAGGGAACAAAATATTTATCAAAGTTTGTTTATCAATGACGTGTGTGGATGCATGTAGACTGTTTACCAAATATCTATGCTCATTGTTAGAGGAGATGCAATTTAATTTCGCTGAGCCAAAGACACCTCGAATAAAGCAAAGGGTTTAGCTTAAAACTTCATGACTTTGGACTGGATGCATGCTACCATTCCTGTCAGTCTTAATCTTGGATTTTGTTCCCAGATTTCGTAAACCATAGTTCATTGACCCATTTAAAGTACAAAAACTTGTATATATATATATATATATCCTTATATATATACAATTATATTGGGTGTCACAAATGATGTAGAGTCTCAAATGGTGTAGAGATTTATGCCACAAATTTTTGGTAGAGATTGATCTCGGCCGTCCATCTCAAAGATGGACGGTCCAGACAGTGCCACCTCGTAACTCCCCAAGCATCCCTCTTGTTGGTGTACCAAAATGTTGGTAGAGATTGATCTCGGCCGTCCATCTCTGAGATGAACGGCCCACAACAAAAGCCCCAATTCGATCCCTCTGCGATTTGTCTTCTTCAAGCCCTACACCGAAAATTCTGGAAGAATCGTTCTTCCTGCTGCTTGTGTTCGGCGCCGCGGCTATGGCGAGATCTTGATGCGTAAGAACCCGATACCGATGGATCCGGCTCATTTTTCATGGATCGGCCACGACTCTCAAGCATCTTGGCGTGATTTGGGTGCATCCGCCTTCTATCTTCGTGGCAATGTGCCGTGCGAAGGATGCAAGGATGATATTAGCATGCCTATACACTACCCCCCGAGACATAAGGTCTACTAATGCATTCCAAATCTTCCAATCAGAAGTTGCCAACGTACTTTACCCAAAGATTTTATCGACAATGTAGCGGTATTTATCACCCATTCTTCCTCTTTTTGTTTGATCTGATGTAATCTCAACACAAGGGGATTATGTTGCGGTGCAATGATTATTATTTCTGGCATGGAGATGGTTCACCAACCGCAGTTTTAATTCGAGACGTTTTTAAGAAAGTGCTCCGGTATTTTCATCCACGCCACGGTCTTCGATTTACGCAAAATTATAGAAAGAATAGCTATGTCTTGTGTTGAATGCTTTGTTGTTGTCCGAAAGTTATAATCGGGGCCTCTTTTGTGCTCTATTTTTAGGGGCCCGGATATTGTAATGAGTGTGCAAGCATACCACAGTCTTTAGATTATCCGGGATTTCTACAGCTTTTTATAAAGCTAGTTGCTTCGCTTATTTGGATTATTGTTCTCTCACTCGTTATACATATTCTCGAACAACCCAACAGCCCGACACTACACCGCCAAGAACTGGGTTGGGTCACAATGGAGGTCCTTCTCTATATTTATTAGTCTGTGATAATTTATCCGGTGCCAAACATGCTTGGTTTTCTATTCTTCTTATTTCCAATGCTCAAAAGATGGGCTGAGAACTCGTGATTACGCTCAATACGGTTTTACGCTTTGGTGGTCTCGTGTATCCATTTTCTCCATACATGACTCCTAATAAAGTTTTTATTTATTCCTAAAGGTTATTTGTTTTTAATGTAGCCTGCCTTTTATGTTGGGAGAGGAATGCACGATTCGAAGCCCTTAAGGCTGAACTTCACCCCGATTGCATCGACATATGCCGCAGCTCTTAAGTAGGAATCCGTGTGCTTGACTACCTCCAATTGCAACCTTGGCATGGAAATTCTAGACTCATTGCATAATAGATGTATTGGCATTTACCGATGAACTTTTTTTGGGGTCAATTATTCAATTGGGCCTTTTCTTTTGAGGAGTTCTTTAGCCACAGCCTTTATGAGGTAGGATCAATCGGTTTTACTCTTTTATGCTATGTAGAATTGCAAAGATGATTATTAAATGATGACGATTCCTAATGGCCTCCTAATAGCCGCATGTATGATTTGTTGCTCCATGCCTCGTTCAGATGATCGTACGATCCGCTCCTCTTTGAGCTATTCTTCCCAGATATTCGTGGAGATGGCAAATCCACTATTGGCCCATGCAATCGCCCTTTTTTTTCTTATGAAGATCGTGGCTCCATCAAGCGGTAGGCCTCAATCTCAACTATCGCCTTTGCCGACCGGGTAAAACTTCGAAAGCAGAGCTTTTGCTTTCTTTCGTATTGTCTTTGGTCAGATTTCTTTGCATGATGCTTGAAGGTGGGCTTATTTACGCCAGGGCACGTAATCTAGGATTTGGCGAACCGTAACAAAATGTTGTCTTTATGCACAAAATGGGTGGAGTTCGCAACCGGCAATGGGCCAAAATGGAGAAAAAATCTTGAAAGCGTAAGCATTTTCGATCCACGAGTTTTTAGGGAAGAAATTGGTAATCCATTTGAGGATGCATGCCAATCGAATATAAGTTCGCGAATCTTCGTCCGAGGGAAGAAACGCTCAAAAGCAAAAGAGAAAAAAAGAGGAAAATAGGTGCACATGGAGGAGTAAATGCCCGCGGCAGTGTGGGCCGCAGTGGGTCTGCCATATTCAATCGCTTCAATTTCGTTTTCCATTGGTGTTGGTAGATTTGTAGTGGCTTCGCAAACCGGGTAGATTCACGCCATTTTTCTTGCTTTTTGCTTGCTTTGGTTGGTTCGCTTGGTCCAAGTTGAAGATGGTGGCTTGACTGATGAAAACCAATGGCTTGATCATGATCTTGAAGACGAAGGTACCAGTAGATTGGATCGAATATGTAATCATGCAAGAAATCCTATGGATTTGCTTCTGTTTTCTCTTTTTCTTTTTTGAGAATGATTAGTGCATTCGGATTTGAAGAATGATGCGAACAATTTAAAACAAAAACCTAGTGAATCTTATCTTGTTCATGACCCACGATCTCCACTTTTTTGGGTCTTTCCAGATACTCAAGAAGATGTGCACCATCGGTTAGAACTTCTGCAGGAGTTGATACCGAATAGTCACAATGTAATGCCCGTGTGTTGTCTTTCTTTCGATTGTTTGCAAACATAAAATGGACAGCGTAGGAAGAAAAAAGATGCCCTTTTTTTGTTCATATCTTGATTCTACTGCCATCTCACGTGATGGATACTGGGCTGTGCAGCTCGAGGAGGAGGCAATGCCGAGGTCGCTATTGATTACATGAAGTCTCTCGAGATGAAGATTAAAGTGAGAGCAGTCCTTCGTTTCCATTTTGTTAGAATATCCTATATGTCGGCCTCACCACGTTTGATCCAGCATTGGGTATGCGTCATTTACGCTATGATTTAGATACATGTCCATTTTTTTTCTCTAAAACTGATGATTCAGATATGATTTATACATGCCTAGATTGAAGGGACATGGTTGCTCGAAAAGCGTGAAAAAAATGCAAGGGCTGCCATCTATAGACTATTGTATCTATGCAATGAGCTTTGTCATCTCCGACAAGTACATTCGGTTAAACCCTGCCCGTATATTAATAGTGATGGTAAGTCTAAATGCATGATTTAAGCATTAATTTCCGATGACAATGCAGCTAAGTTGTCTTGCAGATTGAAGTTGATGTGCAAAGTTTGGGAGGGCGTAAAACCCACCAAAGTTTTTGATGAAGAAAGTCTTCGCACTTTACAATGCCGGTGATGGGTGGGTCACATCGCAAAGCATTTTGGTGGTATATCGTTGTTTTTTTGTTCTCCAATACCTTATGGTTCTTAACTATTCACACTTAGACGCCTACTTATGAACAAACATAAACTCCTACTTTGTTCTTTGTTGATAGTAACGCCAGGATTTATTGCATTGCAAATTTCCTATATATTAAATAAAATATGACTATGTAACGACTTTAACGAAGCTCATGATATGGTTCATAAATTTATTGTGCTAGAAGGAATCTCATCATTTCTGGATTGAATTACAAAGTTGCTAATCTTCTCTCGCCAATGGCATATATTTTTGTGCAATTGTACATTCTTATGATGATGTCAAGTTTGCAAAAAGGAGGCAATGCAATGTTGTTTCGGGAGTTCTTGGTCAAAATGGTGTGTCAAGTTTTTCCATTCTCGTGCACTTGAAGAACGAGAAGAGTTTGTCTTCTAAATTTTTATATTTGCACCATATACACCATGATTAAGAAACAATCTCGTTTCAAGAAATCTCGCCAGAACAATCTCGCTTTTGCACCATATTCGCAAATCTTGCTATACCGCGGGCTCCCTTTTTGAAAAGTGTCATCCGGATTTGGGGTGTCGCTCTTCTTGTAGAGGTAATTGTAAAGCGACTTTTGGTTTTTGTGTTTCCATCTCATATTATGTAGTTTTTTATGCAAGCACAATAATGCCTTGAGCAAATCTTCTTGCAGAGGTAAGTATTTGTAAGGCAGTTCTTCTATAAAAGCGATTTTGTAGGCTATTTTATGGCAAGGGACACAGCTTTAAGGATAACGCTATATATTGGTAAACATTTTTTCTACCATCATTTTGACTCATTCCTCATTCATTGTTCATCGCTTCTTGAGTAGAATCTTATTTGTTTTAATTTGCTTTAAAATGTATGAATGGCTTTGCAACAAAGATTTCGTAGGGAATGTATTGTTCTATAATGAAACAGTGATATTCTTCGTGATATCTAATTTTCTTTTCCATCTCATTACTTCTTTGCAATAAAGGCCTTTGATTCCAATGATTCCATGTTGAAATCCAGGTTATTTTCTTTGGCTTTCAGATTTGATTGCTATGCCCCAACATCTTTGTTTTGTTATTTCATTTCGGTTGTAAGTTCTTCATAACTTTAGCGGATGTGAATCTAAATCACTTTTACAGATCATCAATGTCGTAGTATTTGCTAATGCTTGCTTTTGGAATCAATGTGTAAACCATAGGATTGTCCATTCTGGCTTAAGGGGAAATTAAGGTAGCAGACTTAAGGCATTGGGAGCACAAGTCATTGTCTATTTTTCATTGTAAGTATGCCTCTCAAACATTTAGGGAAATTTACCTGTATACTCTCAGTTCTTCCCGTATTTCATCTTGGTGGTAGTCATACTTGAAATTCATGATATTTAAAATCTTCAAAGTTCATGAAATAATGCAAATTTTGAGCACTGACCCTTGCGAATAGTCCAGGTTTACAAAACAGTAGAGCTTATCAAGGCAAAAGGAGGGAAGCGGTCACGTGAGCCAGGCCCAATCAAAGGAGGGGCGACAGTTATTGCGTTTGAAGAGGATCATGATGGTTACAAATTTGAGTTGATTTAGAGGGCCCCTATGCCAGAGACACTGTGCCAAGTGATGTTTCATTTGCGCACTTAGAGAAAGCTATTGAATTTTACAAAAAGGTATGTCCAACGTTGAAATTTCATATGGGTTCAGTTTTAAGGTTGATCCATACCTTTATAATTTTGTTTCATATTCTGTTTTCTGATGATACATCTCTTTTAGTGGTTGTATTGGCAAGCTGCATGCACTGACCCAAGAACAAAACTTTGTTATGCGAATGCCCGAGTTTTTCAAAAGAATCAGAGCACACTATTTATATCTTGAGAGGTATTTTAATAGAACTCAGGCCAACCTTACCATTTACAATGATCTAAGTTTGTTTGCAAAGAATTCTGCGGAACACTATTTAGAAAATTATTTTGTTCTCATTCAATACCGCCAGCTTCCGGTTAAGTGGAAGCATTTGAAAGCATGTTTGTAGCTGCAGATTTTTTTTCTTAATGTGAATAACAAGTTCCAAATCTCAAATAGCTTTCTGAATCCTTTTGCAAGTATCCTTCTATTCTGAATCCTTTTGCAAGTATGCTGGAAACTCCTTCATCGAGAACTCTGTAATGGTGATATTATTTTTGCTAATAAAATGCCTTCCATTCATAGGAATTCTCTGATGGCATTTAAGATTAGGATTCATCAAAGGAAGCCAATAGCATTAAACCACTTAATGTGCTATCCAATTAGTGGGGATTTTAATGGAGATGCACTCCATGTATATGTTTAGGAATCGTGCAAGCAGGAATCAGTGCAAGCTTTGTCAAATTATTCTTCTTCACGTTGTACACTTGAGTTTGCATATTGCTACTATGGTACGACGTGATTTTGTGTTCCACAAATCAATATTTGACTATAGATTTGCCTTTGGCATATTCATTTAGCTTGTTTCTTTTAGTTTAATCCAAATTTAGCTTGGCTTTTTTATTTGACCTTGCCCATTAAGATAACTTTAAACTTTTCATTGAGAACTCTATTTTGCCAGAAGTCCTAATAAACAATGGTGAGTTTCATTGATGGTTATATGGCAAGTAATTTAGCTTTAAACTTCATGACTTTGGACTAGAACTTCGCAAGAAGGCCTTTGCAGTTACCTAGCTGTGAAGGCAAAGCAGAGATGTTGTTTGCACCTAGAAGCAGATGTTGGAGGGACTTGAGCTGCCCAAGATCGTCTGGCAAAGAAACAATTTGATCTTCAGAGAGGGACAAACGAATGAGCTGGGTGCAGTTTTGTATATCTGCTGGAAAAGACCCCGTTAACAGATTTGCCCTAAGCTCCAAGAGGAGATTCTTTCCGATGGGTCCTTTAAGTTCAGCACCACATATGTCTGGTCGAATGTCATTCACAGCCATGGTATAGATGCT
Source organism: Isoetes taiwanensis (assembly GCA_021234155.1). Lineage (NCBI taxonomy): Eukaryota > Viridiplantae > Streptophyta > Lycopodiopsida > Isoetales > Isoetaceae > Isoetes > Isoetes taiwanensis. The sequence continues at coordinate 24,643,213 of JAJEKV010000006.1, forward strand.
ACTGGTCGACTTGCTTGACTGAGACAATTTTCTAGGCTTAAGAACAGCAAGGACATGGGCTATATTTAAGTGGCAGCGCTCTAGTTGGGACTATTATGTACGCTATTTGCGATGCCGTCAAACACACAGGAATTTTTACTTGCAAAAATGTTTCTGAGCTAAATAGGCAGACGGCTGGATGGCTGCAGCAAAGCTCGAAGGGCTTTTATCCGTGTGTTCGGACTGGATATGCAATATATGCTCTGTTTTTATTGCAGATGTTTTTCTTTGGTTGATTCTAATGGATGATCATGTAATGTAGCAGGTTTTATTAAATATGCCATGGTATTTCAACCCTGTGTTCGCAGTATGAAACAACCCATTCCCCTTAGTGTATTTGCCATATTTGTTTTGGCCTTCTGCTGTTTGGGTGTTTTGCCACCATTTAATAATAACCCCAACCGACACAATGCTTGCAGGTAAGCTGGGGGAATATGAACATGGTAGATGCGGAGAGAAGGCTACTCACTTGAGCCCTGCTCGATCCGTCGAATGGATTCTTTGTGTTGCTGTCTGATACGTATGTGACAGATCCCATGCTTGACATGGAAGCATATTCCTATTGTCCCCCATCTAATTTCAATCTCAATTTGCAGGTGTGTTCCGCTATTTAATTTTGATTACAGCTACAAGTACCTTATGAATTCATGTCTGATACGTATGTGACAGATCCCATGCTTGACATGGAAGCATATTCCTATTGTCCCCCATCTAATTTCAATCTCAATTTGCTGGTGTCTTCCGGTATTTAATTTTGATTACAACTACAAGTACCTTATGAATTCATCTTTCAGTTTTGTTGACAGGTGAGTGTTGCATATGTTAGCTCTTTAACCTTCTATTTTCTGTCACAACTCTGGGCTGCTTGCATTGCAATTACTACTTAGTCTTAATGCTTACTATTCCTTCTAGCTATTGTCCAAACCAAATTTATGTTTTCAGCTCTTTTTTTTTATCCAAGTGTTGGTCCCAATTGCCTTGAACATTTCTACCTTTGCCTTTTTTTAAAGCCAAGCATGATAACTCTGTTTGAGATTATCATGCTTATTGTGCTAGTTCTATATAAAACCAATTGTTTGGAACAGGTGGACTTCACATGCCATTCTTGCTCTAGCTCCACTTAACCTAGGAAAGATAAAGAGAATTAAGTTGCTTGGGATATTATTTTGTCGCTAATGACATGTTTAGGCGAAAAAGTGAGCGTGGCCTCCGTGGATGAGCAAAATTTTAAAACACATTATGACCACCATCACCATTTCCTTGGGAGAAAAGGAAATACCACGAGGCCTCAAGTGCATGGCCATGTTTTTGCAATAGAAGGAAAATCATCCCTATGTTAGTGGCGCATGAGCGTTTGAAGTTTTTATACACACCAAGAGATAATGGAATGAAAGCCCATGTTTTGGGCTTAGCATGTTAATGCGTAGTCTTTCACAAAACCAAGGTATTCTCGTTGTTTGTTTGGTTCTTTTTTTTGTCTTCTAAATTCGGTGGATGCAATGCCAGATGGTGTTTCGGTGGATCTTACTTGCAAAACCGCCCTTGCAGAACCAGCTAGCTCAAAAATGATAACCATCTAGCTTAAAACACATGTAACTTCTGATTTTTCTAGCTTAAAAGGATGGAAAATTGATAGCAAAGATTGTTGTCGGAAATTAACATAGGCCAAAGTATATAAATATTATGACAAAGATGTCTTATCAACATTTCTTTTGGATTGTCATTTTTGCTATGTTACGATGTAATGAGTTAGGATACATGCATGACACTTAGCACATGATGACATGTAGAACATTCTCAATTCCGAATGATCAAAATTATGAGGCTGGCATGGTTGACATGTTTGCAGGCACTACGGGAGAACAAGATTCAAATTAACTTAAGTAGAAGAATTGTAACTCCTTGGTTGAAAGGAGAAACCCTTTCATGATATATTTGCAAGAATTGACCAAAAATGATAGGTTTCTTATTTTGTGCTCTTTATAACGCAAAAAGAGTGATATTCTCATATCATGCTTGAGTTTTAACATGTGAAAACTAACATAATCTTTGAAAACTAACATAAGCTTTAAATTGTTTGCATTATGCCTTTGTAAAAATGTTTTGACCTTTCATTAAATTTAATAAACTTAAGTTCTCATTAGCAACACTAATGCCGAAACAAAGTTACAATCATATTGATCCAACCAAAGCAAGATCCTCATCACCAACACACACATTTGCAAGCTAGAGGCCATGTACCAAATGCTAAAAGGTTACTTTAGAATTTCAACCGTTGATTTTTTCACCGGCCACAACACGTAAGCTTACACAAAATGTAATGCTATTTGGTTTTGCTAGACTGAGAAAGATCAATAACCCCTTTCAACTTTTTGAGCAAATGCCAAGAAGGCAATATGTTTTACGTGCAATGTACTCATAGACTGCACTCATAGACTACTATGTGACCACATTGCAAATCTAATGTAATTTACATGCATTGCATTGCTTTCAGGCTAGGCACGACATGGCTAGCTTGAAAGACAAATGAGTTGTCCCCAGAAAAATGTCATTCTTTGGAATGCCACTATTGCATCCTATGCACAGTATGGTAAATTGGAATAAACACAATATCTGCAGTGCATAAGCTCTAAGCGAGACGAGGCCACCTTTCCAAGCGGCATGTTATATTCATGCATTAAAGCCACAGACATGCATACTATTGTTTTAAATTGTGGATCTAAATCATACGTCCCTATTCAGAATGTCGTTATCGATATGTATGCCCAATGTGGAAATAGTTTAATCTAAATTTAGCTTGATTTTTTTTTTTTTTTATTTCTCTGTACCCAATAGGATACAGTCTTTGATTTCTAACATTCTTGCTAAATGCAAAACTATCAATTCGCGTGTGGATTTTAACTTCTTGCTTGATTTTCATTGCTGTAGTGTAATCTTATCTTAGGAGCTTGCTATGAAAAAAGACGGGTACGTGTATGATTCAAACTATCTATACATTTTCGTAGCGGCATGTTATATTCATGCATTACACATGCATCCATACTATTGTTTTAAATTGTGGATCTAAATCATACGTCCCTATTCAGAATGTCGTTATTGATATGTATGCCCAATGTGGAAATAGTTTAATCTAAATTTAGCTTGATTTTTTTTTTTTTTTATTTCTCTGTACCCAATAGGATACAGTCTTTGATTTCTAACATTCTTGCTAAATGCAAAACTATCAATTCATGGTGGATTTTAACTTCTTGCTTGATTTTCATTCTTTGTAGTGTAATCTTATCTTAGGAGCTTGCTATGAAAAAGATCGTGCGCAGTATGATTCAAACTATCTATACATTTTCGTTTCATTCCATTTTATTTTATCCCATTGATAGTACAAAAACTTGTATATATATATATATATATATATCCTTATATATATACAATTATATTGGGTGTCACAAATGATGTAGAGTCTCAAATGGTGTAGAGATTTATGCCACAAATTTTTGGTAGAGATTGATCTACCGCCCATCTCAAAGATGGACCGGTCCCGCATAAACCACCCTGAACTCCCAAGCATCCCTCTTGTTGGTGTACCAAAATGTTGGTAGAGATTGATCTCTACCGTCCATCCTCGAGATGAACGCCCACAACAAAAGCCCCAATTCGATCCCTCTGCGATTTGTCTTCTTCAAGCCCTACACCTAAAATTCTGGAAGAATCGTTCTTCCTGGCCGCTTTGTGTTCGGGCGCATGTATGGCCGATCTTGCGAAAGAACTGGCGCTGATGGCGGATCCGCCATTTTTTCATGGATCGCCACGACTCTCAAGCATGCCGAAAGTGATTTGGGTGCATCCGCCTTCTATCTTCGTTGGCAATGTGCCAAAGCGTAAGGATGCAAGGATGATATTAGCATGCCTATACACTACCCCCCGGAGACATAAGGTCTACGGAATGCATTCAAATCTTCCACCAGAGTTGCCAGCGGCCTTACCCAAAGATTTTTATCGGCAATGTAGCGGTATTTATCACCCATTCTTCCTCTTTTTGTTTGATCTGATGTAATCTCAACACAAGGGGATTATGTTGCGTGCAATGATTATTATTTCCTGGCATGGAGATGGTTCACCAACTGCGGTTTTAATTCCGACGTTTTTAAGAAAGTGCTCGATATTTTCATCACGCTTGCTTGGTCTTCGATTTACGCAAGGTATAGAAAGAATAGCTATGTCTTGTGTTGAATGCTTTGTTGTTGTCCGAGTTATAAGCTGGGGCCTCTTTTGTGCTCTATTTTTAGGGGCGCTTTGGATATTGTAATGAGTGTGCAAGCATACCACAGTCTTAGATTATCGAGATTTCTACGACTTTTTATAAAGCTAGTTGCTTCGATTATTTGGATTATTGTTCTCTAAATGCATTATACATATTCTGGAACAACCAACAGGCCGACACCTGACCGTAAGAACCGGGTTGGGTCACAATGGAGGTCCTTCTCTATATTTATTAGTCGTGATAATTTATCCGGTGCCAAACATGCTTGGTTTTCTATTCTTCTTATTTCCAATGCTCAAAAGATGGGTGAGAACTTCGGGTGGCGTTCAATACGGTTTTACGCTTTGGTGGTCTCGGTATCCATTTTCTCCATACATGACTCCTAATAAAGTTTTATTTATTCCTAAAGGTTATTTGTTTTTAATGTAGCCTCGTCTTTATGTTGGGAGAGGAATGCACGATTCGAAGCCCTTAAGGCTGAACTTCACCCCCGACATCGACATATGCCGCAGGCTCTTGCGTAGGAATCCAGGTGCTTGACTACCTCAATTGCAACCTTGGCATGGAAATTCTAGACTGTTGCATAATAGATGTATTGGCATTTACCGATGAACTTTTTTGGGGTCAATTATTCAGTGGGGCGTCTTTCTTTTGAGGAGTTCTTTAGCCACAGCTTTATGAGGTAGGATCAATCTGGTTTACTCTTTTATGCTATGTAGAATTGCAAAGATGATTATTAAATGATGACGATTCCTAATGGCCTCCTAATAGCCGCATGTATGATTTGTTGCGCCCATGCCTGTCTGTATGATCGTGGCCGATCCGTTCCTCTTTGAGCTATTCTTCCGGCCGAGATATTCTGTGGAGATGGCAAATCCACTATTGGCCCATGCACTGGCCCTTTTTTTTTTCTTATGAAGATCGTGGCTCCATCAAGCAGCCGTCTGAATCTCAACTATCAGCTTGCCGACTGGGTAAAACTTCGAGCAGAGCTTTTGCTTTCTTGGTATTGTCTTTGGCTGTATTTCTTTGCATGATGCTTGAAGGTGGGCGCTTATTTACGCTCAGGCCTGTAATCTAGGATTTGCGAACCAGAACAAAATGTTGTCTTTATGCACAAAATGGGTGGAGTTCTGCAAACCGGCAATGGGCCAAAATGGAGAAAATCTTGAAAGCAGAAGCATTTTCGATCCACAGAGTTTTTTTAGGGAAGAAATTGGTAATCCATTTGAGGATGCATGCCAATCGAATATAAGTTGCGAATCTTCGTCCGAGGGGAAGAAACGAAGCTCAAAGCAGCAGAGAAAAAAGAGGAAAATAGGTGCACATGGAGGAGTAAATGCCTGTGCAGGGCGTGGGCTGCAGGTGGGTCTGCCATATTCAATCGCTTCAATTTCGTTTTCCATTGGTGTTGGTAGATTTGTAGTGGCTTCTGCAACTGGTAGATTCACGTCATTTTTCTTGCTTTTTGCTTGCTTTGGTTGGTTCAGTGCTTGGTCCAAGTTGAAGATGGTGGCTTGACTGATGAAAACCAATGGCTTGATCCTGATCTTGAAGACGAAGGTACCAGTAGATTGGATCGAATATGTAATCATGCAAGAAATCCTATGGATTTGCTTCTGTTTTCTTTTCTTTTCTTTTGAGAATGATTAGTGCATTCGGATTTGAAGAATGATGCGAACAATTTAAAACAAAAAAACCTAGTGAATCTTATCTTGTTCATGACTGACGATCTCCACTTTTTGGGTCTTTCCAGGATACTCAAGAAGATGTGCACCATCGGTTAGAACTTCTGCAGGAGTTGATACCGAACAGTCACAATGTAATGCCCGTGTGTTGTCTTTCTTTCGATTGTTTGCAAACATAAAATGGACAGCGTAGGAAGAAAAAAGATGCCCTTTTTTTGTTCATATCTTGATTCTACTGCCATCTCACGTGATGGATACTGGGCTGTGCAGCTCGAGGAGGAGGCAATGCTGGAGGTCGCTATTGATTACATGAAGTCTCTCGAGATGAAGATTAAAGTGAGAGCAGTCCTTCGTTTCCATTTTGTTAGAATATCCTATATGTCGGCCTCACCACGTTTGATCCAGCATTGGGTATGCGTCATTTACGCTATGATTTAGATACATGTCCATTTTTTTTCTCTAAAACTGATGATTCGTATATGATTTATACATGCCTAGATTGGAAGGGACATGGTTGCTCAGAAAAGCAGGAAAAAGATGCAAGGGCGGCCATCTATAGACTATTGTATCTATGCAATGAGCTTTGTCATCTCCGACAAGTACATTCGGTTAAACCTTGCCTGTATATTAATAGTGATGGTAAGTCTAAATGCATGATTTAAGCATTAATTTCCAGATGACAATGCAGCTAAGTTGTGCGCGCAGATTGAAGTTGATGTGCAAAAGTTTGGGAGGGCAGAAAACGACCAAAGTTTTTTGATGAAGAAAGCTTCTGCCTTACATGCGACAATGCTGGTGATGGGTGGGTCACATCGCAGTGCATTTTGCTGGTATATCAGTGTTTTTTTGTTCTCCAATACCTTATGGTTCTTAACTATTCACACTTAGACGTCTACTTATGAACAAACATAAACTCCTACACTGTTCTTTGTTGATAGTAACGCAGGATTTATTGCATTGCAAATTTCCTATATATTAAATAAAATATGACTATGTACGACTTTACGAGCTCATGATATGGTTCATACCTGCATTGTGCTAGAAGGAATCTCATCATTTCTAGGATTGAATTACAAAGTTGCTAATCTTCTGCCAATGGCATATATTTTTGTGCAATTGTACATTCTTATGATGATGTCAAGTTTGCAAAAAAGGAGGCAATGCACAGTGTTTCAGGGAGTTCTTGGTCAAAATGGTGTGCTGTTTTTCCATTCTGGTGCACTTGAAGAACAGAGAAGAGTTTGTCTTCTAAATTTTTATATTTGCACCATATACAGCCATGATTCGTAAACAATCTCGTTTCGCAAATCTCGTTTCGTAAACAATCTCGTTTTGCACCATATTCGCAAATCTTGCTATACCGTGGCTCTGTTTCAGAAAGTGTCATCTGGATTTGGGGTGTCGTTCTTCTTGTAGAGGTAATTGTAAAGCGACTTTTGGTTTTTGTGTTTCCATCTCATATTATGTAGTTTTTTATGCAAGCACAATAATGCCTTGAGCAAATCTTCTTGCAGAGGTAAGTATTTGTAAAGCAGTTCTTCTATAAAAGCAATTTTGTTGTTTCCTTGAACTATTGTAGGCTATTTTATGGCAAGGGACACAGCTTTGAGGATAACGCTATATATTGGTAAACATTTTTTCTACCATCATTTTGACTCATTCCTCATTCATTGTTCATCGTTCTTGGAGTAGAATCTTATTTGTTTTAATTTGCTTTAAAATGTATGAATGGCTTGCAACAGCATTTCTGTAGGAATGTATTGTTCTATAATGAAGCAGTGATATTCTTCATGATATCTAATTTTCTTTTCCATCTCATTACTTCTTTGCAATAAAGGCCTTTGATTCCAATGATTCCATGTTGAATTCATCCAGGTTATTTTCTTTGGCTTTCAGATTTTGATTGCTATGCCCCAACATCTTTGTTTTGTTATTTCATTTCGGTTGTAAGTTCTTCATAACTTTAGCGGATGTGAATCTAAACCACTTTTACAGATCATCAATGTCGTACTATTTGTTAATGCTTGCTTTTGGAATCAATGTGTAAACCATAGGATTGTCCATTCTGCTTAAGGGGGAAATTAAGGTAGCAGACTTAAGGCATTGGGAGCACAAGTCATTGTCTATTTTTCATTGTAAGTATGCCTCTCAAACATTTAGGGAAATTTACCTGTATACTCTCAGTTCTTCTCGTATTTCATCTTGGTAGTCATGCTTGAAATTCATGATATTTAAAATGTTCAAAGTTCATGAAATAATGCAAATTTTGAGCACTGACCCTTGCGAATAATCCAGGTTTACAAAACAGTAGAGCTTATTAAGGCAAAAGGAGGGAAGCGGTCATGTGAGCTAGGCCCAATCAAAGGAGGGGCGAGAGTTATTGCGTTTGTAGAGGATCATGATGGTTACAAATTTGAGTTGATTTAGAGGGCCCCTATGCCAGAGACACTGTGCCAAGTGATGTTTCATTTGCGCACTAAGAGAAAGCTATTGAATTTTACAAAAAGTTATGTCCAACATTGAAATTTCATATGGGTTCAGTTTAAAAGTTGATCCATACCTTTATAATTTTGTTTCATATTCTGTTTTCTGATACATCTCTTTTAGTGGTTGTATTGGCAAGCTGCATGCACTGACCCAAGAACAAAACTTTGTTATGCGAATGCCCTGAGTTTTTCAAAAGAATCAGAGCCCTCTCGGATGAACTTGTGCGAGGCTATTTATATCTTGAGAGGTATTTTAATAGAACTCAGGCCAACTTTACCATTTACAATGATCTAAGTTTGTTTGCAAAGAATTCTGCGGAACACTATTTAGAAAATTATTTTGTTCTCATTCAATACCAGTTAGCCGGTTAAGTGGAAGCATTTGAAAGCATGTTTGTAGCTGCAGATTTTTTTTCTTAATGTGAATAACAAGTTCCAAATCTCAAATAGCTTTCTGAATCCTTTTGCAAGTATCCTTCTATTCTGAATCCTTTTGCAAGTATGCTGGAAACTCCTTCATCGAGAACTCTGTAATGGTGATATTATTTTTGCTAATAAAATGCCTTCCATTCATAGGAATTCTCTGATGGCATTTAAGATTAGGATTCATCAAAGGAAGCCAATAGCATTAAACCACTTAATGTGCTATCCAATTAGTGGGGATTTTAATGGAGATGCACTCCATGTATATGTTTAGGAATCGTGCAAGCAGGAATCAGTGCAAGCTTTGTCAAATTATTCTTCTTCACGTTGTACACTTGAGTTTGCATATTGCTACTATGGTACGACGTGATTTTGTGTTCCACAAATCAATATTTGACTATAGATTTGCCTTTGGCATATTCATTTAGCTTGTTTCTTTTAGTTTAATCCAAATTTAGCTTGGCTTTTTTATTTGACCTTGCCCATTAAGATAACTTTAAACTTTTCATTGAGAACTCTATTTTGCCAGAAGTCCTAATAAACAATGGTGAGTTTCATTGATGGTTATATGGCAAGTAATTTAGCTTTAAACTTCATGACTTTGGACTAGAACTTCGCAAGAAGGCCTTTGCAGTTACCTAGCTGTGAAGGCAAAGCAGAGATGTTGTTTGCACCTAGAAGCAGATGTTGGAGGGACTTGAGCTGCCCAAGATCGTCTGGCAAAGAAACAATTTGATCTTCAGAGAGGGACAAACGAATGAGCTGGGTGCAGTTTTGTATATCTGCTGGAAAAGACCCCGTTAACAGATTTGCCCTAAGCTCCAAGAGGAGATTCTTTCCGATGGGTCCTTTAAGTTCAGCACCACATATGTCTGGTCGAATGTCATTCACAGCCATGCCATGGTCGACTTGCTTGACTGAGACAATTGTCTAGGCTTAAGAACAGCAAGGACATGGGCTATATTTAAGTGGCAGCACTCTAGTTGGGACTATGTATGCTATTTACGATGCCGTCAAACACACAGGAATTTTTACTTACCTTTTTTGCTTGCAAAAATGTTTATGAGCTAAATAGGCAGACGGCTGGATGGCTGCAGAAAAGGTCGAAGGGCTTTTATCCATGTTTTCGGGCTGGATATGCAATATATGCTCAGTTTTTATTGCAGATGTTTTCATTGATTGATTCTAATGGATGATCATGTAATGTAGCAGGTTTTATTAAATATGCCATGGTATTTCAACCCTGTGTTCGCAGTATGAAACAACCCATTCCCCTTAGTGTATTTGCCATATTTGTTTTGGCCTTCTGCTGTTTGGGTGTTTTGCCACCATTTAATAATAACCCCAACCGACACAATGCTTGCAGGTAAGCTGGGGGAATATGAACATGGTAGATGCGGAGAGAAGGCTACTCACTTGAGCCCTGCTCGATCCGTCGAATGGATTCTTTGTGTTGCTGTCTGATACGTATGTGACAGATCCCATGCTTGACATGGAAGCATATTCCTATTGTCCCCCATCTAATTTCAATCTCAATTTGCTGGTGTCTTCCGGTATTTAATTTTGATTACAACTACAAGTACCTTATGAATTCATCTTTCAGTTTTGTTGACAGGTGAGTGTTGCATATGTTAGCTCTTTAACCTTCTATTTTCTGTCACAACTCTGGGCTGCTTGCATTGCAATTACTACTTAGTCTTAATGCTTACTATTCCTTCTAGCTATTGTCCAAACCAGCTTATGTTTTCAGCTCTTTGTTTTTATCCAAGTGTTGGTCCTGTCGTCTTGAACATTTCTCGGCCTTTTGCCTTTTTAAAGCCAAGCATGATAACTCTGTTTGAGATTATCATGCTTATTGTGCTAGTTCTATATAAAACCAACTGTTTGGAACAGGTGGACTTCACATGCCATTCTTGCTCTAGCTTCACTTAACCTAGGAAAGATAAAGAGAATTAAGTTGCTGGGGATATTATTTTGCTGCTAATGACATGTTTAGCTGGAAAAAGTGAGCAGGGCCTCCGTTGGATGAGCAGCTATTTTAAAACACATTATGACCACCATCACCATTTCCTTGGGAGAAAAGGAAATACCACGAGGCCTCAAGTGCATGGCCATGTTTTTGCAATAGAAGGAAAATCATCCCTATGTTAGTGGCGCATGAGCGTTTGAAGTTTTTATACACACCAAGAGATAATGGAATGAAAGCCCATGTTTTGGGCTTAGCATGTTAATGCGTAGTCTTTCACAAAACCAAGGTATTCTCGTTGTTTGTTTGGTTCTTTTTTTTGTCTTCTAAATTCGGTGGATGCAATGCCAGATGGTGTTTCGGTGGATCTTACTTGCAAAACCGCCCTTGCAGAACCAGCTAGCTCAAAAATGATAACCATCTAGCTTAAAACACATGTAACTTCTGATTTTTCTAGCTTAAAAGGATGGAAAATTGATAGCAAAGATTGTTGTCGGAAATTAACATAGGCCAAAGTATATAAATATTATGACAAAGATGTCTTATCAACATTTCTTTTGGATTGTCATTTTTGCTATGTTACGATGTAATGAGTTAGGATACATGCATGACACTTAGCACATGATGACATGTAGAACATTCTCAATTCCGAATGATCAAAATTATGAGGCTGGCATGGTTGACATGTTTGCAGGCACTACGGGAGAACAAGATTCAAATTAACTTAAGTAGAAGAATTGTAACTCCTTGGTTGAAAGGAGAAACCCTTTCATGATATATTTGCAAGAATTGACTAAAAATGATAGGTTTCTTATTTTGTGCTCCTTACTAACGTTAAAAGAGTGATTCTCATATCATGCTTGAGTTTTAACATGTGAAAACTAACATAAGCTTTGAAAACTAACATAAGGTTTAAATTGTCTGCATTATGCCTTTGTAAAAATGTTTTGACCTTTCATTAAATTTAATAAACTTAAGTTCTCATTAGTAACACTAATGTCGAAACAAAGTTACAATCATATTGATCCAACCAAAGCAAGATCCTCATCACCAACACACACATTTGCAAGCTAGAGGCCATCTGCCAAATGCTAAAAGGTTAGTTTAGAATTTCAACCGTTGATTTTTACACCGGCCACAACACATAAGCTTACACAAAATGTAATGCTATTGGGTTTTGCTAAACTGAGAAAGATCAATAACCCCTTTCAACTTTTTGAGCAAATGCCAAGAAGGCAATATAGTTTACATGCAGTGTACTCATAGACTGCACTCATAGACAGTATGTGACCACATTGCAAATCTAATGTAATTTACATGCATTGCATTGCTTTCAGGCTAGGCACGACATGGCTAGCTTGGAAAGACAAATGAGTTGTCCCCAGAAAAATGTCATTCTTTGGAATGCCAAAATTGCATCTTGTGCACAACATGGTAAATTGGAATAAACACAATATATGCATTGCATAAGCTCTAAGCAAGACAAGGCCACCTTTCCAAGCGGCATGTTATATTCATGCATTACACATGCATCCATACTATTGTTTTAAATTGTGGATCTAAATCATACGTCCCTATTCAGAATGTCGTTATTGATATGTATGCCCAATGTGGAAATAGTTTAATCTAAATTTAGCTTGATTTTTTTTTTTTTTTATTTCTCTATACCCAATAGGATACAGTCTTTGATTTCTAACATTCTTGCTAAATGCAAAACTATCAATTCGCGTGTGGATTTTAACTTCTTGCTTGATTTTCATTGCTGTAGTATAATCTTATCTTAGGAGCTTGCTATGAAAAAGATCGGCACGTATGATTCAAACTATCTATACATTTTCGTAGCGGCATGTTATATTCATGCATTACACATGCATCCATACTATTGTTTTAAATTGTGGATCTAAATCATACGTCCCTATTCAGAATGTCGTTATTGATATGTATGCCCAATGTGGAAATAGTTTAATCTAAATTTAGCTTGATTTTTTTTTTTTTTTTTCTCTGTACCCAATAGGATACAGTCTTTGATTTCTAACATTCTTGCTAAATGCAAAACTATCAATTCGCGTGTGGATTTTAACTTCTTGCTTGATTTTCATTGCTGTAGTGTAATCTTATCTTAGGAGCTTGCTATGAAAAAAGACGGGTACGTGTATGATTCAAACTATCTATACATTTTCGTTTCATTCCATTTTATTTTATCCCATTGATAGTACAAAAACTTGTATATATATACAAGTATTTGTACCATGAGGGAGTGTATGAAGTCGAATGTACGCACATTAGAAAGTATAACCCAAGTTTTGCCAACATTCTATTAAGACTGTCCAATATTCTAAAAACATCCCTAGATCCCTGTGCATTTCTCGTAGATTCCCTAAAATGGAGCTTGTTTATGGGAGTTATGCCCATTTTTCTGATGAGGTCTAAAATAAATTTAAACTATCCTAAATTGAGCAACGAGCAAAAGAAAGGGACGCATCTAGAAATAGTGCGCACAGACATAAGCTCTTGCACACAAGTAGACATAACCTCTTGCACACAAGTAGAACTGCCATCAAACTGTAGTTCCCACCTCATCATCAATGAATGCTTGGCCGGCGATGATTAACCGTAGATCTGATTTTTCAAAACCCTCTTAGATATTTCAAAAGCCCGGCGGGTTGAATAAAGTTAACAAAGTGGCGTCCAGCCGATATATGGCACGAATGGCTAACCGTAAATGGTAACCGGTAGAACTAGTCAAAAAACTACAAATGCCTCTATAAGTGAACCACAATCGACATACATACCAATTAGGGAGTTGCCAAGAGATAAATTGCTTTCAAACGCTTCTTTGGATAAGCCGAGAGTGGATTTCTCGACCCTTCTCTATGGCTCCTATGCTCTCGCAAAGGTTCATCGAGAAAACATCCTCCAGTCCATTTCTTCAAATAACTTCATTGCTTTGTGTCCAAACTCACCTTCAACAAAACCCACCATAACTTGTATCCAAGAGACATCATCTCGAATCGAAGCTTGTCAAGGATCTCCCGGGCTTCGGGAAGAGATCCACACTTAGCATACATTCCCGCCAAAAGTTTGCTGCTGTTTAACAATCTTCTCCAAACCCCACGCCTAAAATCTTGACATGAGTTTCTCGACCTTTGCATATGGCTTATTCTATGTTCTTTGCGTTTGGAGATATGCCTTCCACTCTCGATTGCTTCCAGATTAAACTGTTTTTTTGCATAAGCGGACATTAATGCCGTCCATGACACCACATCCCCAACAGGGAGATTGTCAAACACTTCTTGTGCTTCTAAAAGAGAGCCACATTTTGAATACATGTCAATCAAAGCATTGCAAGTAGAAAGTTGTCTTTCGGATCCCTTTGTACAATATCCGCATGAATCCTTTTCGCCCCTGATTTATGGTCCCCGAGCTACCAAGCAGCTTCTAAGCAACAAATAAATGTAACAACATCGGGGATATGCCATTCGTTCCATCGCTCCAAAGCAATGCAAGATGCCATTGATCACATTGGCCGGTTGGCATATCCTCCAATTATTCTTTGTCCATGAAACTACACTTTGGAACAATAGCTTGTCAAAAACTTCGTGTACTTCTCTAAATGAGCTGCATTTGGCATACATGTCAACCAAACTATTTCCAATGTAAATATCCTTCTCAAATCCCATTTGCGTAATATCACGCATAGGATGTAAACAAATGTGAGGGCACTAGGAGATAAGCATTCATCTTAGCGTTTGTTGGTAGCATCGCATTGCTTCACGATTGCACCCATTTTCAACATATCCTCGCAAGTAAAAAGTTGTAAGACAAAACATCTCTAACGCATACCGGTTAAAGACATCCCGCGCCTCGTTAGGGCAACTACATTTGATATACATGTCCATTAATGCATTGATAACGAGATGTGTTTTGCCAAGTTTGATTTTACTAATGTGAATATGAAACCAACGCCCTCTTTCAATATCTTTCAATCTTGCACAAAGCTGCAAAGAAAGCTATAAGTGTGTAACAGCTAGGTTCTATGCTATCCCTTTGCATCCTCTCAGACCTTAAAAAACACGATCGGTGTCCAATTTCAATACATCCTAAAATCGAGAAGTCCGGGAATGCTCATTTAGATGAAGTAATCCGTTGAAAGCCTGTTGACCATCTGATATACTGCCACATTCCACAAACAAAGGTAAAACATAATTCCCTAAGTTTCCATCATTCTCGAACACTGCTCAATCATTTGAACCATATAATAACCTACCCTCTAATCTCATTTTTTGACTAGAAGACTGCCATTTTTCTAGTATCTCTAGTAAAAGCCATACCCCCTGATGATTAACACACCCTTTGCATGTCCCGGAGTAGGCGCAACTTTGTCAAAATATAAAACCGATGTCATCAAAGCATGAACATGCAGCTATCATGAATTAAATCCAAGAAACAAAATTCGCTTATGTATGATCCAAACATGTCTTTGCTCAGGTCAACATGATCTAATCGGTGCATAACTAAATGCAGCTCCAAGTCTTTCTAGCTGGGAATTGCAATATCTATTAAACCAAAATAGCTTATCTAAAGCTTTTATCTCTTTTAGAACAAATTTTGCAAAAATGCTATTCTAGAATTTACAGGAACTGCAAATGGTAAGAACAACTTACCCCAATGAAATAGCAACCAGATAAACATCTTGACTTCCAAGGACTCACAAAGATGTTGCAAACAACAAATATAAGGCGTGGAAACTAGAATATTATGTAAAAGATCTTGAAACGCCCAGGTAAAAGGCTGCAAACTCTATAGATGGAAACATTTCCCAAGGTCTATCCAAATGCAACAAACGCTAAGGTATAAAACTCTCAAATTATTCTCTAAAAATAGATACTCTATTGTTGGCGTTCAAAAGCAAAAACACGTATAACATACAAAAAGGATTGACAAAAGAACAGGTTGTTTACCTTTAGTTATTCCACTTTAGTTATTCACATAAACCCCGCAAGTCGCATTTGTCTTGGAATGTCGGCATTTACATGCAAAGGCATTTGAAGAATTTGCATCCGGCGGATAAACGAAACACCGTAACAATGGCAACACAATTGGCTTGGTCGCTTTACCTTTGTTCACACCGGCAAACTAGGATTCATGTCTTACATGAGAAAGAAAGCCAAAACGAATAGTCAATTCTAATGAACAACGAAATACCGGAGCAATAGCAAAGCAACGCCGTGCAAAATCCCAAACCTAAATAAAAAATAGAGTCATTTCAAAACGGATGAAAATCTAACTTGATAATAACTTGGCCGTGGAAAAAGAGACGATCACGACCATGCGGATACCAATAAATCTCCAACAATATAACCATCAAGGTGATCAGCATCAACTGTGGATGTAGCTTATTAGCCATATGGCGAGATTCGCTAACGAGATACACACTAGAAATTTGTATCTCCCGCAGATATGAGCAGTTTATAGAGTTAAATAAGCATTGATTAGAAAATTGAGACTTCGATAATGTCAATCTTTTCACAAAGAAGTCCTAACAAAGGACATAATAATGGCATACTTCTCCATTGGCATACCGTTTGGACCTGCAATGTGGAATAGTGTCCACTTGGAGTATGCACTCTCAAAATAACCTCATTTCCCGAAAATGAAATTGGGCATTCAAAGACTAGAACTCAACAAACATCAAAGGAATAAAATTTAAACCTGCTTATAGCTTGCTTTGTCCAAAACTAATTTGCAATAATAAGAGTATACATGAAACACATCCAATAACATAGGTTTCGCACCAAAGATTATCTCTAGATGGTCGCATCATAAGGGCTAAGACTTTTGAAAATGGAGGATCGCGGAATGATAAGCTCGACCATGAACCCTCGAAAAGACCATCAACAACCGATCAAACACAATGGTCGTCGTGCCGATCAAACAAACCACACCTAGAAAGCCACACAATCCCCGCACCCAAGCTTAGCCGATCAAAACCCCGCAGAAGCCACAACACAACAAATGAATCGTGTGAGATCGAGATTCAATGGAGAAATCAAATTGGGGCTTTTGACGTGGGCCGCCCGAGATCGGAGAGAGGCGGACGGTAGATCAAAACATCAAAAAGATCAAAAGATACACCAGCGTAAATGGACGCTCCGGATAAAATGCCCCAAATTCTAAGGGGTCGAGATTAAAAGCCTCAAATATTTGGGATCGGCCGGTTTTAGATGAAATGCCCCATTTCAAGGGCCAGATTAAAAGCCCCAAATAAAGGGGATGCTTGGGGTGTTACGGTGGCATTGTCTAGGCGCCCATCTCAGAGATGGATCGCCGAGATCAATCTCTACACCATCGATCAGACCTCCATATAATTGTATATATATAAGGATATCCTTATATATATACAATTATATTGGGTGCCACAAATGATGTAGAGTCTCAAATGGTGTAGAGATTATGCCACAAATTTTTGGTAGAGATTGATCTCGGCCGTCCATCTCTGAGATGGGCCGGCCCGCATCAAGTCACCTGCAACACCCCAAGCATCCCCCTTATTTGGGGCTTTTAATCCGGGCCCTTGAAATTGGGGCATTTTATCTAGACCGTCGATTAAAATTATTTGGGGCTTTTCATATGGGCCGTCGGATTAAAAGGGAAGGTCAAATCTTGGCCGTCAATTTTGGATAGGAAGTTTGCAGGGAAAAGCCCTCTTATTTGGGGCTTTTAATCTGGGCCCTTGAAATTAGGGTATTCATCTAGACCATCGAATTCTAAGATTTGATCTATAAAAAAGTCAAGGAAATTAAATGCCATTTAGTGGTGGCACCATCTCATATGTCATTTTGGTTCCTTAGTATAAGGTGTCATATCTAATTTTATTTAATGATTAACGGTGGCAATAAGCCTAATCATTTAATTTCTTAAATGTCACACATGAGATAGGTGTCGTGCAATGGTTGATGGAGAGAAAAAAACACCAAAAAACCCTCCAAATTTTTACCACGATTTTTTTTTCCTTTGGCGGTGTGGTCGTTCCACCGATTCGGGATCGAAAGAGAAGAGGGTATTACAAATGTGGTCTCTTTCTTGATGAATATCTCGAAACCGCTTTTTATTCTTGCTCCTTTAGCCGGTAGCGCTTGTTTGCTTTCCATTGTTCTTGCTAATCGGATCATTCGAACATTTGAACAATGCATTCTTCGCCGAGGAGAAACAAAAATCGAAGGCAAACTGCGAGAGATATTTTTAGAAGGTAAAAAGTCGCGCCATTATTTGAAATATTTTGGATCGTTTCTAAACATTTAACTTCGCCTCAATCCATCCATGCACATAAAACGCCCCATTCGGCTTCCCACCTCCGATCCTTGGATATGGAGCTTTCATCAACAGAAGCCGGAAGCGGTCTAAGGCAAGTAATTTCTTAGCTAGATTTAACAGTGATGTGCGGGGTATTTTGTCCCTAAGACAATTCATCTAAGAAGGCTAAGAATAACAAGCTTCAAATTCACCTCTCTGTTAGACCCGGATCGTTTTTTCCACCGAGAATGGCCTTGAATCTTTGCCATGTCTAGGATATCTAGCGTTTTGAGGGAGTTGTTTTAGGCTTATGAAATTACGCAACAAATCTTTACCTACTTTTGTTGTCAAATACAGGAAAGATGTTGTCGGGCCGCATTTGCATGTGAGTGCAAAGATAATTATGCAAATATATACGATTTTGTGGATAGTGCCTATCTAAACATTTTCATGTGCTAACAAGGTAACGGATACTTCTTAGCTAGATTAGTTGTTGTACATTTCCGGCTTGCATCCTAGTCGAAGCTCGCTTTAAAGCTCTATATGATGAATGTGACGATGTAGAGTTGACCCACTTTAGTTCTGATATTGATGTAGGTGTTCTTGGGCCGAGCATTTCGAAAAGAGATGGAGACATTGCCTGTAGTGACTCGGCAAGGAGGACATATCCGACAGGTTTGTAACGAATATTATGCCCGATCGTCTTGTTGGTCGTGATCTATAGCAAATTCAAATCTTTGAAATATGAATTAAAATTGCATATTCTTAATCTCAAAAATAGATAAATAGGGCACTCTTTACGTTGACAAAGGGTCGATCTCTTTCATGTATTGGTCTTCTTTTTTTTATTGTCTTACATAATATATCCGTGGCCTTGCTATGAGGTAAGGAATATAATCAGCATTTTATAAGAACTGGTTGCCATTTGGCATCTGTTTATGGCAGCCATATCCTTCTTGCCACCCATTAATCCTTTTTAATGTGTGTGGCAGCCATATCCTCCGCTCTTTGGGAATGCTAATGCATAGCAATAAGATCTTTATCTTTGGATTTATGCTAATATCTTTTATCATTCAAACACAATTGGAGGCTTCGCAAGAGTTGGAGTCCTTACATCATCTTTGCCCCAATTGATTATCTAAAGGCTTATGTTGCGACCTAGGTTGAAGCTCTAGAAATTTTTGAGGAGCTGAAGAAATTAGGTATTATTCCTAGCATAATCGGTTACAATGTCGTTGTTAGATGTGTATGGAATAACGGGAAAGGAGAGGAAATGCTTGGTACCTTTTAAGAAATTACAGGAAGCTAAGTGCATACCGGATAAGGTGACATGAAATATCATCGTGAGTCCTTTATGGAAGAGCCGGTAAGCTTGAGCAAGTATATTGGGCTTTCAGCAGATAAAGAAGATATGCAAAATTTGTCAAGTGGATACATATAATGTTTTGATTGATGCTTATGGTCGATGGGGGACATCAGCACATGCAATTGACATCTACAAGGAGATGCTCGAGGCTGGATACCAGCCTAATGTATCTACTTGCAATGCATTCTTGGTTTCTTTTTCAAGAGAGGGCCATTTTCTAGAATGTGCGCATTTGAAACATTTGATCAGACATTTCAAGAAGGCCTGCTAAGCTTCTCTTCTCTACTCATGTGCAAATGCTAACCAGTTCTCTTAAAGCATAGAAGAAAATAAATTTCTTCATCTGCATGTCAAGGTATCCTCGAGCAATTATGTATTTGGATTCTTTTATTGCATTATTCGGGAAATTGCAATGAGCTCATTCAGTTTTTAAAGGCCAAGGAATACATGTTGAAAAGTCAATCAAAGCCCCATTTTCACAAGGAATTGAGCTTTAGTATTTCCTAGAGTCTTAAACAGCCTCCTTTCCTTTGAGCAATCGGCCTGTTCGTGCGGTTGCTTTAGAATAGGACTAACGGATAAATTAGAATTTAGGAAAACTTCGAAATTGAGGTTGTCTTTTTCGATTTTAAGCGATGAGGCTATAAGTCAAAAGCGAGTAGTGCTCTACTCGCTTGCATCGAGTAAACAATCTGGGAACTTTCGGTCAGAAATCCAACAAATTTGCACTTTTTCTATTTTTTAAAACTTTGTAGACCGGTAAATGTTCTCTATTCTGATTTTACGTGTAGTTGCTTGTGTGGAGAGGTGTAAGTATGCAGATCTACCCACGCGGGTTGTTTCCACAAGATTATCCCCACCGCGGAGGAATTTTCAAGTCAAATTCTTGGCGTGGCGTGGGGAAATCGGCAAACCTCAACAAATTTGCAGCCAAAAATTTGCGGGCCCGACAATCCAACAAAGGTCCAACATCTGAGCAAATCTTGCAAGCATCTAAGTTCCAAGTTTTTGTTTGTCAATCAAAGGGCGAGATTTGCTCACCCTTCATCGTTACATTGAAGCTAACAATAAAAGATTCTACTAATCGTATCTTAAGGTGCAAGGGTAAGCTATGACGTAAGCATAGAATATTGCCTTGATTCTTAGCTACATTTTACATATGGGATTTTCCGAAGACATTTGTTGTAGTTATACGATCCGGGTGATGTGAAAGAAAATGCCATGGAGGCCATATTTTTTGACTCGTATGGAACAAATTTTAAGATGTCCGCGATTTTTTTTAATCGCTTTGTCGACGGTTTCTTCAACCCGCTAGCTCACGTGTCAACAAAACAAGAACTACAAAACAACACGGGAATACAAAACAACAAAACGAAGATCGTGCGACCCGGAAGAAGGCTGGAAAATGCGAACCATGATCAGCCTAAACCCGAGAACGGTACATACAAGATATAATGATGCTTTTCGCGACCGTTTAAAACATCTCAAGGCGCTTATTTAAGCGAATGCAATTAGAAGCGAAAAGGGAACTTGTGTCTCAATCAATTATCACTCTAGCTGCTTGATTGTAAGAAATGCACGGTGTATCCAAACATGTTGGAATTATCGAACATGGTGCGTTTGCTATTCACTCTTCATTTGAATGGTCGTCCTGATTGCAAAGTAGAGGAAGCTTTGTTGTTATGGCAATACAAAGGAAGTATTTTTTGACGACTTTATTTAGTATGTTTAGGTGAGTACAATGCAAGTTGATTTTTAAATTTATAAAACTATTTCGAGTTTATCCTTGTTCTTTTTTTGCTTTTCAGCCCGGTAGATTAAATGTGCTTGTGTATTTTTAGCAATGCAATGGCGAAGCTTCTATACCCGTGCACATTGACATTTCGGGCATAGTAAGAATCAATGGACCAAATTTATCAACATCGATAATCGGCATTTAGTCATTGCGAGAGGTGTGTTTGTTGTGGCAAACTTGATTGATTAAAGAACCGAACCGATGGAGTGAGTGCAGCCATGAGTTCCTAGATAAACTACTTGAAGATGTTCATTGAGAACGAATAACACTAGAGAGGCTACAGAGTTCTTTGTTAATCGTGTTTGGTTTAGTTGTGAGTTTAAGCTCATGTGCTGTGAATACTGTGAGCCAATGTTTGCTGCATGCTGCCATGCAGAAAAGACCGAATTAAAAGTGTAGATTATAGAACTGCATGGATTTTTCTCTTTGCAATGGCTAACCATATGGTTTGCCATTAGAAAATATCGTTTTATGCTTTACAAAAGAACATGTAAGAGTGGCATGTCAAAGCTTCTCTATTTTATCGACTAATGGTTTATACATGCCATTAACACTTTGGCCAGCGGTTTAAGGATAACCGTTGCTGATAGAAGCAATATTTCTACCTCCATAACCCTCCATAACATATGAGATTTTCTGGAAGACATTTGTTGTGAAGCTCGACGATGGACTGCTAGGCTTTCATATTGTTTCAAAACTCAGGGTGATTTAATCCATATGGTCTGGATTTTTTACTCTGTCAGAGGCAAAGTCAAGGGATGCTTTCTTTTCTGCGGCCTATAATAGGCTGGTTTATGTTAGGCAAATTGGAAACAACTTATGGTTTAAGAGTTTTTGCAAGAATCTAATGCCTTGGCTAAATTTCATTCTTCAGACATGGTTGCGGATCTACTACAAAGTGTTTGTCAATAGTATTTTTCGGTTTCTTAGCATGCTCAAAGATTGTGTTTAGAAATCAATGGCCTCCAAAGTCCAAGTCCTCCTTTGTAGTTTGAATGGCTTAATCGTCATGTTTGGCTCGATTGGACTGTTTTCTCATGCTATTAACTTCATCGATTAGGTTCCAATGTGCTTGCCCTTAATAGCTTGAGCTTGCCTTAATTTATTTTTAATCTAATGATAGCTGTTGCTTTTGGGTGTGCTCGGCGTGCAATTACATTTATATGTTTTATGGATGGCTATTGTGTATGTAGTCAGTATTCTACGGGCGGTCGAGAAAACCATGGCGTCAAATTCTTTGTGTAGCCAAAATAGGCTGAACATACATCGATTGAGAATGCCAAAATTGGCATTGAGCTTGACATTGACAGTTTTGTTAAGGCCAAAAGCGGCCACGAAAACCTTGATCTAGCATTTTTTATTGTTCTCGTTTTCAATTGCCTTAGATAATAAAGGAAAATGTGCAATATGGCATTTGGTAATCGGCCGATTTATTCAGATTGAGCTTCTTGAATGCTTTGTACCGCCGGTCTGGCATTTTTGGCAAGACTTCGATGGCTTATTCAAGTATAAACAATGGTCTGTGCTAGATACACGTTTTCTTTATTTATGTCACGCATTTGAATATCGTTATGGGTGCTGTTTGGTCCATACATTGTGACACCTTTCTTCACCATCGAGCTCATCGTTGTGTCCTTCCTTTGTTTTCTAGTTTTATCATTTTGTAGTTTGGCAATGTATTTCAAGGATAGATAGGATTGTGCATTCTGCGTGGCACCCGGGTAGGTTTTCCAATGCACTTCTAGATCCGTAGTAAGCTTTTCCGATGCTTTAGCGAGTTAGCATGGCTTTTGTTGGGCCTAAATATGTTTTATTTTTAGCAGGTATTCCAATATTTCTGGTTCCTTTCTGTTCAATCCAAGTCTTGATATTCTCTGGTTCCTTTCCTGCTCCATGTAATCTAACCCTATTCACGACCCGGTTGTATCTAAGTTCAAATATCTTTTTGCAAACTACATATCTCACAAGAATGACCAGAACTTTTGCAAAGTTAACAATATGTGAAGCATGCAAACATTTGAGTGTGGCGTCACCGTTTGTTTAGATTTTGTTTTGCGTTTTTGTTCACTGGGTCTAAATTTCTAGTTGTTCAATGCCTTTCTCCTATTTATATGCATTCAATGGCGGTTGTTTGGATTCGGATTTGTGGGCTTCTTTCTATATCTTCCCTTTATAATGCCGCCATTTGTGGTCTCGTACCAAATTCCCATTTGGAGTAGCGGCATGGACTTCACCGATCCATAGGCGGATCTATTTATTAGTGTTCTTTTTCATATTGGCATCTCATTCGTCTATTTGCGATAAATAAGTGGTAATCCTCTTAGTACTCTGGCGGTTGTTTGGATTACGCATTTGTAGGCCACTATTACATTATTTAAGCTACCAAGCTTCGTCTTTTGAACCACTCATTTCTGATCGAGACCAAAATATTTCTTTTTCTTTATGTGCGCTTACACTATCTTCGTATCATAGCACATTCAACTAACAAAGCAAAAAAATATCCTGTTATGAATAGATATCGAGACGAGCTGAAAACTGTGCGTAATGCTACTTTCACCCTTTGATTTTTGCATGGGTTGCTCATTGGTTTTGGATCAAACAACTATTCTATAGTAGGATCTGCAATGATGTGCACTATATCGTTAATATGCAATGATGTGCACTATATCGTTAATATGCAACTCAGGTTGGACTAGCTACACACAATAAATAGATGGATGGATAGATAGGTTTTTTAACACTTTCAAAACTAATAATTCAAAATGCATTATGGACGCATTGAGTCAATCCACCTATTGGCACTATTCACTTCAAATTGTCAAACTATTTTTCACGATGGGAATAGCACCTAAAGAAACTAAGACAAAGTTTCACAAACTTGCCTACAAAAAATTGACTATTCTGGGTGGAAATATGACTAAATGTTTGACAGAAATGGAAGAAATGGATTGACCCTTGACAGAGAATTACTACGGCTACAACTTTCACTTTAACTTAAAACACTTATGGTAAAATCTTCATGCAAAAAAAGTCGATGACATTGTCCATATTTTTTTAAAGGTTTTGGAGCTTGCCTTCATTCCACAACTTAAGCATATATAAATGATAAAATGTTGCCATTTCCTTCGGTGAAAGTTAATTCAAGCGATACTTTCACAGTCTTTTATGTGACTGTGTTAGCGTCTATGCTAGCAAGTCTTATGGTATTTTGAACCTCACATGGAATTTATAGAATATAGCATCTACATGCTCATGTTTTGAATAGCCTATAGGAAGTATATGCATCACACTTGCAACCTACTCAATTTGTGCATTTTAATTGGAAGCCCAATTTTTAAAACTGGAAGATAAGGGCTATTCTTTTGAACATTACAAAGACATGGTGATCATGAAATTTCACGAAATTTTTAAAAATCGTGGGGATCTAGCAAAAATCTTCGGAGATATTGTAGTGGAACACTATGGGCTCATTGGAGTTCAGATATCTCAGGGCAAAAGGAACCACTTTGTCAAGGATCTCAAAATCTCAAGTGACCAATTAACTGTCAATGTGCTTTGCTTCTTAATTGACTAAATTGCCGGCGTGGATAAAGGACACAGAAGCTAAGCTAGCCACCTTTGACTTCGATGAATATAAAGGTCACTCCTCGTAGAAGCAAGAGATGTTTCCGTCACAAATACCCTGATATGAATCGTATTTTTCAGATAGTTTTTCCACCTTTCATACCATCTTTTTCTGCACGTTGGGTGGTACATCTAAAAGTCCTTCGAAGTAACCCTTTAATGGTTCAAAACACTCTTCGAGGATTACACTTTGATAATAATATTCAATGCAAGACTAGAAGTGCTAGTATAATAGTCTTCTTTTGTTACTTTGAAAAATAAAGACATGATAAACACCTCGGTTGCTAAAGATGGATACATTCAACTAAATAGTACAGCTGCGACTCTTTGAGGTTAATTCAAATTTAAGTCAACTATTCACTGAGAAGTACTAATAAACAATGGCGAGCTGCTATTGTGCGAGGAATTGAACTTAAATGTTCACGTCTTTGAACTAAATGCATACTGCCACTATGCACTAAAGACGCTGATACCAAATCATATGATGACAATAAATCAGTGGGTTCTGATACTTGAATTCGACATGAACAAATAAAACTTTGATACTTATTTATGACTTCTTCTAACTTAATTATTGGCACGAACTTCACATAGTGATCTGCTTAATCTCGAAGGTTATTTCCAGATGTTCAGCAGCCATGATTGATAAACCCACTGATAGTACAAAAACTTGTATATATATATATATATATATACAAGTATTTGTACCATGAGGGAGTGTATGAAGTCGAATGTACGCACATTAGAAAGTATAACCCAAGTTTTGCCAACATTCTATTAAGACTGTCCAATATTCTAAAAACATCCCTAGATCCCTGTGCATTTCTCGTAGATTCCCTAAAATGGAGCTTGTTTATGGGAGTTATGCCCATTTTTCTGATGAGGTCTAAAATAAATTTAAACTATCCTAAATTGAGCAACGAGCAAAAGAAAGGGACGCATCTAGAAATAGTGCGCACAGACATAAGCTCTTGCACACAAGTAGACATAACCTCTTGCACACAAGTAGAACTGCCATCAAACTGTAGTTCCCACCTCATCATCAATGAATGCTGGCCGGCAGTGATTAACCAGAGATCTGATTTTTCAAAACCCTCTTAGATATTTCAAAAGCCTGGCCAGGTTGAATAAAGTTAACAAAGTGGCGTCCAGCTGATATATGGCACGAACTGGTAAACTGTCACGAACTGGTAGAACTGGTAGACTGTCAAAAACTACAAATGCCTCTATAAGTGAACCACAATCGACATACATACCAATTAGGGAGTTGCCAAGAGATAAATTGCTTTCAAACGCTTGCTGGATAAGCTGAGAGTGGATTTCTCGACCCTTCTCTATGGCTCCTATGCTCCTGCAAAGGTTCATCAGAGAAAACATCCTCCAGGTCCATTTCTTCAAATAACTTCATTGCTTTGTGTCCAAACTCACCTTCAACAAAACCCACCATAACTTGTATCCAAGAGACATCATCTCGAACTGGAAGCTTGTCAAGGATCTCCCAGGCTTCAGGAAGAGATCCACACTTAGCATACATTCCCAGCAAGCTGTTGCTAAGCGAACAATCTTCTCCAAACCCTGTCTGTAAAATCTTGACATGAGTTTCTCGACCTTTGCATATGGCTTATTCTATGTTACTGCGTTTGGAGATATGCCTTCCACTCTCAGTGCTTCCAGATTAAACCTGTTTTCTGCATAAGCAGACATTAATGCTGTCCATGACACCACATCCCCAACAGGGAGATTGTCAAACACTTCTTGTGCTTCTAAAAGAGAGCCACATTTTGAATACATGTCAATCAAAGCATTGCAAGTAGAAAGTTGTCTTTCAGATCCCTTTTGTACAATATCCGCATGAATCCTTCTGCCCAGATTTATGGTCCCTGAGCTACCGCATGAGGCCTTCAAAGCAACAAATAAATGTAACAACATCTGGGGATATGCCATTCTGTTCCATCTGCTCAAAGCAATGCAGTACTTCGTGATCACATTGACGGTTGGCATATCCTCCAATTATTGCTGTCCATGAAACTACACTTTGGAACAATAGCTTGTCAAAAACTTCGTGTACTTCTCTAAATGAGCTGCATTTGGCATACATGTCAACCAAACTATTTCCAATGTAAATATCCTTCTCAAATCCCATTTGCAGAATATCTGCATAGGATGTAAACAAATGTGAGGGCACTAGGAGATAAGCATTCATCTTGCGTTTGTTGGTAGCATCGCATTGCTTCACGATTGCACCCATTTTCAACATATCCTGCAAGTAAAAAGTTGTAAGACAAAACATCTCTAACAGACAGCTGGTTAAAGACATCCCGTGCCTCTGTTAGGCAACTACATTTGATATACATGTCCATTAATGCATTGATAACAGAGATGTCTTTGCCAAGTTTGATTTTACTAATGTGAATATGAAACCAACGTCCTCTTTCAATATCTTTCAATCTTGCACAAGCCTGCAGCAAAGCTATAAGTGTGTAACAGCTAGGTTCTATGCTATCCCTTTGCATCCTCTCAGACCTTAAAAGCACGACATCAGGCTGTCCAATTTCAATACATCCTAAAATCAGAGAAGTCCAGGAATGCTCATTTAGATGAAGTAATCCGTTGAAAGCCTGTTGACCATCTGATATACTGCCACATTCCACAAACAAAGGTAAAACATAATTCCCTAAGTTTCCATCATTCTCAGAACACTGCTCAATCATTTGAACCATATAATAACCTACCCTCTAATCTCATTTTTTGACTAGAAGACTGCCATTTTTCTAGTATCTCTAGTAAAAGCCATACCCTGTGATGATTAACACACCCTTTGCATGTCCTGGAGTAGGCGCAACCTGTCAAAATATAAACCGATGTCATCAAAGCATGAACATGCAGCTATCATGAATTAAATCCAAGAAACAAAATTCGCCTATGTATGATCCAAACATGCTGCTTCAGTCAACATGATCTAATCGGTGCATAACTAAATGCAGCTCCAAGTCTTTCTAGCTGGGAATTGCAATATCTATTAAACCAAAATAGCTTATCTAAAGCTTTTATCTCTTTTAGAACAAATTTTAGAGGATGAAATGCAAACAGAAAGTTAATTACCATATGTCGTACAAGAATTCTGCTGCTCAAAGCAGACTGCTAACTTACCAATTGAGGTAAACCAGAAACAAGATTAAAGTTGTGTTCATAAGCTTGAAGAATGAATCCGTAAGCAGCTTACTTAATGCCAAATCCACAATGCATGGGAGAAGGTAGTTCGGTTACCTGCAGCAAAAATGCACTTGTTAGCCTAAGAAGGGTAAAAATGCATATGCTAGCAGGTAAGCTGTGAACAACCTTGGCCTTTCGGCCCTTTACCCACAAATTAGTTTAAATCTTAAGAATAGAGAACTTAAAGTGAGAAAACTATTGACTAAAGTAGAACAGTTCATACTAGTGTTAAATTAGGGAGCCAGATGTTAGAAAATAATGTAACCTAAGAAGCCACAAAGAGTGTAGGTCGTTGAGCAAGCTGGAAAAGCTTGAACAAAAACATAACAGAATTAATAAGTATTAGCTTTAACCACTTGCAGAAATCATATTGATACGAGTTTATGTGTCGGCAGAATTTCCATAAGGTCATTTAATGAGCACTAAAGGATCACAACTTCAGATCCACTAATATTAGCAATTATACTACCAACTAGGTCTCAGAGTTATTATTTAAACCTCAGAATACATAAAATACCCAAGGATCTCACCCAAAACCAGCCATCATGATAAACCGCTTAAAAATGAGAGGTGTCATGCAAGCAAAGGAAATCTAAGTAGAACTAGAAGCATAAAGCAGGACATCTATTTTGCTGCCATCAAATGACAGATCTGTACGTGAGACAAGCAGGCCAAATAATCTAAAATCAAATAGTCGAACAAGAGGTATCCATACAACATCAAGTCATAGTACAAATATCAGAGTCAAACCAATATACAATCGTACAGAGTAGCCAAGCAATTAATACTACAGTTAGCAAGCACACTACTATGTGTCAAGATCCAGAACAAAGCAGATGTATTATTCTGACCATGTTATAAGCATAAATTAAGCAATATGCCAAGCAAGGCTTAGGTAGACAAAAAATGGGAAGAAAAATTGTAGATCATAAGCACAAGGACGAATCAGAATATCATTCTCCCATAGATACAACCCTACCACATTAATGGGGAAGCCTAACTGCTGCAAATACTCCTGGATAAGAAAGCAGCATGCATCATGGTATACCACCCACCCAAGATAAAAGGATAACAATCAACTAGAGATCGAATGGAAAGGGAACTGCAATTCCAGTAAAGAAGTAGGGAAAATCATGTATGAAACATAAACATAAGCCATAGCATCATGCTTGCAAATTACATGTTGATAATGCTTGAAGGACTCAGGAATCATGCTGTCAGGCACCACAGTTACATTAAATCCAGCTATGGGGAGTCTAAAGAGCATAAAACTAGCAAGACCACAAGCATGATAAAAGACCTGATTCGGCTGGAAGTCTTCATTATCTGTATCATCATCCTCATCAGAAATAGACAGAGGCACAGCATCCGTATTACTGGCAGAGGTCTCCAATCCTTTTGGCAATTTGCTGCTATTTCCCAGCATTGGAATGAATCTCCTAATGCCTGGGTCATTCTTATCCTTGCTATTTCAAACAGAGAGCAGAGTCTGAAGATTGCCATGACAAGAATACTGGCTATAAAATGAAATAACAAGAAGGATGCTAGACCCTGGTGCTTCTTTTGAGAGAGATGCCCATAAACCTCCGACCTTTAGGGCTGCCGCAAAGGAGCCCATCACAAGTTGAATGGCTATATTACGCACCCGTTATCAGCCAAATAACCCCTTTTATTTCCCTTTTTTTTAAAGATTTAATGATGCATAAGCTTTTACATGCTACAGAAAACTATTAGTCTGTATGGTAAGTAAACAATTTTTAGGCAACTAGACTAGGGTTCGAATCCATGCAAGTCAAAAGCTCAAAAGCAATTTTATAGTTCAAATACAAATCGAATGCATTTTGGGATGACAAAGCAACAATACTAGCCTGGATATTCAGCATCATTGTACATGTTGGGAATTCCAACGTTGAACTCCACCACTATAGGTATTGTGCCAAACTTATGTGCCCTTGTTGCAGTCATGCCATGATGCACTTTGCAGAATAATTTTTGGTATCGTACATGTTGTGAATTCCAACGTTGAACTCCACCATGTGCCTAACTTATGCGCCCTTGTCGCAGTCAAGTGCATGCTATGATGCACTCTGCAAAATAACTTTCGAAACATGTATCTGGTAGGTAAGAAAAATTCGTCAACCTGGATTGGGCCATCACTATGAACAAATAAGCCAACACATTTGCAAAGCATGATTTCGTTAGACAAATTTGTTGCAAGCCATGCTACGATCCATATACGCCATTTGTCTAGGTTTAGAAAGCATTTCCGCAATCTGCTACAGCCCACATTCCATAGAGTATTCCCTATAGAAAATTAATGTAATGGTTGCCACCAGACATAATAATACTTGAGAAAGTGGGTCATACGAATATTAGGCAACGCCCAGATGCGTCAATGAACAACTTAGGATCCAGCATGAGTAAATTCATCTATAACATTATGCACTTGGGTAATCCATATGCAACCACTAATAAAAAAGGAATCAAGGGTGAGGGCCTAGCCCCTGCCAAAGGGCCATATAACAGGACTTATGCGCAGAAGAGGCCCATGTAGCATATAACCAGCATATGACCAGCACTATGACCAGCACTTAAGAAATCCAAGGCAAGCTACGTGACATCATTTAGAAGAAATATAAAAACATTTATCAACTATCAAGGCACAATAATTCAAACCTGGAATCTAGCAAAGGCTAGCCCTAAACTTAGCTTATATTTATATATATATATATATATATATATATATATATATATATATATATATATATATATATATATATATATATATATATACAAGTATTTGTACCATGAGGGAGTGTATGAAGTCGAATGTACGCACATTAGAAAGTATAACCCAAGTTTTGCCAACATTCTATTAAGACTGTCCAATATTCTAAAAACATCCCTAGATCCCTGTGCATTTCTCGTAGATTCCCTAAAATTCTACAAAGTTTCTCTTGGATTTCCTAAGATCCTACAAAGATTCCACATTATTCTACAAGGATTCACATGAATTTGTTTAAGAATCCCTAGATTCCCTTAAGATTCCCCTATATCCCTTAGATTCCTAAGGTTCCTTAAGAATACCCTGATTCTCATAAGATTCCCCTATGTTCCCAAAGATTCTCCCAAGGTTCCTTAGATTAAGCTTAGACTCTATGAAGATTCCCCTAGTCGAGAGTTTTAGCGGACGTCATGGAGTCTTGAAGCTAGAACTTCGTAGAGAAGAAGGAGAGGAATAATTTTCAAAGATTCTAGAAGCCCTTAGTTTAAAAAAAAAAAAAGGTGTTGGAAGGAAAACCAAATAGGTTGCCACGTAGTTCACATGACATCAAGCTCGTCCTCATGGTTAAAGATCGAAAAGAAAACATGAAAAGAAAGCAAAATATAAGCTTTGCCACGTTCCACATTAAGGTTTTTCTATAATAAAAGGCAAAAAGTGTTGCCATGTAGTTACATCAAGCTCGTCCCTCATGGTTAAATTTTTGAAAGAAAACTTGAAAAAAAAAGCAAGATATGGCTTGCCACGTTTCACATTAAGATTTTTATATTCTATATTAAAAGGCAAAAATGCATAAATTAATTACAATGCCACCTCAAAATCTATATATTAAATATAGATAAGATATGGTGGCAAATAAATGCACATGCCACCTCAACTAACACCTCATGATTACAATAAATGCTTGCATGCACATGTATGCCACCTAACCACATGCATAGGAACTTCTTGTCACCTTCCTCTCTTATAGTTTGAACTCGATCCGATTTCACCTTCCCCATCTAACGGCCCATGTGCATGGTGCATGGCCCATGCATGTATGTGCATATGTATGCATGTGCACATCGTGCCCATCCATGCATCACATGAGGTGGAATTATAACAACCCTTGATTTTGTCATTTGACCGGCTAGGATCAATCTCTATGAATATGACCCATGGGATGACAAAATCACACATCGATCCACTTGGCGGCTCCAAATGCGACAAAATAGTGCCAAAGCACCACTCCTTAGAAAGGTCTCGACGAGAGAAATCCAATGGCGTGAGGCCCCACCTTCATCCGACCCCTCTCTTTGCAAAGGCTACGGGCCTTCAAGACGATTAAAACGTAAGGAAGCTTCCTAGAAAGTCCATTCATAAATACTTTGCCACCTCACTACCTTTTATTAATGAGGGTGCCTTTTTATTAATGAGGGTGTCACCTCACCTCCTTTAAAAAGAAAAAAATCAATTTAATATTAAAAAGTTAATGGCTAGGATTTATGCTCACCTTTTAATCTAACGGTTGAGATCTACCTGCAACTTTTTTTTTTTTTTTGGCACCTTCCTTGCACCTTCTTCCCAAAAAATCAAGGGCTAGGATTTATTCTCCCCTTGATCCAACGGTTTGGGGATGTGGTGCATGCCCATGCATGCCCATGCATGCCCATCATGGCCATCCATGCACCTCAATGAGGTGGCATTATCCTGGCCTTTCATTTCGTGATTGGACGGCTGGGATGAATCTCTATGAACATG
The DNA here is from genome assembly GCA_021234155.1 of Isoetes taiwanensis. Classification (NCBI taxonomy): domain Eukaryota; kingdom Viridiplantae; phylum Streptophyta; class Lycopodiopsida; order Isoetales; family Isoetaceae; genus Isoetes; species Isoetes taiwanensis. The sequence goes on from JAJEKV010000006.1 coordinate 24,675,886, forward strand.
GGCATGGGATGACAAAACACACATCTGGCTTGTTTAATAGGTTGGTCATTAGGTAAATTGTCTAAATCTATGAATGGGATACTTTTCACCAGGTCCTTTGTGGATATAGCAACAGATGTTAACATGAACCATTGCTGATGGAGCATGTGCATAATAATTGGGACTAATTCATTTACGGATTCGGTTTTTGTTGGATTCATGATGTTTAACCTGCAGGCCTTCTCCAAAGGTAAAAATGGGGTAATTTAAATGATGAATGCTTCTGGTTGGTTTAAATGGGTTCACTATTATGGATGATTTAAGTCAGAAATACTTTCGACCAAATCCTTAGTGGATAGGCCTATTGGTTTTAACATGATCCATTATTAATGGATCATGACCATAATAATTTGAATTTCTCTTTTAACTATTCTGGATAGTGTTGGAAACTTGGTGGTTAAATTGCAGGCCTTCTCCAACGATAATAATATGGAGAACTATGTCGAAGATGCTTCTGACCTGTCTAAATAGGTTGGTTATCCTGCATTTATTTAAAATTTAGGATAGGGATACTTGTGACCAAGTCCTTTGTGAATTGGCCAACAGTTGTCTAGTGAACCATTTGTAATGGGTCATGAGCATAATAATTGGAATTAATTCTTGGATGTTCTGGGTATTGCTGTATACTTGGTGGTTAACAGGCAGAATTGCTCCAAAGGTAAAATTGGGAAACCAAATGATGGTCGCATAGATAGATGGTTGGAATAAGAGAGTATTATTAGTGATGCTGAAATAACTGATTTAATAGTGAATCAAGGTAGGATGTGGTGACATTTGCTTTGGTAACTTAATAGTATGATGGGGTACAATACTGATGTACTGGACAGGAAGGGTTTATAAGGATTAATCTAAGTTGTGTATGTATTTGGGCTCATAATATTATGTAAGTCTATGGGCATAATTCATATAATATGGAATATGACCTCTAGCGGAAGCAGATAATGATTATTAGGAGAAATCCAAAGATTTGTTCTGGGCCCTATAAGGGATCTTGCATACTAATATGGTAACTTTATTGAAGGTTATGGTATAACAAATAAATGAAAAATGAAAAATATCTTTGTAATAGTTGGTCACGAACCAGGTAAACCCTAAATATGGGCAAACCCTAGCGATGGAGCCGAAACTACCGATTTGGGCTAAAATGTGATGATGGTGGCCCAACTAATCCCCGCTTGGCAATTCACGACAACCGGATGCAAGAATTACATCCACAAAACGCAAGCTGGTTCGGGTACATGACAAAACCCTAAATTGTTTTTGGATATATTATTGTAATGTTCTTGTAATACCAAACCGCGGATTTATGGCGGATGATTATCGGTAAATAATGCAAGCCCCGGTGCTATATAATGATTGGACTCGTGTATTGTAACTAGAGTCGTTGATATGAGTAGGGCTGGCCTCAAGGGCGGCAACAAGGGGGTCGACTAGGCATAAGCTTATTGAATTCCTCGGCGGCATGGCTTAGAACATGGCGTCTCTCTACCAAGGCACAGTTGATAGAATTATGTAGATCCAATGGTCTGGATCCCAACAGAGCCAGAGATGATCCAGGAATTGTGAAGTTTCTCCCAAGCCCGAATGCTTGTGGGAATGCCTCCAAGACTGCTGTTACTGCCCCTAGCAATGTAGAAATTGTGGCTGCCTCTAGCAATGTAGAAATTGTTGCTGATTCAGACATTGATGAAGACTCTAATGATGGAGTTCAACCAAATCAGGTCCCATCTTTGATATATTTGGGATTTTCTGGTAGTAGTTTAATGCATTAGTTTCATGGCAGATTTATACTCTTAACTGGTAATTATGCAGCAGGATAATTTTGGTTGTATGGCTCATGCAGTAAAGTTTTTATTTAAGTCCCGTAGTTATAAAGACTACATCTATAGTAATATTACGACCACCGCATCTAGATTAACTATTTAATTTTAAGATTGCATTGAGTCAGTAATCTTGACATCTTTAATATTTTAGTAATTTGAAATTGTGGGTAAAGGGCAGAAATGCCAAGAGAGTTCATAGCTTACCTGCTAGCATTAGTATTTTTTACCCTCTTAAGGCTAATAAGTGCTATTTGCTGCAGGTAACCGAGCTCTCTTCTCCTGCATTGTTTTTTGCATGGGTGATTGAAGAATGCTACAGGATCATGAACTGATGTATTTCTATTTAAATCTTGTTAAATATCATAAGGTAAATCTTTACTCTATTTTTTTCGGGCAAATCTGCTTGGCTAAACATACGGTATGATATTACTTACCATTTGTTAGTTGTTATGAGACTGAAACTTGGTTCATACATGTTCCAGAACTATGATACTGAAATTATTTGTTCCAATATTATTTTCCATATGAATATATTAGTACAAGCTTGTTCTCTGAGGCAAATCTTTTAGAATCTGAATTGTGTTTCCTTATTTCTTTTGGATGCAATGGAGTTTTTGTTTTTATGGCAATACTTTTAATGATATTAGTAAATTCGTTCCTGTTGCCAGGTCATGGCTGCATGGTTATCATGGTTTTAATATGGATGTGTTTTATTTCAGTTAAAATATCGTCTCCTATATGGTCCCTTGATCTCTAAGGTTTCCCTTAATAGGGTCCAATAAATCCAGTCGTCCTAATTAGTTAGTCTAGGGCTTCTTGGATGTCTACTTGAAACACAAGGTCTTGGCTAGGCCAGTTTATATAATCCCCCACTTTGGATCACCGGTTTTACTGGTGTGAACTTTAGAGATCTTTGGGACCTATTGGTTTACCTATTGTTTCACATATTGAGTTAACAATTGATTTGTTTTACTCTATGATCTGATCTGCTTTTGTTATGTAGGAAGCAAATAATCGCATGAATACTACTGGATTCAGTAACCTGCCTGACAGTGGTCAGCAAGCAAATCTCCAGAATCGGACAGAGGGCTGCAATGAATGGCTTCCAGAATTTGTAAAATTGGGGTACGTTGCTGCTGGTATTAGTGCTCCAAACAAGGCTGTGCAGGCAGTTATGTCATGTATCAAATTGACCGAGATACATAGTGAAGGGGAATTATCAGCAGTGCTTTTCCTGGGCTTTAATAATATGCTGATTTTGGTTTCGAAATTCAAGGACGCTGACTATAGTAAGTGTCATGATTTGATTGTTGATACATATAAGGCACTACCCATTGCACATATCAATGCGGATAGCAAGGATTTGCATGATCTGCTTGCTTTTATTAAGGGACTGACAGCCTTGGAAAAGCAGAACTCACTCAGGTATACCTACACTCCTATCAATAAGGTTACTACAGTCGAGGATAAGGAGGACAATGGTGAAATGTCTCTTAATAATTGTCTCTTTGACATTGAGGATACGGAAAACATTCACCAACCTGCAGTAAATATTCTGCCAAATACTAATGATCAATCTGTTGATGACAGTATCAGAGCAGAATTGGAAAAGTACAGTATTAGGGAATTGAATTTATTCAATTCTGGCAGCTTCCCCATCATGTCAAGCAGAAATGTGGAAATGCATGGTGATCAATTCCAGCAAGTCCTTTGGAACAGTAAAAATCTTGGGGTGTTGGCTCCCATTAGTAAGGACTCATTCATTATGCTAGCACGATTATCTCCTGATGAGGTGACCAAGGCTGAAAAGGATGCCATGTCCTTTACTAAACATATCAGAAAAATTACAATTGCATTACCCTTCAATATTGTGCTTCTGGAAAAGAAATGTCTGATAGGGACTGGGATCTACATTGGTCAAAAGGGGCACATGGCTAAAACTGATGAACCAAGGATTGACTTTTACCTAAAACGTATTTGGAGGACATTTTGTCCCTTCTTCAAATGCAACTGTGATCAGGTCACTGATGATAAATGTCCAGATAACATCATTTGGTTTGATCATTTAGTATGGTTCATGTTTAACAAGCTGGAATTGATATGGCCTGAACAAAGGGTACAGATGAGATTTGCTTTCATGTGCAGATGGTTAGCATCAGACCCAATTAAAAAAGTGGTACTGGCATATATTGGATATCTCAAGGTTCGTGAGCTTATGTTTAAGATGGCTAACAGACTTGCTGAAAATACTAATGCCAACTTCAAGCAGGAATTTGGCAATCACAGGATTGTGGACATCATTGAGAAAACAATCAAGTCCAGAAAGTTTTTACAGGATCACTTACATGATAACAGTAGCTTTGATTATACCCAAACTAAGAAAAGAAATCAGAGTGTTCAGGCGACTGTTTCTGGGATTATCAGGCCACCAAAACTCACAAGAAATGCTGTGGTGAATACTTCTGGTACTACAGGTACTGCTGCTGTAACACATGGTAACAGCATTAAGTTCTAAATTTGAGGTATGCTTTTTCTTCTTCCTCGGAATATTATGTCTGCTGTGTGCTTATATGTGCATGCATTGCATGTGAATCTGGCATTTATGCCAAACTATATGGGTTTTATCCCAAATTTTTCCAATATATGATTACTTCATAATAATATGTACTATTTTGATTTAAACAGAAAAGAAGAATTTTGTCCAGCAGAATCGATGGTAGACTTAAACTACAAGTAATCAAAGAGAAAGATAATAAGAAATATGTGCATTTAACATATTTTTCTAAAGTTATGGACAAAATTGCGTATACTGGTGCTTTTAAAAGTGTGCTCAGTAGAATTCTGGGAAATGCCGGTTATGATATTTGGGAGAATACTGTGTTTGGATGGAGATATACAAGCAATCTTAAAGATTTGTTTTATAAACCAAAAACTGTCTTTACTAGCACTCTACAACAGCCATGTGTATGTTCCATACCAAGATTACAGAAATTCATCGATCCAAGAATTGGACATATTCGAACTACTGACTTGAACATTATTCATTCCAAAGGATTGAGGAATTGGTTTACTCTTGGCTTGAATTTCATCCCGGATCATCCTTTTGACATTGACCAGTTTATGACTGAAATCGAAACTACTATCGAACAATTCTTTCATGTGCATAGATTCTCACTTATGGACTTTGATGATCATGTCATTGAGCAATGCAAAACAGAACTAAGCAAGGAAATTCGTTGGTTAGCCAAGATCTTTGTGGAAGCTAACTGCAAAACTAAGAAAAAATTCTTAGTCATGGATGAAGGGGTTATCAAAAATATGGAATGGCTAAGCAGCAACCTCTATATCTCTGGAATAGACAAAGCAGCTAACAACCCGGTCTTCATCTGTCCATTACATATTAGAAAGGAGGCTGACATCAGGCTAAGCAGTAATGATTTTTGTACCTGCATGATAAAAAGGGAGGATCTTATTGTACAAGTTCAAAAAGATATTGATGATTTATTGGGTGATGGTCATATTTTGAGTACCGAATTTCCATACCTGTTGGGGATTTTCAAAGCACACAAGTTCGAGTATAGGTGGATCACCAATGCACATGAGACTATATTTTCTATTCCTACCTCAATTGTAGCTGCTGGTCTAAATCTCATTCTTGATATTTGGCCCAATATTTGTCATCAGAAATGCAGTGCAGCCAATATCTTTCAAAAGGATAATATTAAAGCATCTTGGATTGTCAATTCTGTCTATGATGTGGCTTGTAATTTGCCCTGCCGTAATAAATAATGTTTTGTGGCTGATATCGCCAAATGTTATGAGAACATACCCCTCGATGGCGAACATGGCATTTGTTTTATAATGGAAAAGGTTATTAATATGGCCTGGAACTTCAAAAAGAAAGGTAAAGCTGGTTTTGATATGTGGTATAAAGTCTCAAATAAAGGGGAAATTACTATGGAATGGATGAAGAAAGCTCCTGATAGCAAGAAATGGAAAAAGCTTGATAAAGTATTGTTTATTCGGCTAAACAATTGGTTACTGAATAACTGCTTTCTTCTCATGCACAATGGCGTGTTCAAACAAGTTAAAGGCATTCCAATGGGATTTGCCTCCAGCCCAGGGTGGTGCAACCTATATCTTGCTGCTTATGAGTTGGACTTTATTAGTAAACTTATTGCGGATGGCAGATTAACCGAGGCTGCAGCCTTCAAGTTTACTTACAGGTATATTGATGACCTTTTGGGAGTTAACAATCCATTGATTAGAAGTTTTCTTGGTTTGGGTAACAGTCATTCTAGCCCTAGTATCTATAACCTGGAACATTTACTGATTAAGGATGAGACAAAATATCGCAATCAGGATACATATATTGGAGAAAAGGTTGACTTTCTCAACATGACTATTGAAATTACTGCACATCATGCTGGGATCTACAATACATATAGATTTGACAAGAGAATGAACCTACCATTTAAAGCTTCAAGGTTTATACATGCGAGCAGTTGCAGACCGTATATGATGGCATGCAATGTGGTCATATCACAGATACAACCAATTTTATATGTGCACAATAGTCCTATTCGTGCTGCGGCTGATATGTTGGACCTCATTAATAGCTTTGTCAACAAAGGTTTCAGGAAGGAGGATGTCTGGCACAAGGTGTGCAGGATCTTGAATCATGAGAACTTTCCAGGTATTAAATTTGATATCAAAACTATGTACTTTGAACTAAACAAATCCAGGTGAATCTATGATTAGTTGGCAGGGGGGTCCCAAACATAGGGACCCTCCCGTCCTTATGTTACTTTGGGACCTTTCTCTGCCTTCCGGTAGGAGGTAGAATATATATATATATATATATATATATAATTCTTGTTTAATAGGTTGGTCATTAGGTAAATTGTCTAAATCTATGAATGGGATACTTTTCACCAGGTCCTTTGTGGATATAGCAACAGATGTTAACATGAACCATTGCTGATGGAGCATGTGCATAATAATTGGGACTAATTCATTTACGGATTCGGTTTTTGTTGGATTCATGATGTTTAACCTGCAGGCCTTCTCCAAAGGTAAAAATGGGGTAATTTAAATGATGAATGCTTCTGGTTGGTTTAAATGGGTTCACTATTATGGATGATTTAAGTCAGAAATACTTTCGACCAAATCCTTAGTGGATAGGCCTATTGGTTTTAACATGATCCATTATTAATGGATCATGACCATAATAATTTGAATTTCTCTTTTAACTATTCTGGATAGTGTTGGAAACTTGGTGGTTAAATTGCAGGCCTTCTCCAACGATAATAATATGGAGAACTATGTCGAAGATGCTTCTGACCTGTCTAAATAGGTTGGTTATCCTGCATTTATTTAAAATTTAGGATAGGGATACTTGTGACCAAGTCCTTTGTGAATTGGCCAACAGTTGTCTAGTGAACCATTTGTAATGGGTCATGAGCATAATAATTGGAATTAATTCTTGGATGTTCTCGGGTATTGTCTTTGTATACTTGGTGGTTAACAAAAGTGCAATTGCTCCAAAGGTAAAATTGGGAAACCAAATGATGGTCGCATAGATAGATGGTTGGAATAAGAGAGTATTATTACTGATGCTGAAATAACTGATTTAATAGTGAATCAAGGTAGGATGTGGTGACATTTGCTTTGGTAACTTAATAGTATGATGGGGTACAATCTTGTCTTAAAGCCGGACAGAAGGGTTTATAAGGATTAATCTAAGTTGTGTATGTATTTGGGCTCATAATATTATGTAAGTCTATGGGCATAATTCATATAATATGGAATATGACCTCTAGCGGAAGCAGATAATGATTATTAGGAGAAATCCAGCATTTGTTCGGGCCCTATAAGGGATCTTGCATACTAATATGGTAACTTTATTGAAGGTTATGGTATAACAAATAAATGAAAAATGAAAAATATCTTTGTAATAGTTGGTCACGAACCAGGTAAACCCTAAATATGGGCAAACCCTAGCGATGGAGCGCCGTGAACGGCCGACTTGGGCTAAAATGTGATGATGGTGGCCCAACTAATCCTGCTTGGCAATTGCGACAACCAGATGCAAGAATTACATCCACAAAACGCAAGCTGGTTCGTACATGACAGGTAACTAATTGTTTTTGGATATATTATTGTAATGTTCTTGTAATACAGCTCAAATCCGTGGATTTATGGCCGGATTACTGGTAAATAATGCAAGCCCCAGGCTATATAATGATTGGACTCCGTGTATTGTAACTAGAGCTGTTGATATGAGTAGGGCTGGCCGCCCTGAAGGGGCGTGCAACAAGGGTCAGACTAGGCATAAGCTTATTGAATTCCTCAGAAGGCATGGCTTAGAACATGGCAGCTCTCAGCCTACCAAGGCACAGTTGATAGAATTATGTAGATCCAATGGTCTGGATCCCAACAGAGCCAGAGATGATCCAGGAATTGTGAAGTTTCTCCCAAGCCTGAATGCTTGTGGGAATGCCTCCAAGACTGCTGTTACTGCCCCTAGCAATGTAGAAATTGTGGCTGCCTCTAGCAATGTAGAAATTGTTGCTGATTCAGACATTGATGAAGACTCTGATGATGGAGTTCAACCAAATCAGGTCCCATCTTTGATATATTTGGGATTTTCTGGTAGTAGTTTAATGCATTAGTTTCATGGCAGATTTATACTCTTAACTGGTAATTATGCAGCAGGATAATTTTGGTTGTATGGCTCATGCAGTAAAGTTTTTATTTAAGTCACTGCAGGTTATAAAGACTACATCTATAGTAATATTACAGCCACCAGTATCTAGATTAACTATTTAATTTCGATTGCATTGAGCTGTGTAATCTTGACATCTTTAATATTTTAGTAATTTGAAATTGTGGGTAAAGGGCAGAAATGCCAAGAGAGTTCATAGCTTACCTGCTAGCATTAGTATTTTTTACCCTCTTAAGGCTAATAAGTGCTATTTGCTGCAGGTAACCGAGCTCTCTTCTCCTGCATTGTTTTTTGCATGGGTGATTGAAGAATGCTACAGGATCATGAACTGATGTATTTCTATTTAAATCTTGTTAAATATCATAAGGTAAATCTTTACTCTATTTTTTTCGGGCAAATCTGCTTGGCTAAACATACGGTATGATATTACTTACCATTTGTTAGTTGTTATGAGACTGAAACTTGGTTCATACATGTTCCAGAACTATGATACTGAAATTATTTGTTCCAATATTATTTTCCATATGAATATATTAGTACAAGCTTGTTCTCTGAGGCAAATCTTTTAGAATCTGAATTGTGTTTCCTTATTTCTTTTGGATGCAATGGAGTTTTTGTTTTTATGGCAATACTTTTAATGATATTAGTAAATTCGTTCCTCGTTGCGTGTCATGGTCGCATGGTTATCATGGTTTTAATATGGATGTGTTTTATTTCAGCTTAAAATATCATCTCCTATATGGTCCCTTGATCTCTAAGGTTTCCCTTAATAGGGTCCAATAAATCCACCGGTCCTAATTAGTTAGTCTAGGGCTTCTTGGATGTCTACTTGAAACACAAGGTCTTGGCTAGGCCGCTTATATAAATCCCCACTTTGGATCACCGGTTTTACCGGTGTGAACTTTAGAGATCTTTGGGACCTATTGGTTTACCTATTGTTTCACATATTGAGTTAACAATTGATTTGTTTTACTCTATGATCTGATCTGCTTTTGTTATGTAGGAAGCAAATAATCGCATGAATACGTTATGTCATGTATCAAATTGACCGAGATACATAGTGAAGGGGAATTATCAGCAGTGCTTTTCCTGGGCTTTAATAATATGCTGATTTTGGTTTCGAAATTCAAGGACGCTGACTATAGTAAGTGTCATGATTTGATTGTTGATACATATAAGGCACTACCCATTGCACATATCAATGCGATAGCAAGGATTTTGCATGATTCGCTTTGCTTTATTAAGGGACCCGACCTTTGGAAAAGCGTAGAACTCACTCGCATACCTACACTCTATCAATAAGGTTACTACAAATGCCGAGGATAAGGAGGACAATGGTGAAATGTCTCTTAATAATTGTCTCTTTGACATTGAGGATAATGGAAAAACATTCACCAACCTGGAAATATTCAAAATACTAATGATCAACTGCTGATGACAAATCGAGCAGAATTGAAAAGTACAAGATTAGGGAATTGAATTTATTCAATTCTGGCAGCTTCCCCATCATGTCAAGCAGCTTTAAATGTGGAAATGCATGGTGATCAATTCCAGCAAGTCCTTTGGAACAGTAAAAATCTTGGGGTGTTGGCTCCCATTAGTAAGGACTCATTCATTATGCTAGCACGATTTATCTCCGATGAGGTGACCAAGGCTGAAAAGGGATGCCATGTCCTTTACTAAACATATCGTAAAATTACAATTGCATTACCCTTCAATATTGTGCTTCGAAAAGAAATGTCCGATAGGGACCGGATCTACATTGGTCAAAGGGTAATATGGCTAAACCGATGAACCAAGGATTGACTTTTACCTAAAACGTATTTGGAGGACATTTGTCCCTTCTTCAAATGCAACCGCGGATCAGGTCACCGATGATAAAATGTCCGCATAACATCATTTGGTTTGATCATTTAGTATGGTTCATGTTTAACAAGTCGGAATTGATATGGCCCTAACAAAAAGGGTACGGATGAGATTTGCTTTCATGTGCGGATGGTTAGCATCGCACCCAATTAAAAAGTGGTAACCGCATATATTGGATATCTCGGGTTCGGTGGAGCTTATGTTTAAGATGGCTAACGACTTGTTGAAAATACTAATGCCAACTTCAAGCAGAATTTGGCAATCACGTGATTGTGGACATCATTGAGAAAACAATCAAGTCCGTAAAGTTTTTGAGGATCACCTTACATGATAACAAGAGTTTGATTATACCCAAACTAAGAAAAAGAAATCGAGTGTTCAAAGGATCGTTTCGGGATTATCGTGCCACCAAAACTCACAAGAAATGCCGCGGTGAATACTTCGGTACTACAGTAATCGGCCACAACACATGGTAACAAAAGATTAAGTTCTAAATTTGAGGTATGCTTTTTCTTCTTCCCTCGAATATTATGTCCGGCCGTGCTTATATGTGCATGCATTGCATGTGAATCGCATTTATGCCAAACTATATGGGTTTTATCCCAAATTTTTCCAATATATGATTACTTCATAATAATATGTACTATTTTGATTTAAACAGAAAAGAAGAATTTTGTCCAGCAGAATCGATGGTAGACTTAAACTACAAGTAATCAAAGAGAAAGATAATAAGAAATATGTGCATTTAACATATTTTTCTAAAGTTATGGACAAAATTATCGATACCGGTGCTTTTAAAAAAGTGTGCTCTCGGTAGAATTGAAATGCCTAAGTATGATATTTGGGAGAATACTGTGTTTGGATGGAGATATACAAGCAATCTTAAAGATTTGTTTTATAAACCAAAAACTGCCTTTACTAGCACTCTACAACAGCCCATGTGTATGTTCCATACCAA